>OW626788.1:22028659-22628659 GCA_939628115.1 Tribolium freemani
TATCAACATTGCGAAACATTTTCATTTATTAAAAAAAAATGTGGTTCTGAAAAGAACCGTTTTTTTTTTTGTTTGTTTATTTTTTCATTTTAAGCTCGTTCTCCTCGAATACGTCTTGCCAATTGGATGTCTTTAGGCATGATGGTAACGCGTTTTGCATGAATGGCACACAAATTTGTATCTTCGAAAAGTCCGACAAGATACGCTTCGCTTGCTTCTTGAAGTGCCATAACGGCAGAACTTTGAAAACGAAGATCGGTCTTGAAATCCTGAGCTATTTCCCTGACCAGGCGTTGGAAGGGTAATTTACGGATCAAAAGTTCGGTGCTTTTCTGATAACGACGAATTTCACGCAGAGCCACTGTGCCGGGCCTGTAGCGATGAGGTTTTTTCACTCCTCCAGTGGCGGGTGCGCTTTTTCTTGCTGCCTTGGTGGCAAGCTGTTTTCGTGGAGCTTTTCCACCGGTCGATTTACGAGCAGTTTGCTTGGTACGGGCCATTTCCAACTAGACACAAACACACACGGACGCAAACACCTACGTCACTAACGACGGCGACGGTTCATATGAGCCTGCAATAAAATTTTTCTCCTTATTTTATAACTAGGGTCACAGTATGCGTTATCTGATTGGTCGAAAAAGTGACTTTAGAGGCGGAGCAAAACGAAACTATAAAATGAGGTAACTAATGTCGCGGGTCGGTAGTTGTTTTCGACGAAGCAGTTAAACCTGTGTCGTTTTCTTTCAATAATCTTTCAAAATGACCGGTCGTGGCAAAGGTGGAAAGGGATTGGGAAAAGGTGGAGCAAAACGTCATCGTAAAGTTTTACGTGATAACATCCAGGGCATCACCAAGCCCGCGATAAGAAGATTGGCACGTCGTGGCGGAGTGAAGCGTATCTCCGGTCTGATTTACGAAGAAACCAGAGGTGTTCTGAAAGTATTCCTCGAAAACGTGATTCGTGATGCCGTCACCTACACCGAACATGCAAAACGAAAAACCGTCACCGCCATGGATGTCGTTTACGCTTTGAAACGTCAAGGCCGTACGCTTTACGGTTTTGGCGGTTAAATTTTATTTATCTACGAGACTACGAGGCGACGACAATACCGGAATAGTTTGGTTTCTTCCTCATCGTTCCATCAATCTATTACATCTACTATTCATCGTATTTTAATTTTGGACGAAAAAAAAACGGTTCTTTTCAGAACCACAAAAATATTCCTAAACAAATGAAAAAAATACGTTTCACAAAGAAAGACCACCAATATGATTCTGAAACTGTGTTGTTTTAAGTTATGTGTGATTGTTATGACTGTACTCGTATAGTTGCTTTGTTTAATAATGATTCTTGACTTTTGACTTTAGACAGATGATAATTAACACCAAATAAAGAAAACAGGTACCCCTAATCGATATTCATGGATTAGCTGGCCCTCCTGGCGCGTCGCGGAGCGACGAGAGTCTCGGTTTCAAGGAAACGCAATAAAAGTTTACCTGCTTTTAGGAGAATAAATGGTCTCTTTTAAAATGGTACTATTTATTTTTGATGAAGGTTTATGATGTAATTTTAAATTCTGGTAAGTAGGTATTTTGATGTGCTCTTTAAAAAGTGAGTATGATTCTTTTTTTTATTTGTAAAAAAAAATGATGGCCCTGAGAAGGGCCGATATTATTTTTTGTTACTACTTAAAGCAGCAACTAGGGAGACAACAGTTGGTTGTTTATGGTTTCTTTTCCGTTTTCTTCGGCAAAAGGACCGCCTGGATGTTGGGTAAAACACCACCTTGAGCGATTGTCACTCCGGAAAGGAGCTTATTTAATTCTTCGTCATTTCTGATGGCCAATTGAAGATGACGTGGAATAATACGTGTTTTCTTGTTGTCACGAGCGGCGTTTCCAGCCAATTCAAGAACTTCAGCGGCAAGATATTCCATCACAGCCGCCAAATAAACTGGAGCACCGGCACCAACCCGTTCGGCGTAATTACCTTTTCGAAGTAAACGATGTATTCTTCCAACAGGAAACTGAAGTCCGGCCCTGCTTGAACGGGATTTCGCTTTTCCTTTTACTTTTCCTCCTTTACCGCGTCCAGACATCTCTTGGTTGTTTATAAAAAAAAATCAAAATAAACTATACGCGGTATAACTTGTATGTTACAGTAGGAATAGATTGTACCACTACCCCACTGCGACTGACTGCGAATGACTAAAGTCGTGTTCCTGGCTTCGAATTTATACGCTCGCTTATAGGTAAGCCGTATTTTTGACTGGATGATTATACTAAAAGGTTGGGTTTTAATTCGTAGTAAATACGTATATAAAATAATTTTCGCAAGTTTTGCACCACAGTTCCTCTCGCGATCTCGAAGCGAACACATCGAGTCTCTGCGCTGGCTCTGATCGTCCAGCCACTCGATTGTTTGCCAAAGTGAAAGAGTAGTGAAAATCCACAAGTGCAAAAGTGAAAATTTCCAAAAAATGGAAAACGAGCGTCGGCTCCGTTCCAAGGGCCCGGTGAAACATTCACCAAAAAAAACTCAAAACTCATCCCCAACTCCACTCTCATCTTCAACAAAACTTCCCCAAAACAACCCCATTCCGTCCCTTATGGACAAACCAATTTTGCCACCACAAACTCACACACACACCCGCACAACAACACAACACAAACAACGCCCACGCACACCCTCGCCAACACCTTCAGAGTCATCATCAACATCTTCTTCCACTTCAACAACGACAACAGAAAAACCCTCTTTCCGGTACTCTGTACAAAACATCCCTGCCCCCCTCGCCACTCAAAAACTTTTTTATTCCAAACTTATCACTCTCGGCCTTCATCAAATTGACTCCCTAAAAGTCAATTATAACAATTCCGCTCTTCTTGTCGTCCCCACTCAATTGACCCCGAACAAAATCTCAACTCTGCAAGCTGGCTTCACCGGCTCAAAAATCCAATTCAAACTTTTGAACCCTCCTCGCCCCCCTCGCTCAATCGAACCCAAAGCCATCACCTTCTCAATCGTTATCAGAGACGTCAGCTCTGATATCGAACCCCAAGACATTGTCTCAGCCCTCAAAAATTTCAAAATCAGCAAAGTTTGGCGCATCATTTCGGCCAAAACAAACAAACCCACGCCACTCATGCGAGTCGTGACCCCGGACAAAACGGCGATCGACGAACTTTTGTCAAAAGGCCTCTCTCTTTTCGGCCACATTCACCCCTGCGAGCCGTCGCATCCCCCAAAACCAGCCCCCCTTCAGTGCGCCAAATGCTTCACATTTGGCCACTCTTTTTCACAATGTCCGAACAAACCAATTTGCCCCACATGCCCCGACAATCATCGATCCAAACCGTGCCCCTCCGCAACTTCAAACCCCAAATGCCCAAAATGCCAGGGAAATCACCCCGCCTGGTCTCGAGACTGCCCCCAGTTTATCAAACCCGCCGAAATGACCCCAGAAACCCCCGTTGTCCCCGTCAAAATCATTGACGAAGAATTCGACCCCGAAAACTCCGACGACGACTCCGAGGAGCGCGAACCCTTCGTCTCTGCTCGTCAATTCCTCCGTTTCATGACGAAAACCCTCTTCGACCTGTTTCCGTTCGAGAAACAGAAAATCCAAACTGTTCTCGAACATTCCGCTCGCGCTTGTCTCCAACGCGATCTCAAAATTTCACACTCATCAAACAAAATTCATTTCACCTTTCTGTGAATCCCCCATTTTCTGTAAATCCCCCATCTCTGCGCCCCCGATTCAAAAATGGCTTCTTTGAACTTCGCCACAGTCAACACAGGAGGGATTTCTCGTAAATTCGCCTCCTTGAGACATTTTCTCCAAACCGACCAAATCCACATCGCAGCAATCACAGAGACACAATCCAAACAACCCGTAAACATCACAGGCTTCCATTCCTACAACAAACCCAGCCCCACAACCCGAGCCAAACACGGCGTCACACTTCTCGTCTCAACTTCACTCGCTTCATCTCAACACATTTTGCCCCCTCACCTCGACCACCTTCAAGCCGTTGCAGCCAACATTCACACTAACAATTTAAACATTTTGTTTATTTGTTATTACAACCCTCCCCTCGAAACCGTCAATGCCCAGCTTCTCGATTACACTTCCACATTCAGACACGCAGTCATTCTCGGAGACTTCAACGCTCGACACACCGATTTTGGTGACACAATCTCAAACACAAATGGCAGACACCTCATTCGCTCTCTTAACACTCTTCCTCTTTGTCGACTTCGAAACCAATTCCCCACACTCGTCAATCACTTTGGCACATCGATTGTCGATCACATCATTGTGACCGATAATCTCACACACATCACAAACACAGACTCTTTCATTGGCACCACAATCACCTCTGATCATCTCCCTCTTGTCTCAAATTTCACACTTCAAGGCCCACAACCTCGACCCACACACGTCCCCATTTTCGACTACAACAACACAAATTGGCCCGACTTTCAAAATCACATCACAAACAACCTCCCACACATTCACGACACACTTGACCCCAACATCATTGACACACAAGTAACACAACTTACACAACTCATCAAACAAGCTCAAACACTTTTTGTACCGATCAAACACATTCCAACACATCGCAAACCATTGCCCCCTCAAATCCTTGCCCTCATCCGATCCAAACGCCGAATTTATCGCGAATTCGTGCAAACCAGATCTCCAGTCCTCAAAACTGTCTTTAACCGTCTCAATGCACAAATAAGACGTGACATCAACCAATTCCGTCTTGCTCACTGGTCAAACAGTTGTAGCTCCCTCGATTACCGAGACGGTAAAAAGTTTTGGGACAAATTCAATTCTCTCACAGGCCGAAAATCTCACCCCATTCACCATCTTTCAGTCAACAACACCATTTTTAACACCCCACAAGACAAAGCAAATTGTTTTGCTGCTACCCTCCAAAACATACACCAAGTCCCCAATGACCCCCATTTCAACCAACACTTTTTTAACACAGTCACTAACAACACTCTCCGTTTCAGGCAAAACCTCCCCCAACTCGACGACGACGCCGACCTCGACCCAGACCCCGACCCAGACTTCCCACTCGACGACCAGGAATTGACCGCTCCAACCACCAACGACGAAATCCAAGCCCTCATCACCCGGCTGAAGAACTCGAAAGCCCCAGGACCAGACCAGATCAAACCCATTCTTCTCAAACATCTCCCTCACGCTGCCATCACATCCATCACCACAATTTTCAATTCTTGTCTCAATTCCGGTCATTTTCCAACTCCATGGAAAGAAGCCACCACCATCATGATCCCCAAGCCCAACAAAGACCCAAACAACCCACTTTCATATCGCCCCATTTCTCTCCTCAACATTCTGGGAAAAATCTTTGAAACAATTCTTGCCTCTCGTCTCCGACTCACTCTCGAACAAAACAACTTTCTGCCCCCCGAACAATTCGGTTTTCGCCCCCATCGCTCCACTTCTGACCCCACTTTCGAACTTTTCACCGACACAACCCGGAGTGCCAATCTCGGCCAGTGCACACTAGCCATCTTTTTGGATGTCGAACGTGCATTTGACCGGGTTTGGCACGATGGCCTCATCCAAAAATTTCTTTCCCGAAACATCAACCCTAATTTCATCAAATTAATCGACTCTTTTCTCTCAAATCGCTCCTGCAAAGTCAAAATCCAAAATTCTTTTTCTCATCCCGTCCCTCTTCTCTCCGGGGTCCCTCAAGGCTCCGTTTTGTCGCCCATTCTCTACATTTTTTACAACTCTGATTTCCCTGTTTCAGATCTCCACCAGACCAAAACCCGCTTCTTCGCCGACGACACCGCCCTCTGGACATCCCGAACCACCGCAGCCTCAGCCTCCAGGACCCTGCAGCCCCTCCTCAACCGGATCTCCACATGGACTCGGAAGTGGAGAGTGAAGATCAACCCGACAAAATCCGCCGCCATTCTTTTCAAACACCCCAACCTCACACGAAACAAGAAATTCGACCCACGCGACATCACCATCACACTCGACAACACACCCATCGACCTTGTGCCCTCCACAAGGTACCTGGGAATCACCTACACGCACACATGCTCACTCGACACCGACCTTCAGAACACGCTCAAAAAAGTCCGCAACAGATCCAACCTCCTCCGCCGCCTCATGGGAAACTTCCAAGGGTGCGATTCCCGCACTCTTCTTCACACGTACAACACTTTCATCCGCCCCGTCATCGAATACCGAGCCCCCATCTACGCATCTCTCCCACACAACAAGACACATCGCATTGTCACATGCGAACGACAAATCCTTCGCCGAATTCACCGCCTTGATCGTTTCCACCCCAGCAATTCCCTCCACCAGGACACAAACACCACCCCCATCACGGACCGTCTTCACAAACTCCAACAAAACTACATCAAACGAACACTCAACAACAACAACACAATCGCCCAAAACACTCTCAACACTTCGCACAAATTGCTCACCCGCGACAACACTCTTCTCAACCGAGTCCCCCGGATCCCCAGAAGAAAACTGCCCCATCCCCCGACAGCGCTTCTCTCAGCGCTGTACCCCGACTTGCCCGACAACCTTCAACTTCTCGTTGAAGAGACACCCCTCACGATGAGACACCACTGACGACACCGACAAGACACCCCCAACGACATCGACATCGACAACTTCCTACGAGCCCCAAACTTCATTCTTCTTTCTTTCATCTCCCAACGACAACACACTCCCACACAACAATTACATTTCCTCGACTGAAGAGGCCAAAAGCCTAAAACAGTCCGGACCCGTAGGCTAAGTTGTAAATATCTGTACATATTATTATTATTATATTATCTTATTAATCGTGCAAATTTTTGAATAAACGTATTTTGATTGATTGATTGATTGATTTGCACCACAATTTTAGCTTGAACTTTCGAGTAGTCAAGTATATTTTGTGTTCGTGGTTCGTTTGTGTCGTGTTTTTAAAAATGCCACCAAAGACAAGCGGTAAAGCTGCTAAAAAGGCTGGAAAAGCTCAAAAAAATATTTCGAAGAGCGACAAGAAAAAGAAACGCAGAAGGAAGGAAAGCTACGCAATCTATATTTACAAGGTATTGAAACAAGTACACCCCGATACCGGTATTTCGAGCAAGGCAATGAGCATCATGAACAGTTTCGTTAATGATATCTTTGAACGGATTGCGGCTGAAGCTTCTCGTCTTGCGCATTACAACAAGCGTTCAACGATCACCAGCCGGGAAATTCAAACTGCGGTTCGGCTGTTGTTACCTGGTGAATTGGCCAAGCACGCAGTCTCCGAAGGTACCAAAGCCGTCACCAAATACACAAGTTCGAAATAGAGAAACTTTTTCTTCTTTCATCGTTCCAAAGACGAAAAGAAAAAAAAAATTAAATCGGTTCTTTTCAGAACCACAAATAACATTAAAAATGAATAAAATTTGTTTCTTTAAAATGAGATAAGAGATAGGATTGATATTATTATATATAACAATAAAGTAAGTACAAGCAAAAACGGCATTTTTTTTGCAAAAAAAAAGTAGTCCTACTTACATAGTACCTATATATATATAATTATGTTATGTGCAATAACTCAGTTAGAAATTTTAAACAATTTGATATGTTTGAATAATTATTTAATTTCTTAAAATACTATTTTTAATCGGTGACGTTTCAGAAACAAAAAGAAACCAAATTTCTATGGGTCGCCGCTTCACTGCAGGGATGCTAAAGCTTAATTACCAGTTATCAGTATAATTTGGATAATCCTCTCCAAGCTGCTTATAGCAGATCTTCGAATTATTTCACTGCAAACTATATGCTATACACATATCAATTAATTGTAAATGTTACGTAAAATATAATAAATAAAATTGCTTTTATTTTATTTTATTTATTAACTTCAGTATTAATTAATAGGACGGTATCCAGCAGCGACCTCTTCAATTCCATCTGTATAGTTTCTTTTTTTTTTATTTTCTAGTTTCCTGTAATTTACCTTTTCGGCGGGATGATGAATTCCGTTTTACATCCATTTTGCTTATCATTTTTTTGAGACTTTGCCGTCTATTAAATTGAATGACGATCGCCATTTTTCCTCTTTTTTATTGTTTTTTTTGCTCTACATTTAGAAGAAACATTATAAAAATACACCTAAATATAAATAAAATTGTTTTGAATATTTCTTCTTTGGTGAGAGCCCAAACACAAATTTCTGTTACTTACGGCCCATCACTCCGTACAAACGTTTGTCCTAAGAAATGTAAATTTGTTTATGGCATCTTCACCGCAAGGAACTTAAACCATTGTGAAGGGCAATCGGCTTATTCTACTATAATGAGTCTAAAATATTGTTCGATCCAACTATAGCTGAAAATTTAACTCCTCCATCCTCCATTTTGATGATATATTTCGACTCCGTAGAGTGACGTCCATCAGAAGAAAAGCATTCGGACATTATTTTGGCTGACTCGGGAAGTCATCGAATAAAGCTAACCCACTATTTATAATAATAAATGTCAAAGTTAAATTATATAATTTGTTTTTTTTTTAAGAAGAAAACTAAAAAATCGATCTTGCAACACAGTAAAAAAATTTGTTCAACTCGAACTCGAAAATCGAAACCCGACCCGACCCGACCCGACCCGACCCGACCCGACCCGACCCGACCCGACCCGACCCAACCCGAACCGACCCGAACCGACCCGACCCGAGACCCGAATTTACCTGAAATAACTTAATCTTTTATTCAAACCAAAAATAAAAATAAATGTAATTAAATAATAAGATATTTAAACTAAAATAATATTTAAAATGCACTTCCAAAGACAGAATAGCCCAAATCTAACAGTTTGATTACAAACTTGTCAATGAAAAACTAATCTAAAAGAATAAAAAAAATCCTCTATAAACTTTAATTAACCAAATAAACAAACATTTCCTGCCTAATATAATTAGATTATGTATTATTAGTTGTCGTCTTTTTTTTATAAACTCTAAAGGTTATTAAATTTTTTTATGATAAAATAGAAAACTCTAACAAACATTATTTTAAAGAATGTTTCAAAATTAACACAAGAAGTAATTTTGATAAAAAACATAGGTGTTTCATTAAAAGTTGTAAATTTTGTTATTGATTGATAAAGTCTTTAATACATGATTTATGAAGTAAGCAGATTACCGGACAAGACAAATTGTTTTTTAACAATCTATTATTCATAAACTTCTTTGACGTTTTGTATTAAAGGACTTTTAAAAAAGACTAACTTTCAGCTATAGGTAACACATATGACGCTAATTTCAAATCTTGTTTTAACTGTATAACAAACACGATTTATTTCTTTTTGTATACCATGTATGGTTTTCTTTTACTTCAAATCACAGAAATGTTTGCAATGTTTGAAAATTGCAATAATCAAAGTCAAGATTTGTTACATAAGAAAAGCATTGTGGCGGCTTTACGCTATGTACATATAATTATGTATAATAATGATTATTAATGAATTGGGATTCAGGTACAGTGAAATTAGACCCTTTTCGCCACTAATGAAATAGTATTTATTTTAATTTTTATCAATTAAGACATTTATTTAAAACATTGAATTTTATTATGTTGGTCTAGCCTCTGCTTTTTTTTTTTTACGTCGCATATGTCTCAGGACCGTATAAAAGTTAATTTTTTTGTATAAATTAAATTTCAATACTCAACTGCGTGACTTGTTTAATACTTTATTTTAACCACATATTGTTACTGAATACTATTGCAACGTTCATTTTGTAGGTATACCATAAAGTTTTACGGAAGAAAATAGTGTTTATGATAATCAACCCTTACAATAAGATGTTTTGACAATGATGCCTATCTGCAATAAATCACACAATAAGCTTCTCTGAGTGATTACAATCAAAACATTGCAACAATAAACACAAATTTCTGTTGAGGCCCAAACAAACACTAAGAAATACAAATTTGTTATTTATGGCATCGTTATCGTAAGAAGCCATAAACCATTGTGAAGAGTAATCGGCTTATCCTATAATGAGTTTTAAATATTTTTGGATCCAGCTATAACTAACTACCTTCATTCTTCTACACCACATTTTTGCGTTTGTGTAAACTGACAGAATTTATATTATATAAGTGAATAGAAAATTGATAGATATTGAAATAGGAAATTGATATTTTTAAAAATTGTTTTCGTTGAATATACTAACTAATAGGTAGAACGCGTAGAAACGAATCAAATATGTCTCGTTTTAGAAATGTAATTAACTCATAAATTGGAGTATTGAAATATAATAAAATAGATCACTTTGGCTTGATAAACCATCGATAAAGTTGTAATTACTATAAAATAAGAAATATTAACGAAATAAACGTATTTTTGATAAAATTTTCTATCATAGAAAAGTTTGCATCAAACGTTTGCGTTTTCGAAGGTTTTTTGTGGTTTCATTATTTTTATCAAGACTAATGTATAAAAAAAACCTTTTAGAAAACATAATCAATTATATTTTAGTAAATGTTTGCGTTCAAAGTACTCTAACGACTCCTGGGGCTCGTCATCTCCAAAAAAGTTCCGGTTTCGTAGTTGGTTTCGTTCCGTGCATCGACTGTTTTGAATCAATTTTTCCGCACAAAAACAACAGTATTTAAAAAATTTCTTATTGTCGTTCGATAGAGGATAGATTAGACTTTCGACAGACCAAATATCAACTTTTCACGTTTACACAGTAAGTATCTGTCGACGACGTCGCAGTTTGATGTTCTCTTGTACCGCGAATAAGTCGTCGGTACGGCGAGCGTCTGTAAGGACGTCACTAGGTCCTGAGAGTAGTCGTTTCGTTGATATAAATTTCAGAATATATAGGAAAGATCTTTTTTTCAAAATTGGTTGTGTCGTCGGCTCTAAAACATTGACGATCGTCAAAAAGGAACGATGTCATCACGCCAAAGTCTAGTGCGAGGCCCCGATAATTTTAATGTTGGCGAGCGTGGTGTTTGTTTAGTCCGCGGTCGGGTTTATTTTCTAGGCAATAAAAACTTAGTTGTGGCGCGAAAATATCTTTAGTTTGAGCGCTTGTGTACTCGAATTGTGTTGGTTGATTCGTTCGTTTAGGGGTTTATATATCTAGTATATATATACTATATACAACCTACGCCAATCGTTCGTACGTTCGTTTGTCCATCGTCATCCACTAGTGGTAGTTGATCTGTAATAATAAGAAATAATACGAGAAAAAAAATGGCCGACGTCGAAAATCAATCCACATCGGCTAATGCTGCTGCTGCTTCAACGACTTCACCTCAAGTTCATCATCATGCTAAGAAGGAGAAGAAAACAAAAAATCCTAGAGCGAAACCTTCTCATCCTCCCACCTCCGAGATGGTCAATAACGCTATTAAGGGTTTAAAGGAACGCGGTGGTTCTTCTCTTCAAGCTATAAAAAAATTCGTCGCCGCCAATTACAAGGTAGATGCCGAAAAAGTTGCGCCATTCATTAAGAAATATCTAAAAGGCGCTGTTGCTTCTGGTTCGTTGGTTCAGACGAAAGGTAAGGGAGCTTCTGGATCGTTTAAACTAGCTTCCTCGTCCGCCTCCGGTGGAGGTGCAAAAGCGAGAGCTGCCGCTGCTGCTTCTGCTGCCAGAGCTGCCGCCGCCGCCGCGGCAGCTGCTACTGGCGAAAGAAAGAAAAAATCTTCAGCAGTTTCAAAAGCTAAAAAAACAACTGGAAAACGTTCCGCTGTTTCGGCACCAAAAACCGGTAAGAAACCATCTTCGCCGAAAGCGAAAAAAGTCGCAGCCGAAAAGAAGAGCGTAGCTGTCGCGAAAGCAAAAAAAGCCGCTTCTGTCGCCGCCGAGAAGAAAACAACTGCTTCTGCTACAGGTAGAGCTGTTTCGGCAACAGCTTCTTCAAAGCCGAAATCGCCATCGAAAGCAAAGAAATCAAATAAGGCCGGTCCAACGAAAAAACCTAAAGCACCGAAACCAAAAAGTGCCAAGGCTATATCTACCAAAGCGAAGAAAGCTCCTGCTTCTCCTAAAAGAAAGAAGTGAGCTACGGCAATAGTCTTTATTGTCGTCGTCGTCGTCGTCGTCGTCGACTATGAACCGATGATGATGATGATGATGATGATGGTGGTGGTGGTGGTGGTGACGTCCTGGATTATCGACAGCTTAAAGCCGTTGAGGGCACACATAAATGGCCCTTTTCAGGGCCACAATTTAATTTCTATACAAATAAAAAAAAAAGTTTTCATATCTATCGAAACTACATCAATAGAGGAGCGAGCACATATAAAATAAAAATAATAATGTCGGAATGTGCTAATTGCTAAAAACGTATTATCCCTTCATACCTACCACAACTATTTTTACGACTTAATCCGATATTTAACTTCACTAACTTTAATGATGTGTCTGTCGCTCCAGGCTATACCCCCTACGGTTTGTTTATTTTTGTCCAGGGTATACCCCCTATTGACCCGAGCAATTATAAAACTATTATATCTAATAATTGTACTGTAAATAACAGACAAAGTTTAAAAATTATTATTATGCGGGCACTATGAAGTATAATAACTATCAACATTGCGAAACATTTTCATTTATTAAAAAAAAATGTGGTTCTGAAAAGAACCGTTTTTTTTTTTGTTTGTTTATTTTTTCATTTTAAGCTCGTTCTCCTCGAATACGTCTTGCCAATTGGATGTCTTTAGGCATGATGGTAACGCGTTTTGCATGAATGGCACACAAATTTGTATCTTCGAAAAGTCCGACAAGATACGCTTCGCTTGCTTCTTGAAGTGCCATAACGGCAGAACTTTGAAAACGAAGATCGGTCTTGAAATCCTGAGCTATTTCCCTGACCAGGCGTTGGAAGGGTAATTTACGGATCAAAAGTTCGGTGCTTTTCTGATAACGACGAATTTCACGCAGAGCCACTGTGCCGGGCCTGTAGCGATGAGGTTTTTTCACTCCTCCAGTGGCGGGTGCGCTTTTTCTTGCTGCCTTGGTGGCAAGCTGTTTTCGTGGAGCTTTTCCACCGGTCGATTTACGAGCAGTTTGCTTGGTACGGGCCATTTCCAACTAGACACAAACACACACGGACGCAAACACCTACGTCACTAACGACGGCGACGGTTCATATGAGCCTGCAATAAAATTTTTCTCCTTATTTTATAACTAGGGTCACAGTATGCGTTATCTGATTGGTCGAAAAAGTGACTTTAGAGGCGGAGCAAAACGAAACTATAAAATGAGGTAACTAATGTCGCGGGTCGGTAGTTGTTTTCGACGAAGCAGTTAAACCTGTGTCGTTTTCTTTCAATAATCTTTCAAAATGACCGGTCGTGGCAAAGGTGGAAAGGGATTGGGAAAAGGTGGAGCAAAACGTCATCGTAAAGTTTTACGTGATAACATCCAGGGCATCACCAAGCCCGCGATAAGAAGATTGGCACGTCGTGGCGGAGTGAAGCGTATCTCCGGTCTGATTTACGAAGAAACCAGAGGTGTTCTGAAAGTATTCCTCGAAAACGTGATTCGTGATGCCGTCACCTACACCGAACATGCAAAACGAAAAACCGTCACCGCCATGGATGTCGTTTACGCTTTGAAACGTCAAGGCCGTACGCTTTACGGTTTTGGCGGTTAAATTTTATTTATCTACGAGACTACGAGGCGACGACAATACCGGAATAGTTTGGTTTCTTCCTCATCGTTCCATCAATCTATTACATCTACTATTCATCGTATTTTAATTTTGGACGAAAAAAAAACGGTTCTTTTCAGAACCACAAAAATATTCCTAAACAAATGAAAAAAATACGTTTCACAAAGAAAGACCACCAATATGATTCTGAAACTGTGTTGTTTTAAGTTATGTGTGATTGTTATGACTGTACTCGTATAGTTGCTTTGTTTAATAATGATTCTTGACTTTTGACTTTAGACAGATGATAATTAACACCAAATAAAGAAAACAGGTACCCCTAATCGATATTCATGGATTAGCTGGCCCTCCTGGCGCGTCGCGGAGCGACGAGAGTCTCGGTTTCAAGGAAACGCAATAAAAGTTTACCTGCTTTTAGGAGAATAAATGGTCTCTTTTAAAATGGTACTATTTATTTTTGATGAAGGTTTATGATGTAATTTTAAATTCTGGTAAGTAGGTATTTTGATGTGCTCTTTAAAAAGTGAGTATGATTCTTTTTTTTATTTGTAAAAAAAAATGATGGCCCTGAGAAGGGCCGATATTATTTTTTGTTACTACTTAAAGCAGCAACTAGGGAGACAACAGTTGGTTGTTTATGGTTTCTTTTCCGTTTTCTTCGGCAAAAGGACCGCCTGGATGTTGGGTAAAACACCACCTTGAGCGATTGTCACTCCGGAAAGGAGCTTATTTAATTCTTCGTCATTTCTGATGGCCAATTGAAGATGACGTGGAATAATACGTGTTTTCTTGTTGTCACGAGCGGCGTTTCCAGCCAATTCAAGAACTTCAGCGGCAAGATATTCCATCACAGCCGCCAAATAAACTGGAGCACCGGCACCAACCCGTTCGGCGTAATTACCTTTTCGAAGTAAACGATGTATTCTTCCAACAGGAAACTGAAGTCCGGCCCTGCTTGAACGGGATTTCGCTTTTCCTTTTACTTTTCCTCCTTTACCGCGTCCAGACATCTCTTGGTTGTTTATAAAAAAAAATCAAAATAAACTATACGCGGTATAACTTGTATGTTACAGTAGGAATAGATTGTACCACTACCCCACTGCGACTGACTGCGAATGACTAAAGTCGTGTTCCTGGCTTCGAATTTATACGCTCGCTTATAGGTAAGCCGTATTTTTGACTGGATGATTATACTAAAAGGTTGGGTTTTAATTCGTAGTAAATACGTATATAAAATAATTTTCGCAAGTTTTGCACCACAATTTTAGCTTGAACTTTCGAGTAGTCAAGTATATTTTGTGTTCGTGGTTCGTTTGTGTCGTGTTTTTAAAAATGCCACCAAAGACAAGCGGTAAAGCTGCTAAAAAGGCTGGAAAAGCTCAAAAAAATATTTCGAAGAGCGACAAGAAAAAGAAACGCAGAAGGAAGGAAAGCTACGCAATCTATATTTACAAGGTATTGAAACAAGTACACCCCGATACCGGTATTTCGAGCAAGGCAATGAGCATCATGAACAGTTTCGTTAATGATATCTTTGAACGGATTGCGGCTGAAGCTTCTCGTCTTGCGCATTACAACAAGCGTTCAACGATCACCAGCCGGGAAATTCAAACTGCGGTTCGGCTGTTGTTACCTGGTGAATTGGCCAAGCACGCAGTCTCCGAAGGTACCAAAGCCGTCACCAAATACACAAGTTCGAAATAGAGAAACTTTTTCTTCTTTCATCGTTCCAAAGACGAAAAGAAAAAAAAAATTAAATCGGTTCTTTTCAGAACCACAAATAACATTAAAAATGAATAAAATTTGTTTCTTTAAAATGAGATAAGAGATAGGATTGATATTATTATATATAACAATAAAGTAAGTACAAGCAAAAACGGCATTTTTTTTGCAAAAAAAAAGTAGTCCTACTTACATAGTACCTATATATATATAATTATGTTATGTGCAATAACTCAGTTAGAAATTTTAAACAATTTGATATGTTTGAATAATTATTTAATTTCTTAAAATACTATTTTTAATCGGTGACGTTTCAGAAACAAAAAGAAACCAAATTTCTATGGGTCGCCGCTTCACTGCAGGGATGCTAAAGCTTAATTACCAGTTATCAGTATAATTTGGATAATCCTCTCCAAGCTGCTTATAGCAGATCTTCGAATTATTTCACTGCAAACTATATGCTATACACATATCAATTAATTGTAAATGTTACGTAAAATATAATAAATAAAATTGCTTTTATTTTATTTTATTTATTAACTTCAGTATTAATTAATAGGACGGTATCCAGCAGCGACCTCTTCAATTCCATCTGTATAGTTTCTTTTTTTTTTATTTTCTAGTTTCCTGTAATTTACCTTTTCGGCGGGATGATGAATTCCGTTTTACATCCATTTTGCTTATCATTTTTTTGAGACTTTGCCGTCTATTAAATTGAATGACGATCGCCATTTTTCCTCTTTTTTATTGTTTTTTTTGCTCTACATTTAGAAGAAACATTATAAAAATACACCTAAATATAAATAAAATTGTTTTGAATATTTCTTCTTTGGTGAGAGCCCAAACACAAATTTCTGTTACTTACGGCCCATCACTCCGTACAAACGTTTGTCCTAAGAAATGTAAATTTGTTTATGGCATCTTCACCGCAAGGAACTTAAACCATTGTGAAGGGCAATCGGCTTATTCTACTATAATGAGTCTAAAATATTGTTCGATCCAACTATAGCTGAAAATTTAACTCCTCCATCCTCCATTTTGATGATATATTTCGACTCCGTAGAGTGACGTCCATCAGAAGAAAAGCATTCGGACATTATTTTGGCTGACTCGGGAAGTCATCGAATAAAGCTAACCCACTATTTATAATAATAAATGTCAAAGTTAAATTATATAATTTGTTTTTTTTTTAAGAAGAAAACTAAAAAATCGATCTTGCAACACAGTAAAAAAATTTGTTCAACTCGAACTCGAAAATCGAAACCCGACCCGACCCGACCCGACCCGACCCGACCCGACCCGACCCGACCCGACCCAACCCGAACCGACCCGAACCGACCCGACCCGAGACCCGAATTTACCTGAAATAACTTAATCTTTTATTCAAACCAAAAATAAAAATAAATGTAATTAAATAATAAGATATTTAAACTAAAATAATATTTAAAATGCACTTCCAAAGACAGAATAGCCCAAATCTAACAGTTTGATTACAAACTTGTCAATGAAAAACTAATCTAAAAGAATAAAAAAAATCCTCTATAAACTTTAATTAACCAAATAAACAAACATTTCCTGCCTAATATAATTAGATTATGTATTATTAGTTGTCGTCTTTTTTTTATAAACTCTAAAGGTTATTAAATTTTTTTATGATAAAATAGAAATCTCTAACAAACATTATTTTAAAGAATGTTTCAAAATTAACACAAGAAGTAATTTTGATAAAAAACATAGGTGTTTCATTAAAAGTTGTAAATTTTGTTATTGATTGATAAAGTCTTTAATACATGATTTATGAAGTAAGCAGATTACCGAACAAGACAAATTGTTTTTTAACAATCTATTATTCATAAACTTCTTTGACGTTTTGTATTAAAGGACTTTTAAAAAAGACTAACTTTCAGCTATAGGTAACACATATGACGCTAATTTCAAATCTTGTTTTAACTGTATAACAAACACGATTTATTTCTTTTTGTATACCATGTATGGTTTTCTTTTACTTCAAATCACAGAAATGTTTGCAATGTTTGAAAATTGCAATAATCAAAGTCAAGATTTGTTACATAAGAAAAGCATTGTGTCGGCTTTACGCTATGTACATATAATTATGTATAATAATGATTATTAATGAATTGGGATTCAGGTACAGTGAAATTAGACCCTTTTCGCCACTAATGAAATAGTATTTATTTTAATTTTTATCAATTAAGACATTTATTTAAAACATTGAATTTTATTATGTTGGTCTAGCCTCTGCTTTTTTTTTACGTCGCATATGTCTCAGGACCGTATAAAAGTTAATTTTTTTGTATAAATTAAATTTCAATACTCAACTGCGTGACTTGTTTAATACTTTATTTTAACCACATATTGTTACTGAATACTATTGCAACGTTCACTTTGTAGGTATACCATAAAGTTTTACGGAAGAAAATAGTGTTTATGATAATCAACCCTTACAATAAGATGTTTTGACAATGATGCCTATCTGCAATAAATCACACAATAAGCTTCTCTGAGTGATTACAATCAAAACATTGCAACAATAAACACAAATTTCTGTTGAGGCCCAAACAAACACTAAGAAATACAAATTTGTTATTTATGGCATCGTTATCGTAAGAAGCCATAAACCATTGTGAAGAGTAATCGGCTTATCCTATAATGAGTTTTAAATATTTTTGGATCCAGCTATAACTAACTACCTTCATTCTTCTACACCACATTTTTGCGTTTGTGTAAACTGACAGAATTTATATTATATAAGTGAATAGAAAATTGATTGATATTGAAATAGGAAATTGATATTTTTAAAAATTGTTTTCGTTGAATATACTAACTAATAGGTAGAACGCGTAGAAACGAATCAAATATGTCTCGTTTTAGAAATGTAATTAACTCATAAATTGGAGTATTGAAATATAATAAAATAGATCACTTTGGCTTGATAAACCATCGATAAAGTTGTAATTACTATAAAATAAGAAATATTAACGAAATAAACGTATTTTTGATAAAATTTTCTATCATAGAAAAGTTTGCATCAAACGTTTGCGTTTTCGAAGGTTTTTTGTGGTTTCATTATTTTTATCAAGACTAATGTATAAAAAAAACCTTTTAGAAAACATAATCAATTATATTTTAGTAAATGTTTGCGTTCAAAGTACTCTAACGACTCCTGGGGCTCGTCATCTCCAAAAAAGTTCCGGTTTCGTAGTTGGTTTCGTTCCGTGCATCGACTGTTTTGAATCAATTTTTCCGCACAAAAACAACAGTATTTAAAAAATTTCTTATTGTCGTTCGATAGAGGATAGATTAGACTTTCGACAGACCAAATATCAACTTTTCACGTTTACACAGTAAGTATCTGTCGACGACGTCGCAGTTTGATGTTCTCTTGTACCGCGAATAAGTCGTCGGTACGGCGAGCGTCTGTAAGGACGTCACTAGGTCCTGAGAGTAGTCGTTTCGTTGATATAAATTTCAGAATATATAGGAAAGATCTTTTTTTCAAAATTGGTTGTGTCGTCGGCTCTAAAACATTGACGATCGTCAAAAAGGAACGATGTCATCACGCCAAAGTCTAGTGCGAGGCCCCGATAATTTTAATGTTGGCGAGCGTGGTGTTTGTTTAGTCCGCGGTCGGGTTTATTTTCTAGGCAATAAAAACTTAGTTGTGGCGCGAAAATATCTTTAGTTTGAGCGCTTGTGTACTCGAATTGTGTTGGTTGATTCGTTCGTTTAGGGGTTTATATATCTAGTATATATATACTATATACAACCTACGCCAATCGTTCGTACGTTCGTTTGTCCATCGTCATCCACTAGTGGTAGTTGATCTGTAATAATAAGAAATAATACGAGAAAAAAAATGGCCGACGTCGAAAATCAATCCACATCGGCTAATGCTGCTGCTGCTTCAACGACTTCACCTCAAGTTCATCATCATGCTAAGAAGGAGAAGAAAACAAAAAATCCTAGAGCGAAACCTTCTCATCCTCCCACCTCCGAGATGGTCAATAACGCTATTAAGGGTTTAAAGGAACGCGGTGGTTCTTCTCTTCAAGCTATAAAAAAATTCGTCGCCGCCAATTACAAGGTAGATGCCGAAAAAGTTGCGCCATTCATTAAGAAATATCTAAAAGGCGCTGTTGCTTCTGGTTCGTTGGTTCAGACGAAAGGTAAGGGAGCTTCTGGATCGTTTAAACTAGCTTCCTCGTCCGCCTCCGGTGGAGGTGCAAAAGCGAGAGCTGCCGCTGCTGCTTCTGCTGCCAGAGCTGCCGCCGCCGCCGCGGCAGCTGCTACTGGCGAAAGAAAGAAAAAATCTTCAGCAGTTTCAAAAGCTAAAAAAACAACTGGAAAACGTTCCGCTGTTTCGGCACCAAAAACCGGTAAGAAACCATCTTCGCCGAAAGCGAAAAAAGTCGCAGCCGAAAAGAAGAGCGTAGCTGTCGCGAAAGCAAAAAAAGCCGCTTCTGTCGCCGCCGAGAAGAAAACAACTGCTTCTGCTACAGGTAGAGCTGTTTCGGCAACAGCTTCTTCAAAGCCGAAATCGCCATCGAAAGCAAAGAAATCAAATAAGGCCGGTCCAACGAAAAAACCTAAAGCACCGAAACCAAAAAGTGCCAAGGCTATATCTACCAAAGCGAAGAAAGCTCCTGCTTCTCCTAAAAGAAAGAAGTGAGCTACGGCAATAGTCTTTATTGTCGTCGTCGACTATGAACCGATGATGATGATGATGATGATGATGGTGGTGGTGGTGGTGACGTCCTGGATTATCGACAGCTTAAAGCCGTTGAGGGCACACATAAATGGCCCTTTTCAGGGCCACAATTTAATTTCTATACAAATAAAAAAAAAAAAAGTTTTCATATCTATCGAAACTACATCAATAGAGGAGCGAGCACATATAAAATAAAAATAATAATGTCGGAATGTGCTAATTGCTAAAAACGTATTATCCCTTCATACCTACCACAACTATTTTTACGACTTAATCCGATATTTAACTTCACTAACTTTAATGATGTGTCTGTCGCTCCAGGCTATACCCCCTACGGTTTGTTTATTTTTGTCCAGGGTATACCCCCTATTGACCCGAGCAATTATAAAACTATTATATCTAATAATTGTACTGTAAATAACAGACAAAGTTTAAAAATTATTATTATGCGGGCACTATGAAGTATAATAACTATCAACATTGCGAAACATTTTCATTTATTAAAAAAAAAATGTGGTTCTGAAAAGAACCGTTTTTTTTTTTTTTTGTTTGTTTATTATTTCATTTTAAGCTCGTTCTCCTCGAATACGTCTTGCCAATTGGATGTCTTTAGGCATGATGGTAACGCGTTTTGCATGAATGGCACACAAATTTGTATCTTCGAAAAGTCCGACAAGATACGCTTCGCTTGCTTCTTGAAGTGCCATAACGGCAGAACTTTGAAAACGAAGATCGGTCTTGAAATCCTGAGCTATTTCCCTGACCAGGCGTTGGAAGGGTAATTTACGGATCAAAAGTTCGGTGCTTTTCTGATAACGACGAATTTCACGCAGAGCCACTGTGCCGGGCCTGTAGCGATGAGGTTTTTTCACTCCTCCAGTGGCGGGTGCGCTTTTTCTTGCTGCCTTGGTGGCAAGCTGTTTTCGTGGAGCTTTTCCACCGGTCGATTTACGAGCAGTTTGCTTGGTACGGGCCATTTCCAACTAGACACAAACACACACGGACGCAAACACCTACGTCACTAACGACGGCGACGGTTCATATGAGCCTGCAATAAAATTTTTCTCCTTATTTTATAACTAGGGTCACAGTATGCGTTATCTGATTGGTCGAAAAAGTGACTATAGAGGCGGAGCAAAACGAAACTATAAAATGAGGTAACTAATGTCGCGGGTCGGTAGTTGTTTTCGACGAAGCAGTTAAACCTTTGTCGTTTTCTTTCAATAATCTTTCAAAATGACCGGTCGTGGCAAAGGTGGAAAGGGATTGGGAAAAGGTGGAGCAAAACGTCATCGTAAAGTTTTACGTGATAACATCCAGGGCATCACCAAGCCCGCGATAAGAAGATTGGCACGTCGTGGCGGAGTGAAGCGTATCTCCGGTCTGATTTACGAAGAAACCAGAGGTGTTCTGAAAGTATTCCTCGAAAACGTGATTCGTGATGCCGTCACCTACACCGAACATGCAAAACGAAAAACCGTCACCGCCATGGATGTCGTTTACGCTTTGAAACGTCAAGGCCGTACGCTTTACGGTTTTGGCGGTTAAATTTTATTTATCTACGAGACTACGAGGCGACGACAATACCGGAATAGTTTGGTTTCTTCCTCATCGTTCCATCAATCTATTACATCTACTATTCATCGTATTTTAATTTTGGACGAAAAAAAAACGGTTCTTTTCAGAACCACAAAAATATTCCTAAACAAATGAAAAAAATACGTTTCACAAAGAAAGACCACCAATATGATTCTGAAACTGTGTTGTTTTAAGTTATGTGTGATTGTTATGACTTTACTCGTATAGTTGCTTTGTTTAATAATGATTCTTGACTTTTGACTTTAGACAGATGATAATTAACACCAAATAAAGAAAACAGGTACCCCTAATCGATATTCATGGATTAGCTGGCCCTCCTGGCGCGTCGCGGAGCGACGAGAGTCTCGGTTTCAAGGAAACGCAATAAAAGTTTACCTGCTTTTAGGAGAATAAATGGTCTCTTTTAAAATGGTACTATTTATTTTTGATGAAGGTTTATGATGTAATTTTAAATTCTGGTAAGTAGGTATTTTGATGTGCTCTTTAAAAAGTGAGTATGATTCTTTTTTTTATTTGTAAAAAAAAATGATGGCCCTGAGAAGGGCCGATATTATTTTTTGTTGCTACTTAAAGCAGCAACTAGGGAGACAACAGTTGGTTGTTTATGGTTTCTTTTCCGTTTTCTTCGGCAAAAGGACCGCCTGGATGTTGGGTAAAACACCACCTTGAGCGATTGTCACTCCGGAAAGGAGCTTATTTAATTCTTCGTCATTTCTGATGGCCAATTGAAGATGACGTGGAATAATACGTGTTTTCTTGTTGTCACGAGCGGCGTTTCCAGCCAATTCAAGAACTTCAGCGGCAAGATATTCCATCACAGCCGCCAAATAAACTGGAGCACCGGCACCAACCCGTTCGGCGTAATTACCTTTTCGAAGTAAACGATGTATTCTTCCAACAGGAAACTGAAGTCCGGCCCTGCTTGAACGGGACTTCGCTTTTCCTTTTACTTTTCCTCCTTTACCGCGTCCAGACATCTCTTGGTTGTTTATAAAAAAAAATCAAAATAAACTATACGCGGTATAACTTGTATGTTACAGTAGGAATAGATTGTACCACTACCCCACTGCGACTGACTGCGAATGACTAAAGTCGCGTTCCTGGCTTCGAATTTATACGCTCGCTTATAGGTAAGCCGTATTTTTGACTGGATGATTATACTAAAAGGTTGGGTTTTAATTCGTAGTAAATACGTATATAAAATAATTTTCGCAAGTTTTGCACCACAGTTCCTCTCGCGATCTCGAAGCGAACACATCGAGTCTCTGCGCTGGCTCTGATCGTCCAGCCACTCGATTGTTTGCCAAAGTGAAAGAGTAGTGAAAATCCACAAGTGCAAAAGTGAAAATTTCCAAAAAATGGAAAACGAGCGTCGGCTCCGTTCCAAGGGCCCGGTGAAACATTCACCAAAAAAAACTCAAAACTCATCCCCAACTCCACTCTCATCTTCAACAAAACTTCCCCAAAACAACCCCATTCCGTCCCTTATGGACAAACCAATTTTGCCACCACAAACTCACACACACACCCGCACAACAACACAACACAAACAACGCCCACGCACACCCTCGCCAACACCTTCAGAGTCATCATCAACATCTTCTTCCACTTCAACAACGACAACAGAAAAACCCTCTTTCCGGTACTCGGTACAAAACATCCCTGCCCCCCTCGCCACTCAAAAACTTTTTTATTCCAAACTCATTACTCTCGGCCTTCATCAAATTGACTCCCTAAAAGTCAATTATAACAATTCCGCTCTTCTTGTCGTCCCCACTCAATTGACCCCGAACAAAATCTCAACTCTGCAAGCTGGCTTCACCGGCTCAAAAATCCAATTCAAACTTTTGAACCCTCCTCGCCCCCCTCGCTCAATCGAACCCAAAGCCATCACCTTCTCAATCGTTATCAGAGACGTCAGCTCTGATATCGAACCACAGGACATTGTCTCAGCCCTCAAAAATTTCAAAATCAGCAAAGTTTGGCGCATCATTTCGGCCAAAACCAACAAACCCACGCCACTCATGCGAGTCGTGACCCCGGACAAAACGGCGATCGACGAACTTTTGTCAAAAGGCCTCTCTCTTTTCGGCCACATTCACCCCTGCGAGCCGTCGCATCCCCCAAAACCAGCCCCCCTTCAGTGCGCCAAATGCTTCACATTTGGCCACTCTTTTTCACAATGTCCGAACAAACCAATTTGCCCCACATGCCCCGACAATCATCGATCCAAACCGTGCCCCTCCGCAACTTCAAACCCCAAATGCCCAAAATGCCAGGGAAATCACCCCGCCTGGTCTCGAGACTGCCCCCAGTTCATCAAACCCGCCGAAATGACCCCAGAAACCCCCGTTGTCCCCGTCAAAATCATTGACGAAGAATTCGACCCCGAAAACTCCGACGACGACTCCGATGAGCGCGAACCCTTCGTCTCAGCTCGTCAATTCCTCCGTTTCATGACGAAAACCCTTTTCGACCTGTTTCCGTTCGAGAAACAGAAAATCCAAACTGTTCTCGAACATTCCGCTCGCGCTTGTCTCCAACGCGATCTCAAAATTTCACATTCATCAAACAAAATTCATTTCACCTTTCTGTGAATCCCCCATTTTCTGTAAATCCCCCATCTCTGCGCCCCCGATTCAAAAATGGCTTCTTTGAACTTCGCCACAGTCAACACAGGAGGGATTTCTCGTAAATTCGCCTCCTTGAGACATTTTCTCCAAACCGACCAAATCCACATCGCAGCAATCACAGAGACACAATCCAAACAACCCGTAAACATCACAGGTTTCCATTCCTACAACAAACCCAGCCCCACAACCCGAGCCAAACACGGCGTCACACTTCTCGTCTCAACTTCACTCGCTTCATCTCAACACATTTTGCCCCCTCACCTCGACCACCTTCAAGCCGTTGCAGCCACCATTCACATTAACAATTTAAACATTTTGTTTATTTGTTATTACAACCCTCCCCTTGAAACCGTCAATGCCCAGCTCCTCGATTACACTTCCACATTCAGACACGCAGTCATTCTCGGAGACTTCAACGCTCGACACACCGATTTTGGTGACACAATTTCAAACACAAACGGCAGACATCTCATTCGCTCTCTCAACACTCTTCCTCTTTGTCGACTCCGAAATCAATTCCCCACACTCGTCAATCACTTTGGCACATCGATTGTCGATCACATCATTGTGACCGATAATCTCACACACATCACAAACACAGACTCTTTCATTGGCACCACAATCACCTCTGATCATCTCCCTCTTGTCTCAAATTTCACACTTCAAGGCCCACAACCTCGACCCACACACGTCCCCATTTTCGACTACAACAACACAAATTGGCCCGACTTTCAAAATCACATCACAAACAACCTCCCACACATTCACGACACACTTGACCCCAACATCATTGACACACAAGTAACACAACTTACACAACTCATCAAACAAGCTCAAACACTTTTTGTACCGATCAAACACATTCCAACACATCGCAAACCATTGCCCCCTCAAATCCTTGCCCTCATCCGATCCAAACGCCGGATTTATCGCGAATTCGTGCAAACCAGATCTCCAGTCCTCAAAACTGTCTTTAACCGTCTCAATGCACAAATAAGACGTGACATCAACCAATTCCGTCTTGCTCACTGGTCAAACAGTTGTAGCTCCCTCGATTACCGAGACGGTAAAAAGTTTTGGGACAAATTCAATTCTCTCACAGGCCGAAAATCTCACCCCATCCACCATCTGTCAGTCAACAACACCATTTTTAACACCCCACAAGACAAAGCAAATTGTTTTGCTGCTACCCTCCAAAACATACACCAAGTCCCCAATGACCCCCATTTCAACCAACACTTTTTTAACACAGTCACTAACAACACTCTCCGTTTCAGGCAAAACCTCCCCCAACTCGACGACGACGCCGACCTCGACCCAGACCCCGACCCAGACTTCCCACTCGACGACCAGGAATTGACCGCTCCAACCACCAACGACGAAATCCAAGCCCTCATCACCCGGCTGAAGAACTCGAAAGCCCCAGGACCAGACCAGATCAAACCCATTCTTCTCAAACATCTCCCTCACGCTGCCATCACATCCATCACCACAATTTTCAATTCTTGTCTCAATTCCGGTCATTTTCCAACTCCATGGAAAGAAGCCACCACCATCATGATCCCCAAGCCCAACAAAGACCCAAACAACCCACTTTCATATCGCCCCATTTCTCTCCTCAACATTCTGGGAAAAATCTTTGAAACAATTCTTGCCTCTCGTCTCCGACTTACTCTCGAACAAAACAACTTTCTGCCCCCCGAACAATTCGGTTTTCGCCCCCATCGCTCCACTTCCGACCCCACTTTCGAACTTTTCACCGACACAACCCGGAGTGCCAATCTCGGCCAGTGCACACTAGCCATCTTTTTGGATGTCGAACGTGCATTTGACCGGGTTTGGCACGATGGCCTCATCCAAAAATTTCTTTCCCGAAACATCAACCCTAATTTCATCAAATTAATCGACTCTTTTCTCTCAAATCGCTCCTGCAAAGTCAAAATCCAAAATTCTTTTTCTCATCCCGTCCCTCTTCTCTCCGGGGTCCCTCAAGGCTCCGTTTTATCGCCCATTCTCTACATTTTTTACAGCTCTGATTTCCCTGTTTCAGATCTCCACCAGACCAAAACCCGCTTCTTCGCCGACGACACCGCCCTCTGGACATCCCGAACCACCGCAGCCTCAGCCTCCAGGACCCTGCAGCCCCTCCTCAACCGGATCTCCACATGGACTCGGAAGTGGAGAGTGAAGATCAACCCGACAAAATCCGCCGCCATTCTTTTCAAACACCCCAACCTCACACGAAACAAGAAATTCGACCCACGCGACATCACCATCACACTCGACAACACACCCATCGACCTTGTGCCCTCCACAAGGTACCTGGGAATCACCTACACGCACACATGCTCACTCGACACCGACCTTCAGAACACGCTCAAAAAAGTCCGCAACAGATCCAACCTCCTCCGCCGCCTCATGGGAAACTTCCAAGGGTGCGATTCCCGCACTCTTCTTCACACATACAACACTTTCATCCGCCCCGTCATCGAATACCGAGCCCCCATCTACGCATCTCTCCCACACAACAAGACACATCGCATTGTCACATGCGAACGACAAATCCTTCGCCGAATTCACCGCCTTGACCGTTTCCACCCCAGCAATTCCCTCCACCAGGACACAAACACCACCCCCATCACGGACCGTCTTCACAAACTCCAACAAAACTACATCAAACGAACACTCAACAACAACAACACAACCGCCCAAAACACTCTCAACACTTCGCACAAATTGCTCACCCGCGACAACACTCTTCTCAACCGAGTCCCCCGGATCCCCAGAAGAAAACTGCCCCATCCCCCGACAGCGCTTCTCTCAGCACTGTACCCCGACTTGCCCGACAACCTTCAACTTCTCGTTGAAGAGACACCTCTCACGATGAGACACCACTGACGACACCGACAAGACACCCCCAACGACATCGACATCGACAACTTCCTACGAGCCCCAAACTTCGTTCTTCTTTCTCTCATCTCCCAACGACAACACACTCCCACACAACGATTTCATTTCCTTGACTGAAGAGGCCAAAAGCCTAAAACAGTCCGGACCCGTAGGCTAAGTTGTAAATATCTGTACATATTATTATTATTATATTATCTTATTAATCGTGTAAATTTTTGAATAAACGTATTTTGATTGATTTTGCACCACAGTTCCTCTCGCGATCTCGAAGCGAACACATCGAGTCTCTGCGCTGGCTCTGATCGTCCAGCCACTCGATTGTTTGCCAAAGTGAAAGAGTAGTGAAAATCCAAAAGTGCAAAAGTGCAAATTTCCAAAAAATGGAAAACGAGCGTCGGCTCCGCTCCAAGGGCCCGGTGAAACATTCACCAAAAAAAACTCAAAACTCATCCCCAACTCCACTCTCATCTTTAACAAAACTTCCCCAAAACAACCCCATCCCGTCCCTTATGGACAAACCAATTTTGCCACCACAAACTCACACACACACCCGCACAACAACACAACACAAACAACGCCCACGCACACCCTCGCCAACACCTTCAGAGTCATCAACAACATCTTCTTCCACTTCAACAACGACAACAGAAAAACCCTCATTCCGGTACTCTGTACAAAACATCCCTGCCCCCCTCGCCACTCAAAAACTTTTTTATTCCAAACTCATTACTCTCGGCCTTCATCAAATTGACTCCCTAAAAGTCAATTATAACAATTCTGCTCTTCTTGTCCTCCCCACTCAATTGACCCCGAACAAAATCTCAACTCTCCAAGCTGGCTTCACCGGCTCAAAAATCCAATTCAAACTTTTGAACCCCCCTCGCCCCCCTCGCTCAATCGAACCCAAAGCCATCACCTTCTCAATCGTTATCAGAGACGTCAGCTCTGATATCGAACCCCAAGACATCGTCTCAGCCCTCAAAAATTTCAAAATCAGCAAAGTTTGGCGCATCATTTCGGCCAAAACTAACAAACCCACGCCACTCATGCGAGTCGTGACCCCGGACAAAACGGCGATCGACGAACTTTTGTCAAAGGGCCTCTCTCTTTTCGGCCACATTCACCCCTGCGAGCCGTCGCATCCCCCAAAACCAGCCCCCCTTCAGTGCGCCAAATGCTTCACATTTGGCCACTCTTTTTCACAATGTCCGAACAAACCAATTTGCCCCACATGCCCCGACAACCATCGATCCAAACCGTGCCCCTCCGCAACTTCAAACCCCAAATGCCCAAAATGCCAGGGAAATCACCCCGCCTGGTCTCGAGACTGCCCCCAGTTCATCAAACCCGCCGAAATGACCCCAGAAACCCCCGTTGTCCCCGTCAAAATCATTGACGAAGAATTCGATCCCGAAAACTCCGACGACGACTCCGATGAGCGCGAACCCTTCGTCTCAGCCCGTCAATTCCTCCGCTTCATGACGAAAACCCTTTTCGACCTGTTCCCGTTCGAGAAACAGAAAATCCAAACTGTTCTCGAACATTCCGCTCGCGCTTGTCTCCAACGCGATCTCAAAATTTCACACTCATCAAACAAAATTCATTTCACCTTTCTGTGAATCCCCCATTTTCTGTAAATCCCCCATCTCTGCGCCCCCGATTCAAAAATGGCTTCTTTGAACTTCGCCACAGTCAACACAGGAGGGATTTCTCGTAAATTCGCCTCCTTGAGACATTTTCTCCACACCGACCAAATCCACATCGCAGCAATCACAGAGACACAATCCAAACAACCCGTAAACATCACAGGCTTCCATTCCTACAACAAACCCAGCCCCACAACCCGAGCCAAACACGGCGTCACACTTCTCGTCTCAACTTCACTCGCTTCATCTCAACACATTTTGCCCCCTCACCTCGACCACCTTCAAGCCGTTGCAGCCAACATTCACATTAACAATTTAAACATTTTGTTTATTTGTTATTACAACCCTCCCCTTGAAACCGTCAATGCCCAGCTCCTCGATTACACTTCCACAGTCAGACACGCAATCATTCTCGGAGACTTCAACGCTCGACACACCGATTTTGGTGACACAATCTCAAACACAAATGGCAGACACCTCATTCGCTCTCTTAACACTCTTCCTCTTTGTCGACTTCGAAACCAATTCCCCACACTCGTCAATCACTTTGGCACATCGATTGTCGATCACATCATTGTGACCGATAATCTCACACACATCACAAACACAGACTCTTTCATTGGCACCACAATCACTTCTGATCATCTCCCTCTTGTCTCAAATTTCACACTTCAAGGCCCACAACCTCGACCCACACACGTCCCCATTTTCGACTACAACAACACAAATTGGCCCGACTTTCAAAATCACATCACAAACAACCTCCCACACATTCACGACACACTTGACCCCAACATCATTGACACACAAGTAACACAACTTACACAACTCATCAAACAAGCTCAAACACTTTTTGTACCGATCAAACACATTCCAACACATCGCAAACCATTGCCCCCCCAAATCCTTGCCCTCATCCGATCCAAACGCCGAATTTATCGCGAATTCGTGCAAACCAGATCTCCAGTCCTCAAAACTGTCTTTAACCGTCTCAATGCACAAATAAGACGTGACATCAACCAATTCCGTCTTGCTCACTGGTCAAACAGTTGTAGCTCCCTCGATTACCGAGACGGTAAAAAGTTTTGGGACAAATTCAATTCTCTCACAGGCCGAAAATCTCACCCCATTCACCATCTTTCAGTCAACAACACCATTTTTAACACCCCACAAGACAAAGCAAATTGTTTTGCTGCTACCCTCCAAAACATACACCAAGTCCCCAATGACCCCCATTTCAACCAACACTTTTTTAACACAGTCACTAACAACACTCTCCGTTTCAGGCAAAACCTCCCCCAACTCGACGACGACGCCGACCTCGACCCAGACCCCGTCCCAGACTTCCCACTCGACGACCAGGAATTGACCGCTCCAACCACCAACGACGAAATCCAAGCCCTCATCACCCGGCTGAAGAACTCGAAAGCCCCAGGACCAGACCAGATCAAACCCATTCTTCTCAAACATCTCCCTCACGCTGCCATCACATCCATCACCACAATTTTCAATTCTTGTCTCAATTCCGGTCATTTTCCAACTCCATGGAAAGAAGCCACCACCATCATGATCCCCAAGCCCAACAAAGACCCAAACAACCCACTTTCATATCGCCCCATTTCTCTCCTCAACATTCTGGGAAAAATCTTTGAAACAATTCTTGCCTCTCGTCTCCGACTCACTCTCGAACAAAACAACTTTCTGCCCCCCGAACAATTCGGTTTTCGCCCCCATCGCTCCACTTCCGACCCCACTTTCGAACTTTTCACCGACACAACCCGGAGTGCCAATCTCGGCCAGTGCACACTAGCCATTTTTTTGGATGTCGAACGTGCATTTGACCGGGTTTGGCACGATGGCCTCATCCAAAAATTTCTTTCCCGCAACATCAACCCCAATTTCATCAAATTAATCGACTCTTTTCTCTCAAATCGCTCATGCAAAGTCAAAGTCCAGAATTCTTTTTCTCATCCCGTCCCTCTTCTCTCCGGGGTCCCTCAAGGCTCCGTTTTGTCGCCCATTCTCTACATTTTTTACAGCTCTGATTTCCCTGTTTCAGATCTCCATCAGACCAAAACCCGCTTCTTCGCCGACGACACCGCCCTCTGGACATCCCGAACCACCGCAGCCTCAGCCTCCAGGACCCTGCAGCCCCTCCTCAACCGGATCTCCACATGGACTCGGAAGTGGAGAGTGAAGATCAACCCGACAAAATCCGCCGCCATTCTTTTCAAACACCCCAACCTCACACGAAACAAGAAATTCGACCCACGCGACATCACCATCACACTCGACAACACACCCATCGACCTTGTGCCCTCCACAAGGTACCTGGGAATCACCTACACGCACACATGCTCACTCGACACCGACCTTCAGAACACGCTCAAAAAAGTCCGCAACAGATCCAACCTCCTCCGCCGCCTCATGGGAAACTTCCAAGGGTGCGATTCCCGCACTCTTCTTCACACATACAACACTTTCATCCGCCCCGTCATCGAATACCGAGCCCCCATCTACGCATCTCTCCCACACAACAAGACACATCGCATTGTCACATGCGAACGACAAATCCTTCGCCGAATTCACCGCCTTGACCGTTTCCACCCCAGCAATTCCCTCCACCAGGACACAAACACCACCCCCATCACGGACCGTCTTCACAAACTCCAACAAAACTACATCAAACGAACACTCAACAACAACAACACAATCGCCCAAAACACTCTCAACACTTCGCACAAATTGCTCACCCGCGACAACACTCTTCTCAACCGAGTCCCCCGGATCCCCAGAAGAAAACTGCCCCATCCCCCGACAGCGCTTCTCTCAGCGCTGTACCCCGACTTGCCCGACAACCTTCAACTTCTCGTTGAAGAGACACCTCTCACGATGAGACACCACTGACGACACCGACAAGACACCCCCAACGACATCGACATCGACAACTTCCTACGAGCCCCAAACTTCGTTCTTCTTTCTTTCATCTCCCAACGACAACACACTCCCACACAACAATTCCATTTCCTCGACTGAAGAGGCCAAAAGCCTAAAACAGTCCGGACCCGTAGGCTAAGTTGTAAATATCTGTACATATTATTGTTATTATATTATCTTATTAATCGTGTAAAAAAAATTTTGCACCACAATTTTAGCTTGAACTTTCGAGTAGTCAAGTATATTTTGTGTTCGTGGTTCGTTTGTGTCGTGTTTTTAAAAATGCCACCAAAGACAAGCGGTAAAGCTGCTAAAAAGGCTGGAAAAGCTCAAAAAAATATTTCGAAGAGCGACAAGAAAAAGAAACGCAGAAGGAAGGAAAGCTACGCAATCTATATTTACAAGGTATTGAAACAAGTACACCCCGATACCGGTATTTCGAGCAAGGCAATGAGCATCATGAACAGTTTCGTTAATGATATCTTTGAACGGATTGCGGCTGAAGCTTCTCGTCTTGCGCATTACAACAAGCGTTCAACGATCACCAGCCGGGAAATTCAAACTGCGGTTCGGCTGTTGTTACCTGGTGAATTGGCCAAGCACGCAGTCTCCGAAGGTACCAAAGCCGTCACCAAATACACAAGTTCGAAATAGAGAAACTTTTTCTTCTTTCATCGTTCCAAAGACGAAAAGAAAAAAAAAATTAAATCGGTTCTTTTCAGAACCACAAATAACATTAAAAATGAATAAAATTTGTTTCTTTAAAATGAGATAAGAGATAGGATTGATATTATTATATATAACAATAAAGTAAGTACAAGCAAAAACGGCATTTTTTTTGCAAAAAAAAAGTAGTCCTACTTACATAGTACCTATATATATAATTATGTTATGTGCAATAACTCAGTTAGAAATTTTAAACAATTTGATATGTTTGAATAATTATTTAATTTCTTAAAATACTATTTTTAATCGGTGACGTTTCAGAAACAAAAAGAAACCAAATTTCTATGGGTCGCCGCTTCACTGCAGGGATGCTAAAGCTTAATTACCAGTTATCAGTATAATTTGGATAATCCTCTCCAAGCTGCTTATAGCAGATCTTCGAATTATTTCACTGCAAACTATATGCTATACACATATCAATTAATTGTAAATGTTACGTAAAATATAATAAATAAAATTGCTTTTATTTTATTTTATTTATTAACCTCAGTATTAATTAATAGGACGGTATCCAGCAGCGACCTCTTCAATTCCATCTGTATAGTTTACTTTTTTTTTTATTTTCTAGTTTCCTGTAATTTACCTTTTCGGCGGGATGATGAATTCCGTTTTACATCCATTTTGCTTATCATTTTTTTGAGACTTTGCCGTCTATTAAATTGAATGACGATCGCCATTTTTCCTCTTTTTTATTGTTTTTTTTGCTCTACATTTAGAAGAAACATTATAAAAATACACCTAAATATAAATAAAATTGTTTTGAATATTTCTTCTTTGGTGAGAGCCCAAACACAAATTTCTGTTACTTACGGCCCATCACTCCGTACAAACGTTTGTCCTAAGAAATGTAAATTTGTTTATGGCATCTTCACCGCAAGGAACTTAAACCATTGTGAAGGGCAATCGGCTTATTCTATAATGAGTCTAAAATATTGTTCGATCCAACTATAGCTGAAAATTTAACTCCTCCATCCTCCATTTTGATGATATATTTCGACTCCGTAGAGTGACGTCCATCAGAAGAAAAGCATTCGGACATTATTTTGGCTGACTCGGGAAGTCATCGAATAAAGCTAACCCACTATTTATAATAATAAATGTCAAAGTTAAATTATATAATTTGTTTTTTTTTTTTAAGAAGAAAACTAAAAAATCGATCTTGCAACACAGTAAAAAATTTTGTTCAACTCGAACTCGAAAATCGAAACCCGACCCGACCCGACCCGACCCGACCCGACCCGACCCGACCCGACCCAACCCGAACCGACCCGAACCGACCCGACCCGAGACCCGAATTTACCTGAAATAAATTAATCTTTTATTCAAACCAAAAATAAAAATAAATGTAATTAAATAATAAGATATTTAAACTAAAATAATATTTAAAATGCACTTCCAAAGACAGAATAGCCCAAATCTAACAGTTTGATTACAAACTTGTCAATGAAAAACTAATCTAAAAGAATAAAAAAAATCCTCTATAAACTTTAATTAACCAAATAAACAAACATTTCCTGCCTAATATAATTAGATTATGTATTATTAGTTGTCGTCTTTTTTTTATAAACTCTAAAGGTTATTAAATTTTTTTATGATAAAATAGAAATCTCTAACAAACATTATTTTAAAGAATGTTTCAAAATTAACACAAGAAGTAATTTTGATAAAAAACATAGGTGTTTCATTAAAAGTTGTAAATTTTGTTATTGATTGATAAAGTCTTTAATACATGATTTATGAAGTAAGCAGATTACCGAACAAGACAAATTGTTTTTTAACAATCTATTATTCATAAACTTCTTTGACGTTTTGTATTAAAGGACTTTTAAAAAAGACTAACTTTCAGCTATAGGTAACACATATGACGCTAATTTCAAATCTTGTTTTAACTGTATAACAAACACGATTTATTTCTTTTTGTATACCATGTATGGTTTTCTTTTACTTCAAATCACAGAAATGTTTGCAATGTTTGAAAATTGCAATAATCAAAGTCAAGATTTGTTACATAAGAAAAGCATTGTGTCGGCTTTACGCTATGTACATATAATTATGTATAATAATGATTATTAATGAATTGGGATTCAGGTACAGTGAAATTAGACCCTTTTCGCCACTAATGAAATAGTATTTATTTTAATTTTTATCAATTAAGACATTTATTTAAAACATTGAATTTTATTATGTTGGTCTAGCCTCTGCTTTTTTTTTACGTCGCATATGTCTCAGGACCGTATAAAAGTTAATTTTTTTGTATAAATTAAATTTCAATACTCAACTGCGTGACTTGTTTAATACTTTATTTTAACCACATATTGTTACTGAATACTATTGCAACGTTCACTTTGTAGGTATACCATAAAGTTTTACGGAAGAAAATAGTGTTTATGATAATCAACCCTTACAATAAGATGTTTTGACAATGATGCCTATCTGCAATAAATCACACAATAAGCTTCTCTGAGTGATTACAATCAAAACATTGCAACAATAAACACAAATTTCTGTTGAGGCCCAAACAAACACTAAGAAATACAAATTTGTTATTTATGGCATCGTTATCGTAAGAAGCCATAAACCATTGTGAAGAGTAATCGGCTTATCCTATAATGAGTTTTAAATATTTTTGGATCCAGCTATAACTAACTACCTTCATTCTTCTACACCACATTTTTGCGTTTGTGTAAACTGACAGAATTTATATTATATAAGTGAATAGAAAATTGATTGATATTGAAATAGGAAATTGATATTTTTAAAAATTGTTTTCGTTGAATATACTAACTAATAGGTAGAACGCGTAGAAACGAATCAAATATGTCTCGTTTTAGAAATGTAATTAACTCATAAATTGGAGTATTGAAATATAATAAAATAGATCACTTTGGCTTGATAAACCATCGATAAAGTTGTAATTACTATAAAATAAGAAATATTAACGAAATAAACGTATTTTTGATAAAATTTTCTATCATAGAAAAGTTTGCATCAAACGTTTGCGTTTTCGAAGGTTTTTTGTGGTTTCATTATTTTTATCAAGACTAATGTATAAAAAAAACCTTTTAGAAAACATAATCAATTATATTTTAGTAAATGTTTGCGTTCAAAGTACTCTAACGACTCCTGGGGCTCGTCATCTCCAAAAAAGTTCCGGTTTCGTAGTTGGTTTCGTTCCGTGCATCGACTGTTTTGAATCAATTTTTCCGCACAAAAACAACAGTATTTAAAAAATTTCTTATTGTCGTTCGATAGAGGATAGATTAGACTTTCGACAGACCAAATATCAACTTTTCACGTTTACACAGTAAGTATCTGTCGACGACGTCGCAGTTTGATGTTCTCTTGTACCGCGAATAAGTCGTCGGTACGGCGAGCGTCTGTAAGGACGTCACTAGGTCCTGAGAGTAGTCGTTTCGTTGATATAAATTTCAGAATATATAGGAAAGATCTTTTTTTCAAAATTGGTTGTGTCGTCGGCTCTAAAACATTGACGATCGTCAAAAAGGAACGATGTCATCACGCCAAAGTCTAGTGCGAGGCCCCGATAATTTTAATGTTGGCGAGCGTGGTGTTTGTTTAGTCCGCGGTCGGGTTTATTTTCTAGGCAATAAAAACTTAGTTGTGGCGCGAAAATATCTTTAGTTTGAGCGCTTGTGTACTCGAATTGTGTTGGTTGATTCGTTCGTTTAGGGGTTTATATATCTAGTATATATATACTATATACAACCTACGCCAATCGTTCGTACGTTCGTTTGTCCATCGTCATCCACTAGTGGTAGTTGATCTGTAATAATAAGAAATAATACGAGAAAAAAAATGGCCGACGTCGAAAATCAATCCACATCGGCTAATGCTGCTGCTGCTTCAACGACTTCACCTCAAGTTCATCATCATGCTAAGAAGGAGAAGAAAACAAAAAATCCTAGAGCGAAACCTTCTCATCCTCCCACCTCCGAGATGGTCAATAACGCTATTAAGGGTTTAAAGGAACGCGGTGGTTCTTCTCTTCAAGCTATAAAAAAATTCGTCGCCGCCAATTACAAGGTAGATGCCGAAAAAGTTGCGCCATTCATTAAGAAATATCTAAAAGGCGCTGTTGCTTCTGGTTCGTTGGTTCAGACGAAAGGTAAGGGAGCTTCTGGATCGTTTAAACTAGCTTCCTCGTCCGCCTCCGGTGGAGGTGCAAAAGCGAGAGCTGCCGCTGCTGCTTCTGCTGCCAGAGCTGCCGCCGCCGCCGCGGCAGCTGCTACTGGCGAAAGAAAGAAAAAATCTTCAGCAGTTTCAAAAGCTAAAAAAACAACTGGAAAACGTTCCGCTGTTTCGGCACCAAAAACCGGTAAGAAACCATCTTCGCCGAAAGCGAAAAAAGTCGCAGCCGAAAAGAAGAGCGTAGCTGTCGCGAAAGCAAAAAAAGCCGCTTCTGTCGCCGCCGAGAAGAAAACAACTGCTTCTGCTACAGGTAGAGCTGTTTCGGCAACAGCTTCTTCAAAGCCGAAATCGCCATCGAAAGCAAAGAAATCAAATAAGGCCGGTCCAACGAAAAAACCTAAAGCACCGAAACCAAAAAGTGCCAAGGCTATATCTACCAAAGCGAAGAAAGCTCCTGCTTCTCCTAAAAGAAAGAAGTGAGCTACGGCAATAGTCTTTATTGTCGTCGTCGACTATGAACCGATGATGATGATGATGATGATGATGGTGGTGGTGGTGGTGACGTCCTGGATTATCGACAGCTTAAAGCCGTTGAGGGCACACATAAATGGCCCTTTTCAGGGCCACAATTTAATTTCTATACAAATAAAAAAAAAAAAAAGTTTTCATATCTATCGAAACTACATCAATAGAGGAGCGAGCACATATAAAATAAAAATAATAATGTCGGAATGTGCTAATTGCTAAAAACGTATTATCCCTTCATACCTACCACAACTATTTTTACGACTTAATCCGATATTTAACTTCACTAACTTTAATGATGTGTCTGTCGCTCCAGGCTATACCCCCTACGGTTTGTTTATTTTTGTCCAGGGTATACCCCCTATTGACCCGAGCAATTATAAAACTATTATATCTAATAATTGTACTGTAAATAACAGACAAAGTTTAAAAATTATTATTATGCGGGCACTATGAAGTATAATAACTATCAACATTGCGAAACATTTTCATTTATTAAAAAAAAAATGTGGTTCTGAAAAGAACCGTTTTTTTTTTTTTTTGTTTGTTTATTATTTCATTTTAAGCTCGTTCTCCTCGAATACGTCTTGCCAATTGGATGTCTTTAGGCATGATGGTAACGCGTTTTGCATGAATGGCACACAAATTTGTATCTTCGAAAAGTCCGACAAGATACGCTTCGCTTGCTTCTTGAAGTGCCATAACGGCAGAACTTTGAAAACGAAGATCGGTCTTGAAATCCTGAGCTATTTCCCTGACCAGGCGTTGGAAGGGTAATTTACGGATCAAAAGTTCGGTGCTTTTCTGATAACGACGAATTTCACGCAGAGCCACTGTGCCGGGCCTGTAGCGATGAGGTTTTTTCACTCCTCCAGTGGCGGGTGCGCTTTTTCTTGCTGCCTTGGTGGCAAGCTGTTTTCGTGGAGCTTTTCCACCGGTCGATTTACGAGCAGTTTGCTTGGTACGGGCCATTTCCAACTAGACACAAACACACACGGACGCAAACACCTACGTCACTAACGACGGCGACGGTTCATATGAGCCTGCAATAAAATTTTTCTCCTTATTTTATAACTAGGGTCACAGTATGCGTTATCTGATTGGTCGAAAAAGTGACTATAGAGGCGGAGCAAAACGAAACTATAAAATGAGGTAACTAATGTCGCGGGTCGGTAGTTGTTTTCGACGAAGCAGTTAAACCTGTGTCGTTTTCTTTCAATAATCTTTCAAAATGACCGGTCGTGGCAAAGGTGGAAAGGGATTGGGAAAAGGTGGAGCAAAACGTCATCGTAAAGTTTTACGTGATAACATCCAGGGCATCACCAAGCCCGCGATAAGAAGATTGGCACGTCGTGGCGGAGTGAAGCGTATCTCCGGTCTGATTTACGAAGAAACCAGAGGTGTTCTGAAAGTATTCCTCGAAAACGTGATTCGTGATGCCGTCACCTACACCGAACATGCAAAACGAAAAACCGTCACCGCCATGGATGTCGTTTACGCTTTGAAACGTCAAGGCCGTACGCTTTACGGTTTTGGCGGTTAAATTTTATTTATCTACGAGACTACGAGGCGACGACAATACCGGAATAGTTTGGTTTCTTCCTCATCGTTCCATCAATCTATTACATCTACTATTCATCGTATTTTAATTTTGGACGAAAAAAAAACGGTTCTTTTCAGAACCACAAAAATATTCCTAAACAAATGAAAAAAATACGTTTCACAAAGAAAGACCACCAATATGATTCTGAAACTGTGTTGTTTTAAGTTATGTGTGATTGTTATGACTTTACTCGTATAGTTGCTTTGTTTAATAATGATTCTTGACTTTTGACTTTAGACAGATGATAATTAACACCAAATAAAGAAAACAGGTACCCCTAATCGATATTCATGGATTAGCTGGCCCTCCTGGCGCGTCGCGGAGCGACGAGAGTCTCGGTTTCAAGGAAACGCAATAAAAGTTTACCTGCTTTTAGGAGAATAAATGGTCTCTTTTAAAATGGTACTATTTATTTTTGATGAAGGTTTATGATGTAATTTTAAATTCTGGTAAGTAGGTATTTTGATGTGCTCTTTAAAAAGTGAGTATGATTCTTTTTTTTATTTGTAAAAAAAAATGATGGCCCTGAGAAGGGCCGATATTATTTTTTGTTGCTACTTAAAGCAGCAACTAGGGAGACAACAGTTGGTTGTTTATGGTTTCTTTTCCGTTTTCTTCGGCAAAAGGACCGCCTGGATGTTGGGTAAAACACCACCTTGAGCGATTGTCACTCCGGAAAGGAGCTTATTTAATTCTTCGTCATTTCTGATGGCCAATTGAAGATGACGTGGAATAACACTTGTTGTCACGAGCGGCGTTTCCAGCCAATTCAAGAACTTCAGCGGCAAGATATTCCATCACAGCCGCCAAATAAACTGGAGCACCGGCACCAACCCGTTCGGCGTAATTACCTTTTCGAAGTAAACGATGTATTCTTCCAACAGGAAACTGAAGTCCGGCCCTGCTTGAACGGGACTTCGCTTTTCCTTTTACTTTTCCTCCTTTACCGCGTCCAGACATCTCTTGGTTGTTTATAAAAAAAAATCAAAATAAACTATACGCGGTATAACTTGTATGTTACAGTAGGAATAGATTGTACCACTACCCCACTGCGACTGACTGCGAATGACTAAAGTCGCGTTCCTGGCTTCGAATTTATACGCTCGCTTATAGGTAAGCCGTATTTTTGACTGGATGATTATACTAAAAGGTTGGGTTTTAATTCGTAGTAAATACGTATATAAAATAATTTTCGCAAGTTTTGCACCACACAGTTCCTCTCGCGATCTCGAAGCGAACACATCGAGTCTCTGCGCTGGCTTTGATCGTCCAGCCACTCGATTGTTTGCCAAAGTGAAAGAGTAGTGAAAATCCAAAAGTGTAAAAGTGCAAATTTCCAAAAAATGGAAAACGAGCGTCGGCTCCGCTCCAAGGGCCCGGTGAAACATTCACCAAAAAAAACTCAAAACTCATCCCCAACTCCACTCTCATCTTTAACAAAACTTCCCCAAAACAACCCCATCCCGTCCCTTATGGACAAACCAATTTTGCCACCACAAACTCACACACACACCCGCACAACAACCCAACACAAACAACGCCCACGCACACCCTCGCCAACACCTTCAGAGTCATCAACAACATCTTCTTCCACTTCAACAACGACAACAGAAAAACCCTCTTTCCGGTACTCTGTACAAAACATCCCTGCCCCCCTCGCCACTCAAAAACTTTTTTATTCCAAACTTATCACTCTCGGCCTTCATCAAATTGACTCCCTAAAAGTCAATTATAACAATTCCGCTCTTCTTGTCGTCCCCACTCAATTGACCCCGAACAAAATCTCTACTCTCCAAGCTGGCTTCACCGGCTCAAAAATCCAATTCAAACTTTTGAACCCCCCTCGCCCCCCTCGCTCAATCGAACCCAAAGCCATCACCTTCTCAATCGTTATCAGAGACGTCAGCTCTGATATCGAACCCCAAGACATTGTCTCAGCCCTCAAAAATTTCAAAATCAGCAAAGTTTGGCGCATCATTTCGGCCAAAACAAACAAACCCACGCCACTCATGCGAGTCGTGACCCCGGACAAAACGGCGATCGACGAACTTTTGTCAAAAGGCCTCTCTCTTTTCGGCCACATTCACCCCTGCGAGCCGTCGCATCCCCCAAAACCAGCCCCCCTTCAGTGCGCCAAATGCTTCACATTTGGCCACTCTTTTTCACAATGTCCGAACAAACCAATTTGCCCCACATGCCCCGACAATCATCGATCCAAACCGTGCCCCTCCGCAACTTCAAACCCCAAATGCCCAAAATGCCAGGGAAATCACCCCGCCTGGTCTCGAGACTGCCCCCAGTTTATCAAACCCGCCGAAATGACCCCAGAAACCCCCGTTGTCCCCGTCAAAATCATTGACGAAGAATTCGACCCCGAAAACTCCGACGACGACTCCGAGGAGCGCGAACCCTTCGTCTCTGCTCGTCAATTCCTCCGTTTCATGACGAAAACCCTCTTCGACCTGTTTCCGTTCGAGAAACAGAAAATCCAAACTGTTCTCGAACATTCCGCTCGCGCTTGTCTCCAACGCGATCTCAAAATTTCACACTCATCAAACAAAATTCATTTCACCTTTCTGTGAATCCCCCATTTTCTGTAAATCCCCCATCTCTGCGCCCCCGATTCAAAAATGGCTTCTTTGAACTTCGCCACAGTCAACACAGGAGGGATTTCTCGTAAATTCGCCTCCTTGAGACATTTTCTCCAAACCGACCAAATCCACATCGCAGCAATCACAGAGACACAATCCAAACAACCCGTAAACATCACAGGCTTCCATTCCTACAACAAACCCAGCCCCACAACCCGAGCCAAACACGGCGTCACACTTCTCGTCTCAACTTCACTCGCTTCATCTCAACACATTTTGCCCCCTCACCTCGACCACCTTCAAGCCGTTGCAGCCAACATTCACATTAACAATTTAAACATTTTGTTTATTTGTTATTACAACCCTCCCCTCGAAACCGTCAATGCCCAGCTTCTCGATTACACTTCCACATTCAGACACGCAGTCATTCTCGGAGACTTCAACGCTCGACACACCGATTTTGGTGACACAATCTCAAACACAAATGGCAGACACCTCATTCGCTCTCTTAACACTCTTCCTCTTTGTCGACTTCGAAACCAATTCCCCACACTCGTCAATCACTTTGGCACATCGATTGTCGATCACATCATTGTGACCGATAATCTCACACACATCACAAACACAGACTCTTTCATTGGCACCACAATCACTTCTGATCATCTCCCTCTTGTCTCAAATCTCACACTTCAAGGCCCACAACCTCGACCCACACACGTCCCCATTTTCGACTACAACAACACAAATTGGCCCGACTTTCAAAATCACATCACAAACAACCTCCCACACATTCACGACACACTTGACCCCAACATCATTGACACACAAGTAACACAACTTACACAACTCATCAAACAAGCTCAAACACTTTTTGTACCGATCAAACACATTCCAACACATCGCAAACCATTGCCCCCTCAAATCCTTGCCCTCATCCGATCCAAACGCCGAATTTATCGCGAATTCGTGCAAACCAGATCTCCAGTCCTCAAAACTGTCTTTAACCGTCTCAATGCACAAATAAGACGTGACATCAACCAATTCCGTCTTGCTCACTGGTCAAACAGTTGTAGCTCCCTCGATTACCGAGACGGTAAAAAGTTTTGGGACAAATTCAATTCTCTCACAGGCCGAAAATGTCACCCCATTCACCATCTTTCAGTCAACAACAACATTTTTAACACCCCACAAGACAAAGCAAATTGTTTTGCTGCTACCCTCCAAAACATACACCAAGTCCCCAATGACCCCCATTTCAACCAACACTTTTTTAACACAGTCACTAACAACACTCTCCGTTTCAGGCAAAACCTCCCCCAACTCGACGACGACGCCGACCTCGACCCAGACCCCGACCCAGACTTCCCACTCGACGACCAGGAATTGACCGCTCCAACCACCAACGACGAAATCCAAGCCCTCATCACCCGGCTGAAGAACTCGAAAGCCCCAGGACCAGACCAGATCAAACCCATTCTTCTCAAACATCTCCCTCACGCTGCCATCACATCCATCACCACAATTTTCAATTCTTGTCTCAATTCCGGTCATTTTCCAACTCCATGGAAAGAAGCCACCACCATCATGATCCCCAAGCCCAACAAAGACCCAAACAACCCACTTTCATATCGCCCCATTTCTCTCCTCAACATTCTGGGAAAAATCTTTGAAACAATTCTTGCCTCTCGTCTCCGACTCACTCTCGAACAAAACAACTTTCTGCCCCCCGAACAATTCGGTTTTCGCCCCCATCGCTCCACTTCCGACCCCACTTTCGAACTTTTCACCGACACAACCCGGAGTGCCAATCTCGGCCAGTGCACACTAGCCATCTTTTTAGATGTCGAACGTGCATTTGACCGGGTTTGGCACGATGGCCTCATCCAAAAATTTCTTTCCCGCAACATCAACCCCAATTTCATCAAATTAATCGACTCTTTTCTCTCAAATCGCTCATGCAAAGTCAAAGTCCAGAATTCTTTTTCTCATCCCGTCCCTCTTCTCTCCGGGGTCCCTCAAGGCTCCGTTTTGTCGCCCATTCTCTACATTTTTTACAGCTCTGATTTCCCTGTTTCAGATCTCCACCAGACCAAAACCCGCTTCTTCGCCGACGACACCGCCCTCTGGACATCCCGAACCACCGCAGCCTCAGCCTCCAGGACCCTGCAGCCCCTCCTCAACCGAATCTCCACATGGACTCGGAAGTGGAGAGTGAAGATCAACCCGACAAAATCCGCCGCCATTCTTTTCAAACACCCCAATCTTACACGAAACAAGAAATTCGACCCACGCGACATCACCATCACACTCGACAACACACCCATCGACCTTGTGCCCTCCACAAGGTACCTGGGAATCACCTACACGCACACATGCTCACTCGACACCGACCTTCAGAACACGCTCAAAAAAGTCCGCAACAGATCCAACCTCCTCCGCCGCCTCATGGGAAACTTCCAAGGGTGCGATTCCCGCACTCTTCTTCACACATACAACACTTTCATCCGCCCCGTCATCGAATACCGAGCCCCCATCTACGCATCTCTCCCACACAACAAGACACATCGCATTGTCACATGCGAACGACAAATCCTTCGCCGAATTCACCGCCTTGATCGTTTCCACCCCAGCAATTCCCTCCACCAGGACACAAACACCACCCCCATCACGGACCGTCTTCACAAACTCCAACAAAACTACATCAAACGAACACTCAACAACAACAACACAATCGCCCAAAACACTCTCAACACTTCGCACAAATTGCTCACCCGCGACAACACTCTTCTCAACCGAGTCCCCCGGATCCCCAGAAGAAAACTGCCCCATCCCCCGACAGCGCTTCTCTCAGCGCTGTACCCCGACTTGCCCGACAACCTTCAACTTCTCGTTGAAGAGACACCTCTCACGATGAGACACCACTGACGACACCGACAAGACACCCCCAACGACATCGACATCGACAACTTCCTACGAGCCCCAAACTTCGTTCTTCTTTCTTTCATCTCCCAACGACAACACACTCCCACACAACAATTTCATTTCCTCGACTGAAGAGGCCAAAAGCCTAAAACAGTCCGGACCCGTAGGCTAAGTTGTAAATATCTGTACATATTATTATTATTATATTATCTTATTAATCGTGTAAATTTTTGAATAAACGTATTTTGATTGATTGATTTTGCACCACAACAGTCGAGTCCGAGCAGCCGTCGAGAGCAGTCCAGTTTCCGATCTTCTCCAATCGACATTCGAAGAGCGAAGTTCAGTCTTCAGTCGGGTTCAATTTAACGTCTCGGCGTTAAGTCCTGGACCGCCCCCTTGTTTAGTTTACGGTCGGGCTCGATTTAACCTTATGGTTGAATTTTAGCCCCGCCTTCACTAACAAGTCCAAAGCGACACAAAAATTCGGCTTTTTCGGTTGAGTGTTGTTATACCTCAGTGGATTGGAGGAAATTCACCAAGCACCTGGTGAACAACTTCGGAACAATCCCACCGATCACATCCGCAGAAGAAATCGATGAGGCGGTCCAATTCTTCGAGACGAAGATTCGGGACGCCATTTCCACCGCAACCAGGGAACGGAGAACCCCGGCCCCAAGACTGGAGATTCCATGGGAAATCAGGGACCTCATCAGGGCAAAAAGGCGAGCCAGGCGCATTGCACATCGCACCGGTTTTCCGGTGGACCGTGCAGAAGCCAACCGGCTGAGATGGGAGGTGAGAAAAGCACTTTCTGATTTCAGAAACGAGAGATGGGAGGCCAAACTTCAATCTCTCACCGCCGAAGACAACTCCGTCTGGAGAATGTCGAGGGCGCTGAGATCCGACCGAAAACCGCTTCCACCAATCCACGGTGAGAACGGGATCGTTTTCACAGACGAGGAGAAAGCAGAAGCGTTCGCGTTGAGCTTGAGCAGACAATGCTCACTCAACCTCACGAACGCTGACCTGGACCACGTCGAAGAGATCGAGGACCACGTGGAATCCATCGCCACCGAGGACCCAGATGACCCCTTGACCCCGACAACCCCCGAAGAAGTTTCCGGAGTGATTCGGAAGCTGAAGAAAAGGAAGGCATCAGGACCAGACGAAATCAGCAACAGGGCTCTCAAGAACCTCCCGCTGAAAGTCATCGTCGAACTGACAGGTATTTTTAATGCAATGTTCAGTTTCAGATATTTTCCAGAGAACTGGAAAATGGCAACGGTCATTTTCATCCCGAAACCGGGGAAGGACCCGAAGTTTCCCCAGAACCACAGGCCAATCAGCTTGCTGTCGGCTGTGGGAAAGGTCGCAGAACGTCTCATCCGCTCCCGTCTCCTCCATCTCACCCAGGAACGGCACATCATCCCCGACGAACAATTCGGCTTTCGGTCGAATCACTCAACAACTGATCAGCTACTACGAGTCGTAGAGCACGCTTCCATCAGTATCGAGCGCAAGCAAGTTACTGGTGCAGTGTTTCTCGACGTGGCAAAAGCATTCGATGCGGTTTGGCATGATGGGCTTATTTACAAGCTCCATCAGACTGGCATTCCGCTCGCAATGGTTCAAATGATCAGATCGTTTCTCGACGGACGCCGTTTCCAGGTGAGAATCAATAACTCTGTTTCAGATCCCCAGGACCTGGAAGCCGGAGTCCCTCAGGGCTCCGTCCTTTCACCCCTTCTGTACTCCATTTTCACCCACGACATTCCAAAAACTGATCGTACGACACTGGCAATATACGCAGACGACACAGCGATCCTCACCAGATCGAAGCAACCACACATGGCTACCCGCTACTTGCAGGAGTCTGTGGAGCGCATCGAAAACTGGTGTCGCAGGTGGCTCATAAACGTCAACCCCGACAAAAGCCAAGCGCTATTGTTGGCACGACGTAGAGTCAGCCCTGCAGGGTTCGTTAGAATGTTCAACGCAGATATTCCCTGGTCTGACCAGGTCAAATATCTCGGGGTCATTCTTGACAAAAAACTTTCCTTTGGCCAACATCTTGACTACGCACTCGCGAAGGGCAAGATGGCTACGGGAATGCTGAGATCTCTCGTATGTCGGCGGAGCGCGTTGTCAATTGACAACAAGCTCTTGTTGTACAAATCAGTTATCCGACCCACCGTAACCTATGCTTCTGTAGCTTGGGCGTTCGCGCCCTGTAAGACTCGGATGCAGAAGTTACAAACCTTCCAAAACAAATTCCTCCGACAAGCATTCAACGCCCCGTGGTTTGTTCGAAACAACCAATTGCACCGAGAGTCGAAGATGCCGACGATGGAGGAATTCTTCCGTGAGATCGCCGAGCGAGCCTTTCCGAAGGCGGAAACACATCCGAACCCCCTGGTCCGAGAGGCCGTTGACTACGACGAAAACGGTCCGTCCAGATGCAAGAGGCCAAGGATGGCCCTCTTGTGATCAAAAATGCCCTCTCCTTCAGATTTTCCGAATTTGGTAAGCATGAAATGCCATTACCACATTTAGCTGTGCAGCTCTTTTCAGATTCCATCAAATGGATCACTTCGGGGGGGATTCCCCCGAAGCGCCCTCTTCTCTCTTCTGGCGCCATGCAACCCGGCATGGCTGCCCAGCGTGCGTTCAGGGATGAAGGACCAATGGTCCGATCCCTAAGGTGACGCGAGGGGTTTTAGTGGGTATTGTCGGCTTGCACTCTTACCGACCGAGTCCCACATAACCAGACGAAGTCTGGTATGCGTAAATGCATTTCCCCTCTCCAAAAAAAAAAAAAAAAAAAAAAAAAAAATCGGCTTTTTCAAGCCGCCTCCATCTCAAACTCGGCTTTTTCAAGCCGAAACTCAAAATCGGCTTTTTCAAGCCGACATTTGTTCAAAAAGCGTGTTCTTGCAACACGCTGATTGGCAAATAAAAAGTTTCAAACGAACTTTCTCAGACTTCGAAACGTGTTTTTCAACACGTTAGAAGGAGGGAAAGTTCCTTCTTACAAATAATCAAAATTCGTTTCTGCGAGACAAACAGAAGGTTTCACTGAGCGGAAATGGCGGAATCAAATCCTCCATTGACGCTCGAAGCCATCACGGGTGCCATCAAGTCCCTTCTGGCACCCATCAACGAGAGACTCCAACGTCTCGAGGAGGCTGTCTTTTCAGACAGAACCTCCGAATCCGGCTCGACTTCAACAATCACCGGTTTTTCAGCCCATTCGCTGAAATCCGGTGATTCCCAGACCTTCGGCCTGCCGACGAACCCCCCAAGCGACGAGGAGATGGAGATGGAAGTCTTCAACCCAGCGAAAGCTGGAAAGAAACGCCCAGCGCCATCTCGCAGCCCCCAGACCATTGAGACTCGAAACAAGTTTTCGAGTCTCTCCACCGAGGAGGAATCGGAAGACTCCGAAGCCCCCATCGACGGTGAAGCCCCCTCCCAAGGGGAAAAGCGGAAGAAGAAGAAGAAAACTTCTTCTTCGTCCAAGCGGACCTTCACCCCAGCAGCCCCATCATGGTCCTCCATCGCGGCAGGCCACCCCCCCAACAGCCCCCAGGGCCCCACTCTGGCAGCCCCCCAGGGCTCCACCCCGGCAGCCCCCCAGGGCTCCACCCCGGCAGCCCCCCAGGGCTCCACCCCGGCAGCCCCCCAGGGCTCCACCCCGGCAGCCCCCCAGGGCTCCACCCCGGCAGCCCCCCAGGGCTCCACCCCGGCAGCCCCCCAGGGCTCCACCCCGACAGCCCCCAAGGCCTCGAGGATTCCCCCCATTTTTCTGCGGGACGCAGGAAAATGGCACCTGGTTTCCCAAAAGGCCAACTTCACCAAGGCGAGGAGCGTAAGCGACCAAATCCGCATACAGCCTGCTACTGTTGCTGATTTCAGGTCGTTCACGAGGTTCATGGAAGCCGAAAGGATTCCATTCCATACCTTCACTCTCCCAGAGGAGAAGAACACCAGGGTCGTCCTGCGTGGGATCCCGGTCCAGGTGTCCGTGGAGGCAGTGCTCCAGGACTTGAAGCTCCAGGGCTTCAATCCTGTCTGCGTCCACCGGATGCACGCCGGAAAAAGGCAACTTCCGTTGGTGCTCGTCGAGGCACCACTCAGCCAGACCAAGGACGTCTGGCAGATCAAAACCGTCTGCAGCCTGATGGTCAAGGTTGAAAAACCAAAGAAATCAGGCAAAGCAGCCCAGTGCCATCGATGCCAGCGATTTTTCCACGCTCAGCGGAATTGCATGGCAGAACACCGATGTGTCAAGTGCGGGGAAGCACATGACACAAAAGTGTGCACAAAGGAGCGCCAGGAGCCTCCCAAGTGTGCCAACTGTAATGGCCCCCACACGGCCAATTACAGAGGCTGCCCGCAGTTCCCCAAGCTGCAGAAAACCGCCGCCCCCAGGACAACCGCCCCCGCCAAGGTGGCCGCCCCCAAGGCAGCAGCCCCCAAAAAGGCCGCCGCCCCCAAGCCAACAGCCGCCCCCAAGGTCGTCGCTCCCAAGGCAAACCCCGCCGCCAACAAAGGCAAAGGAGGCACCAAAAAGACCGCTCAACAGCGTCAATCGGTGACCTTTGGATTGCAGAGGAATCAGATTGCCACGGCCGTGGCAATGGCAAAGAGCCCGGAGGAGTTGGCTGAAAAACTTTCAGCCTTCGTCGCTCTCCTTCTGAATTGTTGATGGGTGCAAATCAATTAATTCAGAATTCTTTTCAGGTTGCGTTCTGGAACGCCAACGGTCTTCGAGCAGCCTGGGACGAGCTCGAAGAATTCGTCGACAGGTTGCAACTGGACATCGTACTTGTGTGCGAAACAAAGTTGCAACCTCCGGCGACAGACCCAAAAATTCGGGGATTCACTCTCCACAGGGCCGACAGAGGGACCGGCCCAGGAGGAGGAACGGCAATTTTTGTAAGTAACAGAATTAAACACTCTGTTCTAGCAACACCAGATCTTCGCAACATGGAAGCCGTGGGCATCAACGTAGCCACTGCAAATGGGCCTCTGCGCCTGTTTGCATGCTACAATCGCCCACAAATTCCAATTCTCGGAGAGGACCTGCTGACGCTGTTCGACGGCAACACCCCAACGATCGCTGCTGGCGATTTCAACGCCAAGCACATCAACTGGGGAAGCCGCCGTTCGAACAGAAACGGAAACATCCTCAACGACTTCACGGATCAACACCTGGACATCTCCGTCATGGCTCCGGTAGAACCCACGTTCTACCGAAACACAGATGGTGCTGCCGACATCCTTGACGTGGCAATCGTCAAAAACGTCGTGCACCAGGTTCGGCTGACGGTAATAAACGACCTCTCCTCGGATCATAACCCCGTCCTGATGCAAATCGGGAACGAGGCTAACGATCCGGTTGAGTGTTGTTATACCTCAGTGGATTGGAGGAAATTCACCAAGCACCTGGTGAACAACTTCGGAACAATCCCACCGATCACATCCGCAGAAGAAATCGATGAGGCGGTCCAATTCTTCGAGACGAAGATTCGGGACGCCATTTCCACCGCAACCAGGGAACGGAGAACCCCGGCCCCAAGACTGGAGATTCCATGGGAAATCAGGGACCTCATCAGGGCAAAAAGGCGAGCCAGGCGCATTGCACAACGCACCGGTTTTCCGGTGGACCGTGCAGAAGCCAACCGGCTGAGATGGGAGGTGAGAAAAGCACTTTCTGATTTCAGAAACGAGAGATGGGAGGCCAAACTTCAATCTCTCACCGCCGAAGACAACTCCGTCTGGAGAATGTCGAGGGCGCTGAGATCCGACCGAAAACCGCTTCCACCAATCCACGGTGAGAACGGGATCGTTTTCACAGACGAGGAGAAAGCAGAAGCGTTCGCGTTGAGCTTGAGCAGACAATGCTCACTCAACCTCACGAACGCTGACCTGGACCACGTCGAAGAGATCGAGGACCACGTGGAATCCATCGCCACCGAGGACCCAGATGACCACTTGACCCCGACAACCCCCGAAGAAGTTTCCGGAGTGATTCGGAAGCTGAAGAAAAGGAAGGCATCAGGACCAGACGAAATCAGCAACAGGGCTCTCAAGAACCTCCCGCTGAAAGTCATCGTCGAACTGACAGGTATTTTTAATGCAATGTTCAGTTTCAGATATTTTCCAGAGAACTGGAAAATGGCAACGGTCATTTTCATCCCGAAACCGGGGAAGGACCCGAAGTTTCCCCAGAACCACAGGCCAATCAGCTTGCTGTCGGCTGTGGGAAAGGTCGCAGAACGTCTCATCCGCTCCCGTCTCCTCCATCTCACCCAGGAACGGCACATCATCCCCGACGAACAATTCGGCTTTCGGTCGAATCACTCAACAACTGATCAGCTACTACGAGTCGTAGAGCACGCTTCCATCAGTATCGAGCGCAAGCAAGTTACTGGTGCAGTGTTTCTCGACGTGGCAAAAGCATTCGATGCGGTTTGGCATGATGGGCTTATTTACAAGCTCCATCAGACTGGCATTCCGCTCGCAATGGTTCAAATGATCAGATCGTTTCTCGACGGACGCCGTTTCCAGGTGAGAATCAATAACTCTGTTTCAGATCCCCAGGACCTGGAAGCCGGAGTCCCCCAGGGCTCCGTCCTTTCACCCCTTCTGTACTCCATTTTCACCCACGACATTCCAAAAACTGATCGTACGACACTGGCAATATACGCAGACGACACAGCGATCCTCACCAGATCGAAGCAACCACACATGGCTACCCGCTACTTGCAGGAGTCTGTGGAACGCATCGAAAACTGGTGTCGCAGGTGGCTCATAAACGTCAACCCCGACAAAAGCCAAGCGCTTTTGTTGGCACGACGTAGAGTCAGCCCAGCTGGGTTCGTTCGAATGTTCAACGCAGATATTCCCTGGTCTGACCAGGTCAAATATCTCGGGGTCATTCTTGACAAAAAACTTTCCTTTGGCCAACATCTTGACTACGCACTCGCGAAGGGCAAGATGGCCACGGGAATGCTGAGATCTCTCGTATGTCGGCGGAGCGCGTTGTCAATTGACAACAAGCTCTTGTTGTACAAATCAGTTATCCGACCCACCGTAACCTATGCTTCTGTAGCTTGGGCGTTCGCGCCCTGTAAGACTCGGATGCAGAAGTTACAAACCTTTCAAAACAAATTCCTCCGACAAGCATTCAACGCCCCGTGGTTTGTTCGAAACAACCAATTGCACCGAGAGGCGAAGATGCCGACGATGGAGGAATTCTTCCGTGAGATCGCCGAGCGAGCCTTTCCGAAGGCGGAAACACATCCGAACCCCCTGGTCCGAGAGGCCGTTGACTACGACGAAAACGGTCCGTCCAGATGCAAGAGGCCAAGGATGGCCCTCTTGTGATCAAAAATGCCCTCTCCTTCAGATTTTCCGAATCTGGTAAGCATCAAATGCCATTACCACATTTAGCTGTGCAGCTCTTTTCAGATTCCATCAAATGGATCACTTCGGGGGGGATTCCCCCGAAGCGCCCTCTTCTCTCTTCTGGCGCCATGCAACCCGGCATGGCTGCCCAGCGTGCGTTCAGGGATGAAGGACCAATGGTCCGATCCCTAAGGTGACGCGAGGGGTTTTAGTGGGTATTGTCGGCTTGCACTCTCACCGACCGAGTCCCACATAACCAGACGAAGTCTGGTATGCGTAAATGCATTTCCCCTCTCCAAAAAAAAAAAAAAAAAAACGCCAATCGTTCGTACGTTCGTTTGTCCATCGTCATCCACTAGTGGTAGTTGATCTGTAATAATAAGAAATAATACGAGAAAAAAAATGGCCGACGTCGAAAATCAATCCACATCGGCTAATGCTGCTGCTGCTTCAACGACTTCACCTCAAGTTCATCATCATGCTAAGAAGGAGAAGAAAACAAAAAATCCTAGAGCGAAACCTTCTCATCCTCCCACCTCCGAGATGGTCAATAACGCTATTAAGGGTTTAAAGGAACGCGGTGGTTCTTCTCTTCAAGCTATAAAAAAATTCGTCGCCGCCAATTACAAGGTAGATGCCGAAAAAGTTGCGCCATTCATTAAGAAATATCTAAAAGGCGCTGTTGCTTCTGGTTCGTTGGTTCAGACGAAAGGTAAGGGAGCTTCTGGATCGTTTAAACTAGCTTCCTCGTCCGCCTCCGGTGGAGGTGCAAAAGCGAGAGCTGCCGCTGCTGCTTCTGCTGCCAGAGCTGCCGCCGCCGCCGCGGCAGCTGCTACTGGCGAAAGAAAGAAAAAATCTTCAGCAGTTTCAAAAGCTAAAAAAACAACTGGAAAACGTTCCGCTGTTTCGGCACCAAAAACCGGTAAGAAACCATCTTCGCCGAAAGCGAAAAAAGTCGCAGCCGAAAAGAAGAGCGTAGCTGTCGCGAAAGCAAAAAAAGCCGCTTCTGTCGCCGCCGAGAAGAAAACAACTGCTTCTGCTACAGGTAGAGCTGTTTCGGCAACAGCTTCTTCAAAGCCGAAATCGCCATCGAAAGCAAAGAAATCAAATAAGGCCGGTCCAACGAAAAAACCTAAAGCACCGAAACCAAAAAGTGCCAAGGCTATATCTACCAAAGCGAAGAAAGCTCCTGCTTCTCCTAAAAGAAAGAAGTGAGCTACGGCAATAGTCTTTATTGTCGTCGTCGACTATGAACCGATGATGATGATGATGATGATGATGGTGGTGGTGGTGGTGACGTCCTGGATTATCGACAGCTTAAAGCCGTTGAGGGCACACATAAATGGCCCTTTTCAGGGCCACAATTTAATTTCTATACAAATAAAAAAAAAAAAAGTTTTCATATCTATCGAAACTACATCAATAGAGGAGCGAGCACATATAAAATAAAAATAATAATGTCGGAATGTGCTAATTGCTAAAAACGTATTATCCCTTCATACCTACCACAACTATTTTTACGACTTAATCCGATATTTAACTTCACTTTAATGATGTGTCTGTCGCTCCAGGCTATACCCCCTACGGTTTGTTTATTTTTGTCCAGGGTATACCCCCTATTGACCCGAGCAATTATAAAACTATTATATCTAATAATTGTACTGTAAATAACAGACAAAGTTTAAAAATTATTATTATGCGGGCACTATGAAGTATAATAACTATCAACATTGCGAAACATTTTCATTTATTAAAAAAATGTGGTTCTGAAAAGAACCGTTTTTTTTTTTTTTTTTTTTTTTTTGTTTGTTTATTATTTTATTATTTCATTTTAAGCTCGTTCTCCTCGAATACGTCTTGCCAATTGGATGTCTTTAGGCATGATGGTAACGCGTTTTGCATGAATGGCACACAAATTTGTATCTTCGAAAAGTCCGACAAGATACGCTTCGCTTGCTTCTTGAAGTGCCATAACGGCAGAACTTTGAAAACGAAGATCGGTCTTGAAATCCTGAGCTATTTCCCTGACCAGGCGTTGGAAGGGTAATTTACGGATCAAAAGTTCGGTGCTTTTCTGATAACGACGAATTTCACGCAGAGCCACTGTGCCGGGCCTGTAGCGATGAGGTTTTTTCACTCCTCCAGTGGCGGGTGCGCTTTTTCTTGCTGCCTTGGTGGCAAGCTGTTTTCGTGGAGCTTTTCCACCGGTCGATTTACGAGCAGTTTGCTTGGTACGGGCCATTTCCAACTAGACACAAACACACACGGACGCAAACACCTACGTCACTAACGACGGCGACGGTTCATATGAGCCTGCAATAAAATTTTTCTCCTTATTTTATAACTAGGGTCACAGTATGCGTTATCTGATTGGTCGAAAAAGTGACTATAGAGGCGGAGCAAAACGAAACTATAAAATGAGGTAACTAATGTCGCGGGTCGGTAGTTGTTTTCGACGAAGCAGTTAAACCTGTGTCGTTTTCTTTCAATAATCTTTCAAAATGACCGGTCGTGGCAAAGGTGGAAAGGGATTGGGAAAAGGTGGAGCAAAACGTCATCGTAAAGTTTTACGTGATAACATCCAGGGCATCACCAAGCCCGCGATAAGAAGATTGGCACGTCGTGGCGGAGTGAAGCGTATCTCCGGTCTGATTTACGAAGAAACCAGAGGTGTTCTGAAAGTATTCCTCGAAAACGTGATTCGTGATGCCGTCACCTACACCGAACATGCAAAACGAAAAACCGTCACCGCCATGGATGTCGTTTACGCTTTGAAACGTCAAGGCCGTACGCTTTACGGTTTTGGCGGTTAAATTTTATTTATCTACGAGACTACGAGGCGACGACAATACCGGAATAGTTTGGTTTCTTCCTCATCGTTCCATCAATCTATTACATCTACTATTCATCGTATTTTAATTTTGGACGAAAAAAAAACGGTTCTTTTCAGAACCACAAAAATATTCCTAAACAAATGAAAAAAATACGTTTCACAAAGAAAGACCACCAATATGATTCTGAAACTGTGTTGTTTTAAGTTATGTGTGATTGTTATGACTTTACTCGTATAGTTGCTTTGTTTAATAATGATTCTTGACTTTTGACTTTAGACAGATGATAATTAACACCAAATAAAGAAAACAGGTACCCCTAATCGATATTCATGGATTAGCTGGCCCTCCTGGCGCGTCGCGGAGCGACGAGAGTCTCGGTTTCAAGGAAACGCAATAAAAGTTTACCTGCTTTTAGGAGAATAAATGGTCTCTTTTAAAATGGTACTATTTATTTTTGATGAAGGTTTATGATGTAATTTTAAATTCTGGTAAGTAGGTATTTTGATGTGCTCTTTAAAAAGTGAGTATGATTCTTTTTTTTATTTGTAAAAAAAAATGATGGCCCTGAGAAGGGCCGATATTATTTTTTGTTGCTACTTAAAGCAGCAACTAGGGAGACAACAGTTGGTTGTTTATGGTTTCTTTTCCGTTTTCTTCGGCAAAAGGACCGCCTGGATGTTGGGTAAAACACCACCTTGAGCGATTGTCACTCCGGAAAGGAGCTTATTTAATTCTTCGTCATTTCTGATGGCCAATTGAAGATGACGTGGAATAATACGTGTTTTCTTGTTGTCACGAGCGGCGTTTCCAGCCAATTCAAGAACTTCAGCGGCAAGATATTCCATCACAGCCGCCAAATAAACTGGAGCACCGGCACCAACCCGTTCGGCGTAATTACCTTTTCGAAGTAAACGATGTATTCTTCCAACAGGAAACTGAAGTCCGGCCCTGCTTGAACGGGACTTCGCTTTTCCTTTTACTTTTCCTCCTTTACCGCGTCCAGACATCTCTTGGTTGTTTATAAAAAAAAATCAAAATAAACTATACGCGGTATAACTTGTATGTTACAGTAGGAATAGATTGTACCACTACCCCACTGCGACTGACTGCGAATGACTAAAGTCGCGTTCCTGGCTTCGAATTTATACGCTCGCTTATAGGTAAGCCGTATTTTTGACTGGATGATTATACTAAAAGGTTGGGTTTTAATTCGTAGTAAATACGTATATAAAATAATTTTCGCAAGTTTTGCACCACAGTTCCTCTCGCGATCTCGAAGCGAACACATCGAGTCTCTGCGCTGGCTCTGATCGTCCAGCCACTCGATTGTTTGCCAAAGTGAAAGAGTAGTGAAAATCCACTAGTGTTAAAGCGCAAATTTCCAAAAAATGGAAAACGAGCGTCGGCTCCGCTCCAAGGGCCCGGTGAAACATTCACCAAAAAAAACTCAAAACTCATCCCCAACTCCACTCTCATCTTTAACAAAACTTCCCCAAAACAACCCCATCCCGTCCCTTATGGACAAACCAATTTTGCCCCCACAAACTCACACACACACCCGCACAACAACACAACACAAACAACGCCCACGCACACCCTCGCCAACACCTTCAGAGTCATCATCAACATCTTCTTCCACCTCAACAACGACAACAGAAAAACCCTCTTTCCGGTACTCGGTACAAAACATCCCTGCCCCCCTCGCCACTCAAAAACTTTTTTATTCCAAACTCATTACTCTCGGCCTTCATCAAATTGACTCCCTAAAAGTCAATTATAACAATTCCGCTCTTCTTGTCGTCCCCACTCAATTGACCCCGAACAAAATCTCAACTCTGCAAGCTGGCTTCACCGGCTCAAAAATCCAATTCAAACTTTTGAACCCTCCTCGCCCCCCTCGCTCAATCGAACCCAAAGCCATCACCTTCTCAATCGTTATCAGAGACGTCAGCTCTGATATCGAACCCCAGGACATTGTCTCAGCCCTCAAAAATTTCAAAATCAGCAAAGTTTGGCGCATCATTTCGGCCAAAACCAACAAACCCACGCCACTCATGCGAGTCGTGACCCCGGACAAAACGGCGATCGACGAACTTTTGTCAAAAGGCCTCTCTCTTTTCGGCCACATTCACCCCTGCGAGCCGTCGCATCCCCCAAAACCAGCCCCCCTTCAGTGCGCCAAATGCTTCACATTTGGACACTCCTTTTCACAATGTCCGAACAAACCAATTTGCCCCACATGCCCCGACAATCATCGATCCAAACCGTGCCCCTCCGCAACTTCAAACCCCAAATGCCCAAAATGCCAGGGAAATCACCCCGCCTGGTCTCGAGACTGCCCCCAGTTTATCAAACCCGCCGAAATGACCCCAGAAACCCCCGTTGTCCCCGTCAAAATCATTGACGAAGAATTCGACCCCGAAAACTCCGACGACGACTCCGAGGAGCGCGAACCCTTCGTCTCTGCTCGTCAATTCCTTCGTTTCATGACGAAAACCCTTTTCGACCTATTTCCGTTCGAGAAACAGAAAATCCAAACTGTCCTCGAACATTCCGCTCGCGCTTGTCTCCAACGCGATCTCAAAATTTCACACTCATCAAACAAAATTCATTTCACCTTTCTGTGAATCCCCCATTTTCTGTAAATCCCCCATCTCTGCGCCCCCGATTCAAAAATGGCTTCTTTGAACTTCGCCACAGTCAACACAGGAGGGATTTCTCGTAAATTCGCCTCCTTGAGACATTTTCTCCAAACCGACCAAATCCACATCGCAGCAATCACAGAGACACAATCCAAACAACCCGTAAACATCACAGGCTTCCATTCCTACAACAAACCCAGCCCCACAACCCGAGCCAAACACGGCGTCACACTTCTCGTCTCAACTTCACTCGCTTCATCTCAACACATTTTGCCCCCTCACCTCGACCACCTTCAAGCCGTTGCAGCCAACATTCACATTAACAATTTAAACATTTTGTTTATTTGTTATTACAACCCTCCCCTTGAAACCGTCAATGCCCAGCTCCTCGATTACACTTCCACTTTCAGACACGCAGTTATTCTCGGAGACTTCAACGCTCGACACACCGATTTTGGTGACACAATCTCAAACACAAATGGCAGACACCTCATTCGCTCTCTTAACACTCTTCCTCTTTGTCGACTTCGAAACCAATTCCCCACACTCGTCAATCACTTTGGCACATCGATTGTCGATCACATCATTGTGACCGATAATCTCACACACATCACAAACACAGACTCTTTCATTGGCACCACAATCACTTCTGATCATCTCCCTCTTGTCTCAAATTTCACACTTCAAGGCCCACAACCTCGACCCACACACGTCCCCATTTTCGACTACAACAACACAAATTGGCCCGACTTTCAAAATCACATCACAAACAACCTCCCACACATTCACGACACACTTGACCCCAACATCATTGACACACAAGTAACACAACTTACACAACTCATCAAACAAGCTCAAACACTTTTTGTACCGATCAAACACATTCCAACACATCGCAAACCATTGCCCCCTCAAATCCTTGCCCTCATCCGATCCAAACGCCGAATTTATCGCGAATTCGTGCAAACCAGATCTCCAGTCCTCAAAACTGTCTTTAACCGTCTCAATGCACAAATAAGACGTGACATCAACCAATTCCGTCTTGCTCACTGGTCAAACAGTTGTAGCTCCCTCGATTACCGAGACGGTAAAAAGTTTTGGGACAAATTCAATTCTCTCACAGGCCGAAAATCTCACCCCATTCACCATCTGTCAGTCAACAACACCATTTTTAACACCCCACAAGACAAAGCAAATTGTTTTGCTGCTACCCTCCAAAACATACACCAAGTCCCCAATGACCCCCATTTCAACCAACACTTTTTCAACACAGTCACTAACAACACTCTCCGTTTCAGGCAAAACCTCCCCCAACTCGACGACGACGCCGACCTCGACCCAGACCCCGACCCAGACTTCCCACTCGACGACCAGGAATTGACCGCTCCAACCACCAACGACGAAATCCAAGCCCTCATCACCCGGCTGAAGAACTCGAAAGCCCCAGGACCAGACCAGATCAAACCCATTCTTCTCAAACATCTCCCTCACGCTGCCATCACATCCATCACCACAATTTTCAATTCTTGTCTCAATTCCGGTCATTTTCCAACTCCATGGAAAGAAGCCACCACCATCATGATCCCCAAGCCCAACAAAGACCTTAACAACCCACTTTCATATCGCCCCATTTCTCTCCTCAACATTCTGGGAAAAATCTTTGAAACAATTCTTGCCTCTCGTCTCCGACTCACTCTCGAACAAAACAACTTTCTGCCCCCCGAACAATTCGGTTTTCGCCCCCATCGCTCCACTTCCGACCCCACTTTCGAACTTTTCACCGACACAACCCGGAGTGCCAATCTCGGCCAGTGCACACTAGCCATCTTTTTGGATGTCGAACGTGCATTTGACCGGGTTTGGCACGATGGCCTCATCCAAAAATTTGTTTCTCGTAACATCAACCCCAATTTCATCAAATTAATCGACTCCTTTCTGTCAAATCGCTCCTGCAAAGTCAAAGTCCAAAATTCCTATTCGCATCCCGTCCCTCTTCTCTCCGGGGTCCCTCAAGGCTCCGTTTTGTCGCCCATTCTTTACATTTTTTACAGCTCTGATTTCCCTGTTTCAGATCTCCACCAGACCAAAACCCGCTTCTTCGCCGACGACACCGCCCTCTGGACATCCCGAACCACCGCAGCCTCAGCATCCAGGACCCTGCAGCCCCTCCTCAACCGGATCTCCACATGGACTCGGAAGTGGAGAGTGAAGATCAACCCAACAAAATCCGCCGCCATTCTCTTCAAACACCCCAACCTCACACGAAACAAGAAATTCGACCCACGCGACATCACCATCACACTCGACAACACACCCATCGACCTTGTGCCCTCCACAAGGTACCTGGGAATCACCTACACGCACACATGCTCACTCGACATCGACCTTCAGAACACGCTCAAAAAAGTCCGCAACAGATCCAACCTCCTCCGCCGCCTCATGGGAAACTTCCAAGGGTGCGATTCCCGCACTCTTCTTCACACGTACAACACTTTCATCCGCCCCGTCATCGAATACCGAGCCCCCATCTACGCATCTCTCCCACACAACAAGACACATCGCATTGTCACATGCGAACGACAAATCCTTCGCCGAATTCACCGCCTTGATCGTTTCCACCCCAGCAATTCCCTCCACCAGGACACAAACACCACCCCCATCACGGACCGTCTTCACAAACTCCAACAAAACTACATCAAACGAACACTCAACAACAACAACACAATCGCCCAAAACACTCTCAACACTTCGCACAAATTGCTCACCCGCGACAACACTCTTCTCAACCGAGTCCCCCGGATCCCCAGAAGAAAACTGCCCCATCCCCCGACAGCGCTTCTCTCAGCGCTGTACCCCGACTTGCCCGACAACCTTCAACTTCTCGTTGAAGAGACACCCCTCACGATGAGACACCACTGACGACACCGACAAGACACCCCCAACGACATCGACATCGACAACTTCCTACGAGCCCCAAACTTCGTTCTTCTTTCTTTCATCTCCCAACGACAACACACTCCCACACAACAATTTCATTTCCTCGACTGAAGAGGCCAAAAGCCTAAAACAGTCCGGACCCGTAGGCTAAGTTGTAAATATCTGTACATATTATTATTATATTATCTTATTAATCGTGTAAATTTTTGAATAAACGTATTTTGATTGATTGATTGATTGATTTTGCACCACAATTTTAGCTTGAACTTTCGAGTAGTCAAGTATATTTTGTGTTCGTGGTTCGTTTGTGTCGTGTTTTTAAAAATGCCACCAAAGACAAGCGGTAAAGCTGCTAAAAAGGCTGGAAAAGCTCAAAAAAATATTTCGAAGAGCGACAAGAAAAAGAAACGCAGAAGGAAGGAAAGCTACGCAATCTATATTTACAAGGTATTGAAACAAGTACACCCCGATACCGGTATTTCGAGCAAGGCAATGAGCATCATGAACAGTTTCGTTAATGATATCTTTGAACGGATTGCGGCTGAAGCTTCTCGTCTTGCGCATTACAACAAGCGTTCAACGATCACCAGCCGGGAAATTCAAACTGCGGTTCGGCTGTTGTTACCTGGTGAATTGGCCAAGCACGCAGTCTCCGAAGGTACCAAAGCCGTCACCAAATACACAAGTTCGAAATAGAGAAACTTTTTCTTCTTTCATCGTTCCAAAGACGAAAAGAAAAAAAAAATTAAATCGGTTCTTTTCAGAACCACAAATAACATTAAAAATGAATAAAATTTGTTTCTTTAAAATGAGATAAGAGATAGGATTGATATTATTATATATAACAATAAAGTAAGTACAAGCAAAAACGGCATTTTTTTTGCAAAAAAAAAAAAAGTAGTCCTACTTACATAGTACCTATATATATAATTATGTTATGTGCAATAACTCAGTTAGAAATTTTAAACAATTTGATATGTTTGAATAATTATTTAATTTCTTAAAATACTATTTTTAATCGGTGACGTTTCAGAAACAAAAAGAAACCAAATTTCTATGGGTCGCCGCTTCACTGCAGGGATGCTAAAGCTTAATTACCAGTTATCAGTATAATTTGGATAATCCTCTCCAAGCTGCTTATAGCAGATCTTCGAATTATTTCACTGCAAACTATATGCTATACACATATCAATTAATTGTAAATGTTACGTAAAATATAATAAATAAAATTGCTTTTATTTTATTTTATTTATTAACCTCAGTATTAATTAATAGGACGGTATCCAGCAGCGACCTCTTCAATTCCATCTGTATAGTTTCTTTTCATTTTATTTTCTAGTTTCCTGTAATTTACCTTTTCGGCGGGATGATGAATTCCGTTTTACATCCATTTTGCTTATCATTTTTTTGAGACTTTGCCGTCTATTAAATTGAATGACGATCGCCATTTTTCCTCTTTTTTATTGTTTTTTTTGCTCTACATTTAGAAGAAACATTATAAAAATACACCTAAATATAAATAAAATTGTTTTGAATATTTCTTCTTTGGTGAGAGCCCAAACACAAATTTCTGTTACTTACGGCCCATCACTCCGTACAAACGTTTGTCCTAAGAAATGTAAATTTGTTTATGGCATCTTCACCGCAAGGAACTTAAACCATTGGGAAGGGCAATCGGCTTATTCTATAATGAGTCTAAAATATTGTTCGATCCAACTATAGCTGAAAATTTAACTCCTCCATCCTCCATTTTGATGATATATTTCGACTCCGTAGAGTGACGTCCATCAGAAGAAAAGCATTCGGACATTATTTTGGCTGACTCGGGAAGTCATCGAATAAAGCTAACCCACTATTTATAATAATAAATGTCAAAGTTAAATTATATAATTTGTTTTTTTTTTTTAAGAAGAAAACTAAAAAATCGATCTTGCAACACAGTAAAAAATTTTGTTCAACTCGAACTCGAAAATCGAAACCCGACCCGACCCGACCCGACCCGACCCGACCCGACCCGACCCGACCCGACCCGACCCAACCCGAACCGACCCGAACCGACCCGACCCGAGACCCGAATTTACCTGAAATAAATTAATCTTTTATTCAAACCAAAAATAAAAATAAATGTAATTAAATAATAAGATATTTAAACTAAAATAATATTTAAAATGCACTTCCAAAGACAGAATAGCCCAAATCTAACAGTTTGATTACAAACTTGTCAATGAAAAACTAATCTAAAAGAATAAAAAAAATCCTCTATAAACTTTAATTAACCAAATAAACAAACATTTCCTGCCTAATATAATTAGATTATGTATTATTAGTTGTCGTCTTTTTTTTATAAACTCTAAAGGTTATTAAATTTTTTTATGATAAAATAGAAATCTCTAACAAACATTATTTTAAAGAATGTTTCAAAATTAACACAAGAAGTAATTTTGATAAAAAACATAGGTGTTTCATTAAAAGTTGTAAATTTTGTTATTGATTGATAAAGTCTTTAATACATGATTTATGAAGTAAGCAGATTACCGAACAAGACAAATTGTTTTTTAACAATCTATTATTCATAAACTTCTTTGACGTTTTGTATTAAAGGACTTTTAAAAAAGACTAACTTTCAGCTATAGGTAACACATATGACGCTAATTTCAAATCTTGTTTTAACTGTATAACAAACACGATTTATTTCTTTTTGTATACCATGTATGGTTTTCTTTTACTTCAAATCACAGAAATGTTTGCAATGTTTGAAAATTGCAATAATCAAAGTCAAGATTTGTTACATAAGAAAAGCATTGTGTCGGCTTTACGCTATGTACATATAATTATGTATAATAATGATTATTAATGAATTGGGATTCAGGTACAGTGAAATTAGACCCTTTTCGCCACTAATGAAATAGTATTTATTTTAATTTTTATCAATTAAGACATTTATTTAAAACATTGAATTTTATTATGTTGGTCTAGCCTCTGCTTTTTTTTTACGTCGCATATGTCTCAGGACCGTATAAAAGTTAATTTTTTTGTATAAATTAAATTTCAATACTCAACTGCGTGACTTGTTTAATACTTTATTTTAACCACATATTGTTACTGAATACTATTGCAACGTTCACTTTGTAGGTATACCATAAAGTTTTACGGAAGAAAATAGTGTTTATGATAATCAACCCTTACAATAAGATGTTTTGACAATGATGCCTATCTGCAATAAATCACACAATAAGCTTCTCTGAGTGATTACAATCAAAACATTGCAACAATAAACACAAATTTCTGTTGAGGCCCAAACAAACACTAAGAAATACAAATTTGTTATTTATGGCATCGTTATCGTAAGAAGCCATAAACCATTGTGAAGAGTAATCGGCTTATCCTATAATGAGTTTTAAATATTTTTGGATCCAGCTATAACTAACTACCTTCATTCTTCTACACCACATTTTTGCGTTTGTGTAAACTGACAGAATTTATATTATATAAGTGAATAGAAAATTGATTGATATTGAAATAGGAAATTGATATTTTTAAAAATTGTTTTCGTTGAATATACTAACTAATAGGTAGAACGCGTAGAAACGAATCAAATATGTCTCGTTTTAGAAATGTAATTAACTCATAAATTGGAGTATTGAAATATAATAAAATAGATCACTTTGGCTTGATAAACCATCGATAAAGTTGTAATTACTATAAAATAAGAAATATTAACGAAATAAACGTATTTTTGATAAAATTTTCTATCATAGAAAAGTTTGCATCAAACGTTTGCGTTTTCGAAGGTTTTTTGTGGTTTCATTATTTTTATCAAGACTAATGTATAAAAAAAACCTTTTAGAAAACATAATCAATTATATTTTAGTAAATGTTTGCGTTCAAAGTACTCTAACGACTCCTGGGGCTCGTCATCTCCAAAAAAGTTCCGGTTTCGTAGTTGGTTTCGTTCCGTGCATCGACTGTTTTGAATCAATTTTTCCGCACAAAAACAACAGTATTTAAAAAATTTCTTATTGTCGTTCGATAGAGGATAGATTAGACTTTCGACAGACCAAATATCAACTTTTCACGTTTACACAGTAAGTATCTGTCGACGACGTCGCAGTTTGATGTTCTCTTGTACCGCGAATAAGTCGTCGGTACGGCGAGCGTCTGTAAGGACGTCACTAGGTCCTGAGAGTAGTCGTTTCGTTGATATAAATTTCAGAATATATAGGAAAGATCTTTTTTTCAAAATTGGTTGTGTCGTCGGCTCTAAAACATTGACGATCGTCAAAAAGGAACGATGTCATCACGCCAAAGTCTAGTGCGAGGCCCCGATAATTTTAATGTTGGCGAGCGTGGTGTTTGTTTAGTCCGCGGTCGGGTTTATTTTCTAGGCAATAAAAACTTAGTTGTGGCGCGAAAATATCTTTAGTTTGAGCGCTTGTGTACTCGAATTGTGTTGGTTGATTCGTTCGTTTAGGGGTTTATATATCTAGTATATATATACTATATACAACCTACGCCAATCGTTCGTACGTTCGTTTGTCCATCGTCATCCACTAGTGGTAGTTGATCTGTAATAATAAGAAATAATACGAGAAAAAAAATGGCCGACGTCGAAAATCAATCCACATCGGCTAATGCTGCTGCTGCTTCAACGACTTCACCTCAAGTTCATCATCATGCTAAGAAGGAGAAGAAAACAAAAAATCCTAGAGCGAAACCTTCTCATCCTCCCACCTCCGAGATGGTCAATAACGCTATTAAGGGTTTAAAGGAACGCGGTGGTTCTTCTCTTCAAGCTATAAAAAAATTCGTCGCCGCCAATTACAAGGTAGATGCCGAAAAAGTTGCGCCATTCATTAAGAAATATCTAAAAGGCGCTGTTGCTTCTGGTTCGTTGGTTCAGACGAAAGGTAAGGGAGCTTCTGGATCGTTTAAACTAGCTTCCTCGTCCGCCTCCGGTGGAGGTGCAAAAGCGAGAGCTGCCGCTGCTGCTTCTGCTGCCAGAGCTGCCGCCGCCGCCGCCGCCGCGGCAGCTGCTACTGGCGAAAGAAAGAAAAAATCTTCAGCAGTTTCAAAAGCTAAAAAAACAACTGGAAAACGTTCCGCTGTTTCGGCACCAAAAACCGGTAAGAAACCATCTTCGCCGAAAGCGAAAAAAGTCGCAGCCGAAAAGAAGAGCGTAGCTGTCGCGAAAGCAAAAAAAGCCGCTTCTGTCGCCGCCGAGAAGAAAACAACTGCTTCTGCTACAGGTAGAGCTGTTTCGGCAACAGCTTCTTCAAAGCCGAAATCGCCATCGAAAGCAAAGAAATCAAATAAGGCCGGTCCAACGAAAAAACCTAAAGCACCGAAACCAAAAAGTGCCAAGGCTATATCTACCAAAGCGAAGAAAGCTCCTGCTTCTCCTAAAAGAAAGAAGTGAGCTACGGCAATAGTCTTTATTGTCGTCGTCGACTATGAACCGATGATGATGATGATGATGATGATGGTGGTGGTGGTGGTGACGTCCTGGATTATCGACAGCTTAAAGCCGTTGAGGGCACACATAAATGGCCCTTTTCAGGGCCACAATTTAATTTCTATACAAATAAAAAAAAAAAAAAGTTTTCATATCTATCGAAACTACATCAATAGAGGAGCGAGCACATATAAAATAAAAATAATAATGTCGGAATGTGCTAATTGCTAAAAACGTATTATCCCTTCATACCTACCACAACTATTTTTACGACTTAATCCGATATTTAACTTCACTAACTTTAATGATGTGTCTGTCGCTCCAGGCTATACCCCCTACGGTTTGTTTATTTTTGTCCAGGGTATACCCCCTATTGACCCGAGCAATTATAAAACTATTATATCTAATAATTGTACTGTAAATAACAGACAAAGTTTAAAAATTATTATTATGCGGGCACTATGAAGTATAATAACTATCAACATTGCGAAACATTTTCATTTATTAAAAAAAAAATGTGGTTCTGAAAAGAACCGTTTTTTTTTTTTTTTGTTTGTTTATTATTTCATTTTAAGCTCGTTCTCCTCGAATACGTCTTGCCAATTGGATGTCTTTAGGCATGATGGTAACGCGTTTTGCATGAATGGCACACAAATTTGTATCTTCGAAAAGTCCGACAAGATACGCTTCGCTTGCTTCTTGAAGTGCCATAACGGCAGAACTTTGAAAACGAAGATCGGTCTTGAAATCCTGAGCTATTTCCCTGACCAGGCGTTGGAAGGGTAATTTACGGATCAAAAGTTCGGTGCTTTTCTGATAACGACGAATTTCACGCAGAGCCACTGTGCCGGGCCTGTAGCGATGAGGTTTTTTCACTCCTCCAGTGGCGGGTGCGCTTTTTCTTGCTGCCTTGGTGGCAAGCTGTTTTCGTGGAGCTTTTCCACCGGTCGATTTACGAGCAGTTTGCTTGGTACGGGCCATTTCCAACTAGACACAAACACACACGGACGCAAACACCTACGTCACTAACGATGGCGACGGTTCATATGAGCCTGCAATAAAATTTTTCTCCTTATTTTATAACTAGGGTCACAGTATGCGTTATCTGATTGGTCGAAAAAGTGACTATAGAGGCGGAGCAAAACGAAACTATAAAATGAGGTAACTAATGTCGCGGGTCGGTAGTTGTTTTCGACGAAGCAGTTAAACCTGTGTCGTTTTCTTTCAATAATCTTTCAAAATGACCGGTCGTGGCAAAGGTGGAAAGGGATTGGGAAAAGGTGGAGCAAAACGTCATCGTAAAGTTTTACGTGATAACATCCAGGGCATCACCAAGCCCGCGATAAGAAGATTGGCACGTCGTGGCGGAGTGAAGCGTATCTCCGGTCTGATTTACGAAGAAACCAGAGGTGTTCTGAAAGTATTCCTCGAAAACGTGATTCGTGATGCCGTCACCTACACCGAACATGCAAAACGAAAAACCGTCACCGCCATGGATGTCGTTTACGCTTTGAAACGTCAAGGCCGTACGCTTTACGGTTTTGGCGGTTAAATTTTATTTATCTACGAGACTACGAGGCGACGACAATACCGGAATAGTTTGGTTTCTTCCTCATCGTTCCATCAATCTATTACATCTACTATTCATCGTATTTTAATTTTGGACGAAAAAAAAACGGTTCTTTTCAGAACCACAAAAATATTCCTAAACAAATGAAAAAAATACGTTTCACAAAGAAAGACCACCAATATGATTCTGAAACTGTGTTGTTTTAAGTTATGTGTGATTGTTATGACTTTACTCGTATAGTTGCTTTGTTTAATAATGATTCTTGACTTTTGACTTTAGACAGATGATAATTAACACCAAATAAAGAAAACAGGTACCCCTAATCGATATTCATGGATTAGCTGGCCCTCCTGGCGCGTCGCGGAGCGACGAGAGTCTCGGTTTCAAGGAAACGCAATAAAAGTTTACCTGCTTTTAGGAGAATAAATGGTCTCTTTTAAAATGGTACTATTTATTTTTGATGAAGGTTTATGATGTAATTTTAAATTCTGGTAAGTAGGTATTTTGATGTGCTCTTTAAAAAGTGAGTATGATTCTTTTTTTTATTTGTAAAAAAAAATGATGGCCCTGAGAAGGGCCGATATTATTTTTTGTTGCTACTTAAAGCAGCAACTAGGGAGACAACAGTTGGTTGTTTATGGTTTCTTTTCCGTTTTCTTCGGCAAAAGGACCGCCTGGATGTTGGGTAAAACACCACCTTGAGCGATTGTCACTCCGGAAAGGAGCTTATTTAATTCTTCGTCATTTCTGATGGCCAATTGAAGATGACGTGGAATAATACGTGTTTTCTTGTTGTCACGAGCGGCGTTTCCAGCCAATTCAAGAACTTCAGCGGCAAGATATTCCATCACAGCCGCCAAATAAACTGGAGCACCGGCACCAACCCGTTCGGCGTAATTACCTTTTCGAAGTAAACGATGTATTCTTCCAACAGGAAACTGAAGTCCGGCCCTGCTTGAACGGGACTTCGCTTTTCCTTTTACATTTCCTCCTTTACCGCGTCCAGACATCTCTTGGTTGTTTATAAAAAAAAAAAAATCAAAATAAACTATACGCGGTATAACTTGTATGTTACAGTAGGAATAGATTGTACCACTACCCCACTGCGACTGACTGCGAATGACTAAAGTCGCGTTCCTGGCTTCGAATTTATACGCTCGCTTATAGGTAAGCCGTATTTTTGACTGGATGACAGTTCCTCTCGCGATCTCGAAGCGAACACATCGAGTCTCTGCGCTGGCTCTGATCGTCCAGCCACTCGATTGTTTGCCAAAGTGAAAGAGTAGTGAAAATCCAAAAGTGCAAAAGTGCAAATTTCCAAAAAATGGAAAACGAGCGTCGGCTCCGCTCCAAGGGCCCGGTGAAACATTCACCAAAAAAAACTCAAAACTCATCCCCAACTCCACTCTCATCTTTAACAAAACTTCCCCAAAACAACCCCATCCCGTCCCTTATGGACAAACCAATTTTGCCACCACAAACTCACACACACACCCGCACAACAACACAACACAAACAACGCCCACGCACACCCTCGCCAACACCTTCAGAGTCATCAACAACATCTTCTTCCACTTCAACAACGACAACAGAAAAACCCTCATTCCGGTACTCTGTACAAAACATCCCTGCCCCCCTCGCCACTCAAAAACTTTTTTATTCCAAACTCATTACTCTCGGCCTTCATCAAATTGACTCCCTAAAAGTCAATTATAACAATTCTGCTCTTCTTGTCCTCCCCACTCAATTGACCCCGAACAAAATCTCAACTCTCCAAGCTGGCTTCACCGGCTCAAAAATCCAATTCAAACTTTTGAACCCCCCTCGCCCCCCTCGCTCAATCGAACCCAAAGCCATCACCTTCTCAATCGTTATCAGAGACGTCAGCTCTGATATCGAACCCCAAGACATCGTCTCAGCCCTCAAAAATTTCAAAATCAGCAAAGTTTGGCGCATCATTTCGGCCAAAACTAACAAACCCACGCCACTCATGCGAGTCGTGACCCCGGACAAAACGGCGATCGACGAACTTTTGTCAAAGGGCCTCTCTCTTTTCGGCCACATTCACCCCTGCGAGCCGTCGCATCCCCCAAAACCAGCCCCCCTTCAGTGCGCCAAATGCTTCACATTTGGCCACTCTTTTTCACAATGTCCGAACAAACCAATTTGCCCCACATGCCCCGACAACCATCGATCCAAACCGTGCCCCTCCGCAACTTCAAACCCCAAATGCCCAAAATGCCAGGGAAATCACCCCGCCTGGTCTCGAGACTGCCCCCAGTTCATCAAACCCGCCGAAATGACCCCAGAAACCCCCGTTGTCCCCGTCAAAATCATTGACGAAGAATTCGATCCCGAAAACTCCGACGACGACTCCGATGAGCGCGAACCCTTCGTCTCAGCCCGTCAATTCCTCCGCTTCATGACGAAAACCCTTTTCGACCTGTTCCCGTTCGAGAAACAGAAAATCCAAACTGTTCTCGAACATTCCGCTCGCGCTTGTCTCCAACGCGATCTCAAAATTTCACACTCATCAAACAAAATTCATTTCACCTTTCTGTGAATCCCCCATTTTCTGTAAATCCCCCATCTCTGCGCCCCCGATTCAAAAATGGCTTCTTTGAACTTCGCCACAGTCAACACAGGAGGGATTTCTCGTAAATTCGCCTCCTTGAGACATTTTCTCCACACCGACCAAATCCACATCAGCAATCACAGAGACACAATCCAAACAACCCGTAAACATCACAGGCTTCCATTCCTACAACAAACCCAGCCCCACAACCCGAGCCAAACACGGCGTCACACTTCTCGTCTCAACTTCACTCGCTTCATCTCAACACATTTTGCCCCCTCACCTCGACCACCTTCAAGCCGTTGCAGCCAACATTCACATTAACAATTTAAACATTTTGTTTATTTGTTATTACAACCCTCCCCTTGAAACCGTCAATGCCCAGCTCCTCGATTACACTTCCACAGTCAGACACGCAGTCATTCTCGGAGACTTCAACGCTCGACACACCGATTTTGGTGACACAATCTCAAACACAAATGGCAGACACCTCATTCGCTCTCTTAACACTCTTCCTCTTTGTCGACTTCGAAACCAATTCCCCACACTCGTCAATCACTTTGGCACATCGATTGTCGATCACATCATTGTGACCGATAATCTCACACACATCACAAACACAGACTCTTTCATTGGCACCACAATCACTTCTGATCATCTCCCTCTTGTCTCAAATTTCACACTTCAAGGCCCACAACCTCGACCCACACACGTCCCCATTTTCGACTACAACAACACAAATTGGCCCGACTTTCAAAATCACATCACAAACAACCTCCCACACATTCACGACACACTTGACCCCAACATCATTGACACACAAGTAACACAACTTACACAACTCATCAAACAAGCTCAAACACTTTTTGTACCGATCAAACACATTCCAACACATCGCAAACCATTGCCCCCCCAAATCCTTGCCCTCATCCGATCCAAACGCCGAATTTATCGCGAATTCGTGCAAACCAGATCTCCAGTCCTCAAAACTGTCTTTAACCGTCTCAATGCACAAATAAGACGTGACATCAACCAATTCCGTCTTGCTCACTGGTCAAACAGTTGTAGCTCCCTCGATTACCGAGACGGTAAAAAGTTTTGGGACAAATTCAATTCTCTCACAGGCCGAAAATCTCACCCCATTCACCATCTTTCAGTCAACAACACCATTTTTAACACCCCACAAGACAAAGCAAATTGTTTTGCTGCTACCCTCCAAAACATACACCAAGTCCCCAATGACCCCCATTTCAACCAACACTTTTTTAACACAGTCACTAACAACACTCTCCGTTTCAGGCAAAACCTCCCCCAACTCGACGACGACGCCGACCTCGACCCAGACCCCGTCCCAGACTTCCCACTCGACGACCAGGAATTGACCGCTCCAACCACCAACGACGAAATCCAAGCCCTCATCACCCGGCTGAAGAACTCGAAAGCCCCAGGACCAGACCAGATCAAACCCATTCTTCTCAAACATCTCCCTCACGCTGCCATCACATCCATCACCACAATTTTCAATTCTTGTCTCAATTCCGGTCATTTTCCAACTCCATGGAAAGAAGCCACCACCATCATGATCCCCAAGCCCAACAAAGACCCAAACAACCCACTTTCATATCGCCCCATTTCTCTCCTCAACATTCTGGGAAAAATCTTTGAAACAATTCTTGCCTCTCGTCTCCGACTCACTCTCGAACAAAACAACTTTCTGCCCCCCGAACAATTCGGTTTTCACCCCCATCGCTCCACTTCCGACCCCACTTTCGAACTTTTCACCGACACAACCCGGAGTGCCAATCTCGGCCAGTGCACACTAGCCATTTTTTTGGATGTCGAACGTGCATTTGACCGGGTTTGGCACGATGGCCTCATCCAAAAATTCCTTTCCCGCAACATCAACCCCAATTTCATCAAATTAATCGACTCTTTTCTCTCAAATCGCTCATGCAAAGTCAAAGTCCAGAATTCTTTTTCTCATCCCGTCCCTCTTCTCTCCGGGGTCCCTCAAGGCTCCGTTTTGTCGCCCATTCTCTACATTTTTTACAGCTCTGATTTCCCTGTTTCAGATCTCCATCAGACCAAAACCCGCTTCTTCGCCGACGACACCGCCCTCTGGACATCCCGAACCACCGCAGCCTCAGCCTCCAGGACCCTGCAGCCCCTCCTCAACCGGATCTCCACATGGACTCGGAAGTGGAGAGTGAAGATCAACCCGACAAAATCCGCCGCCATTCTTTTCAAACACCCCAACCTCACACGAAACAAGAAATTCGACCCACGCGACATCACCATCACACTCGACAACACACCCATCGACCTTGTGCCCTCCACAAGGTACCTGGGAATCACCTACACGCACACATGCTCACTCGACACCGACCTTCAGAACACGCTCAAAAAAGTCCGCAACAGATCCAACCTCCTCCGCCGCCTCATGGGAAACTTCCAAGGGTGCGATTCCCGCACTCTTCTTCACACATACAACACTTTCATCCGCCCCGTCATCGAATACCGAGCCCCCATCTACGCATCTCTCCCACACAACAAGACACATCGCATTGTCACATGCGAACGACAAATCCTTCGCCGAATTCACCGCCTTGACCGTTTCCACCCCAGCAATTCCCTCCACCAGGACACAAACACCACCCCCATCACGGACCGTCTTCACAAACTCCAACAAAACTACATCAAACGAACACTCAACAACAACAACACAATCGCCCAAAACACTCTCAACACTTCGCACAAATTGCTCACCCGCGACAACACTCTTCTCAACCGAGTCCCCCGGATCCCCAGAAGAAAACTGCCCCATCCCCCGACAGCGCTTCTCTCAGCGCTGTACCCCGACTTGCCCGACAACCTTCAACTTCTCGTTGAAGAGACACCTCTCACGATGAGACACCACTGACGACACCGACAAGACACCCCCAACGACATCGACATCGACAACTTCCTACGAGCCCCAAACTTCGTTCTTCTTTCTTTCATCTCCCAACGACAACACACTCCCACACAACAATTCCATTTCCTCGACTGAAGAGGCCAAAAGCCTAAAACAGTCCGGACCCGTAGGCTAAGTTGTAAATATCTGTACATATTATTATTATTATATTATCTTATTAATCGTGTAAATTTTTGAATAAACGTATTTTGATTGATTGATTGATTGATTGATTGACTGGATGATTATACTAAAAGGTTGGGTTTTAATTCGTAGTAAATACGTATATAAAATAATTTTCGCAAGTTTTGCACCACAATCAGTCGAGTCCGAGCAGCCGTCGAGAGCAGTCCAGTTTCCGATCTTCTCCAATCGACATTCGAAGAGCGAAGTTCAGTCTTCAGTCGGGTCCAATTTAACGTCTCGGCGTTAAGTCCTGGACCGCCCCCTTGTTTAGTTTACGGTCGGGCACGATTTAACCTTATGGTTGAATTTTAGCCCCGCCTTAACTAACAAGTCCAAAGCGACACAAAAATTCGGCTTTTTCAAGCCGCCTCCATCTCAAACTCGGCTTTTTCAAGCCGAAACTCAAAATCGGCTTTTTCAAGCCGACTTTTGTTCAAAAAGCGTGTTCTTGCAACACGCTGATTGGCAAATAAAAAGTTTCAAACGAACTTTCTCAGACTTCGAAACGTGTTTTTCAACACGTTAGAAGGAGGGAAAGTTCCTTCTTACAAATAATCAAAATTCGTTTCTGCGAGACAAACAGAAGGTTTCACTGAGCGGAAATGGCGGAATCAAATCCTCCATTGACGCTCGAAGCCATCACGGGTGCCATCAAGTCCCTTCTGGCACCCATCAACGAGAGACTCCAACGTCTCGAGGAGGCTGTCTTTTCAGACAGAACCTCCGAATCCGGCTCGACTTCAACAATCACCGGTTTTTCAGCCCATTCGCTGAAATCCGGTGATTCCCAGACCTTCGGCCTGCCGACGAACCCCCCAAGCGACGAGGAGATGGAGATGGAAGTCTTCAACCCAGCGAAAGCTGGAAAGAAACGCCCAGCGCCATCTCGCAGCCCCCAGACCATTGAGACTCGAAACAAGTTTTCGAGTCTCTCCACCGAGGAGGAATCGGAAGACTCCGAAGCCCCCATCGACGGTGAAGCCCCCTCCCAAGGGGAAAAGCGGAAGAAGAAGAAGAAAACTTCTTCTTCGTCCAAGCGGACCTTCACCCCAGCAGCCCCATCATGGTCCTCCATCGCGGCAGGCCACCCCCCCAACAGCCCCCAGGGCCCCACTCTGGCAGCCCCCCAGGGCTCCACCCCGGCAGCCCCCCAGGGCTCCACCCCGGCAGCCCCCCAGGGCTCCACCCCGGCAGCCCCCAAGGGCTCCACCCCGGCAGCCCCCAAGGGCTCCACCCCGGCAGCCCCCCAGGGCTCCACCCCGACAGCCCCCAAGGCCTCGAGGATTCCCCCCATTTTTCTGCGGGATGCAGGAAAATGGCATCTGGTTTCCCAAAAGGCCAACTTCACCAAGGCGAGGAGCGTAAGCGACCAAATCCGCATACAGCCTGCTACTGTTGCTGATTTCAGGTCGTTCACGAGGTTCATGGAAGCCGAAAGGATTCCATTCCACACTTTCACTCTCCCAGAGGAGAAGAACATCAGGGTCGTCCTGCGTGGGATCCCGGTCCAGGTGTCCGTGGAGGCAGTGCTCCAGGACTTGAAGCTCCAGGGCTTCAATCCTGTCTGCGTCCACCGGATGCACGCCGGAAAAAGGCAACTTCCGTTGGTGCTCGTCGAGGCACCACTCAGCCAGACCAAGGACGTCTGGCAAATCAAAACCGTCTGCAGCCTGATGGTCAAGGTTGAAAAACCAAAGAAATCAGGCAAAGCAGCCCAGTGCCATCGATGCCAGCGATTTTTCCACGCTCAGCGGAATTGCATGGCAGAACACCGATGTGTCAAGTGCGGGGAAGCACATGACACAAAAGTGTGCACAAAGGAGCGCCAGGAGCCTCCCAAGTGTGCCAACTGTAATGGCCCTCACACGGCCAATTACAGAGGCTGCCCGCAGTTCCCCAAGCTGCAGAAAACCGCCGCCCCCAGGACAACCGCCCCCGCCAAGGTGGCCGCCCCCAAGGCAGCAGCCCCCAAAAAGGCCGCCGCCCCCAAGCCAACAGCCGCCCCCAAGGTCGTCGCTCCCAAGGCAAACCCCGCCGCCAACAAAGGCAAAGGAGGCACCAAAAAGACCGCTCAACAGCGTCAATCGGTGACCTTTGGATTGCAGAGGAATCAGATTGCCACGGCCGTGGCAATGGCAAAGAGCCCGGAGGAGTTGGCTGAAAAACTTTCAGCCTTCGTCGCTCTCCTTCTGAATTGTTGATGGGTGCAAATCAATTAATTCAGAATTCTTTTCAGGTTGCGTTCTGGAACGCCAACGGTCTTCGAGCAGCCCGGGACGAGCTCGAAGAATTCGTCGACAGGTTGCAACTGGACATCGTACTTGTGTGCGAAACAAAGTTGCAACCTCCGGCGACAGACCCAAAAATTCGGGGATTCACTCTCCACAGGGCCGACAGAGGGACCGGCCCAGGAGGAGGAACGGCAATTTTTGTAAGTAACAGAATTAAACACTCTGTTCTAGCAACACCAGATCTTCGCAACATGGAAGCCGTGGGCATCAACGTAGCCACTGCAAATGGGCCTCTGCGCCTGTTTGCATGCTACAATCGCCCACAAATTCCAATTCTCGGAGAGGACCTGCTGACGCTTTTCGACGGCAACACCCCAACGATCGCTGCTGGCGATTTCAACGCCAAGCACATCAACTGGGGAAGCCGCCGTTCGAACAGAAACGGAAACATCCTCAACGACTTCACGGATCAACACCTGGACATCTCCGTCATGGCTCCGGTAGAACCCACGTTCTACCGAAACACAGATGGTGCTGCCGACATCCTTGACGTGGCAATCGTCAAAAACGTCGTGCACCAGGTTCGGCTGACGGTAATAAACGACCTCTCCTCGGATCATAACCCCGTCCTGATGCAAATCGGGAACGAGGCTAACGATCCGGTTGAGTGTTGTTATACCTCAGTGGATTGGAGGAAATTCACCAAGCACCTGGTGAACAACTTCGGAACAATCCCACCGATCACATCCGCAGAAGAAATCGATGAGGCGGTCCAATTCTTCGAGACAAAGATTCGGGACGCCATTTCCACCGCAACCAGGGAACGGAGAACCCCGGCCCCAAGACTGGAGATTCCATGGGAAATCAGGGACCTCATCAGGGCAAAAAGGCGAGCCAGGCGCATTGCACAACGCACCGGTTTTCCGGTGGACCGTGCAGAAGCCAATCGGCTGAGATGGGAGGTGAGAAAAGCACTTGCTGATTTCAGAAACGAGAGATGGGAGGCCAAACTTCAATCTCTCACCGCCGAAGACAACTCCGTCTGGAGAATGTCGAGGGCGCTGAGATCCGACCGAAAACCGCTTCCACCAATCCACGGTGAGAACGGGATCGTTTTCACAGACGAGGAGAAAGCAGAAGCGTTCGCGTTGAGCTTGAGCAGACAATGCTCACTCAACCTCACGAACGCGGACCTGGACCACGTCGAAGAGATCGAGGACCACGTGGAATCCATCGCCACCGAGGACCCAGATGACCCCTTGACCCCGACAACCCCCGAAGAAGTTTCCGGAGTGATTCGGAAGCTGAAGAAAAGGAAGGCATCAGGAAAAGACGAAATCAGCAACAGGGCTCTCAAGAACCTCCCGCTGAAAGTCATCGTCGAACTGACAGGTATTTTTAATGCAATGTTCAGTTTCAGATATTTTCCAGAGAACTGGAAAATGGCAACGGTCATTTTCATCCCGAAACCGGGGAAGGACCCGAAGTTTCCCCAGAACCACAGGCCAATCAGCTTGCTGTCGGCTGTGGGAAAGGTCGCAGAACGTCTCATCCGCTCCCGTCTCCTCCATCTCACCCAGGAACGGCACATCATCCCCGACGAACAATTCGGCTTTCGGTCGAATCACTCAACAACTGATCAGCTACTACGAGTCGTAGAGCACGCTTCCATCAGTATCGAGCGCAAGCAAGTTACTGGTGCAGTGTTTCTCGACGTGGCAAAAGCATTCGATGCGGTTTGGCATGATGGGCTTATTTACAAGCTCCATCAGACTGGCATTCCGCTCGCAATGGTTCAAATGATCAGATCGTTTCTCGACGGACGCCGTTTCCAGGTGAGAATCAATAACTCTGTTTCAGATCCCCAGGACCTGGAAGCCGGAGTCCCTCAGGGCTCCGTCCTTTCACCCCTTCTGTACTCCATTTTCACCCACGACATTCCAAAAACTGATCGTACGACACTGGCAATATACGCAGACGACACAGCGATCCTCACCAGATCGAAGCAACCACACATGGCTACCCGCTACTTGCAGGAGTCTGTGGAGCGCATCGAAAACTGGTGTCGCAGGTGGCTCATAAACGTCAACCCCGACAAAAGCCAAGCGCTTTTGTTGGCACGACGTAGAGTCAGCCCTGCTGGGTTCGTTCGAATGTTCAACGCAGATATTCCCTGGTCTGACCAGGTCAAATATCTCGGGGTCATTCTTGACAAAAAACTTTCCTTTGGCCAACATCTTGACTACGCACTCGCGAAGGGCAAGATGGCCACGGGAATGCTGAGATCTCTCGTATGTCGGCGGAGCGCGTTGTCAATTGACAACAAGCTCTTGTTGTACAAATCAGTTATCCGACCCACCGTAACCTATGCTTCTGTAGCTTGGGCGTTCGCGCCCTGTAAGACTCGGATGCAGAAGTTACAAACCTTCCAAAACAAATTCCTCCGACAAGCATTCAACGCCCCGTGGTTTGTTCGAAACAACCAACTGCACCGAGAGGCGAAGATGCCGACGATGGAGGAATTCTTCCGTGAGATCGCCGAGCGAGCCTTTCCGAAGGCGGAAACACATCCGAACCCCCTGGTCCGAGAGGCCGTTGACTACGACGAAAACGGTCCGTCCAGATGCAAGAGGCCAAGGATGGCCCTCTTGTGATCAAAAATGCCCTCTCCTTCAGATTTTCCGAATCTGGTAAGCATCAAATGCCATTACCACATTTAGCTGTGCAGCTCTTTTCAGATTCCATCAAATGGATCACTTCGGGGGGGATTCCCCCGAAGCGCCCTCTTCTCTCTTCTGGCGCCATGCAACCCGGCATGGCTGCCCAGCGTGCGTTCAGGGATGAAGGACCAATGGTCCGATCCCTAAGGTGACGCGAGGGGTTTTAGTGGGTATTGTCGGCTTGCACTCTTACCGACCGAGTCCCACATAACCAGACGAAGTCTGGTATGCGTAAATGCATTTCCCCTCTCTAAAAAAAAAAAAAAAAAAAAAAAATTGCACCACAATTTTAGCTTGAACTTTCGAGTAGTCAAGTATATTTTGTGTTCGTGGTTCGTTTGTGTCGTGTTTTTAAAAATGCCACCAAAGACAAGCGGTAAAGCTGCTAAAAAGGCTGGAAAAGCTCAAAAAAATATTTCGAAGAGCGACAAGAAAAAGAAACGCAGAAGGAAGGAAAGCTACGCAATCTATATTTACAAGGTATTGAAACAAGTACACCCCGATACCGGTATTTCGAGCAAGGCAATGAGCATCATGAACAGTTTCGTTAATGATATCTTTGAACGGATTGCGGCTGAAGCTTCTCGTCTTGCGCATTACAACAAGCGTTCAACGATCACCAGCCGGGAAATTCAAACTGCGGTTCGGCTGTTGTTACCTGGTGAATTGGCCAAGCACGCAGTCTCCGAAGGTACCAAAGCCGTCACCAAATACACAAGTTCGAAATAGAGAAACTTTTTCTTCTTTCATCGTTCCAAAGACGAAAAGAAAAAAAAAATTAAATCGGTTCTTTTCAGAACCACAAATAACATTAAAAATGAATAAAATTTGTTTCTTTAAAATGAGATAAGAGATAGGATTGATATTATTATATATAACAATAAAGTAAGTACAAGCAAAAACGGCATTTTTTTTGCAAAAAAAAAGTAGTCCTACTTACATAGTACCTATATATATAATTATGTTATGTGCAATAACTCAGTTAGAAATTTTAAACAATTTGATATGTTTGAATAATTATTTAATTTCTTAAAATACTATTTTTAATCGGTGACGTTTCAGAAACAAAAAGAAACCAAATTTCTATGGGTCGCCGCTTCACTGCAGGGATGCTAAAGCTTAATTACCAGTTATCAGTATAATTTGGATAATCCTCTCCAAGCTGCTTATAGCAGATCTTCGAATTATTTCACTGCAAACTATATGCTATACACATATCAATTAATTGTAAATGTTACGTAAAATATAATAAATAAAATTGCTTTTATTTTATTTTATTTATTAACCTCAGTATTAATTAATAGGACGGTATCCAGCAGCGACCTCTTCAATTCCATCTGTATAGTTTCTTTTTTTTTTATTTTCTAGTTTCCTGTAATTTACCTTTTCGGCGGGATGATGAATTCCGTTTTACATCCATTTTGCTTATCATTTTTTGAGACTTTGCCGTCTATTAAATTGAATGACGATCGCCATTTTTCCTCTTTTTTATTGTTTTTTTTGCTCTACATTTAGAAGAAACATTATAAAAATACACCTAAATATAAATAAAATTGTTTTGAATATTTCTTCTTTGGTGAGAGCCCAAACACAAATTTCTGTTACTTACGGCCCATCACTCCGTACAAACGTTTGTCCTAAGAAATGTAAATTTGTTTATGGCATCTTCACCGCAAGGAACTTAAACCATTGTGAAGGGCAATCGGCTTATTCTATAATGAGTCTAAAATATTGTTCGATCCAACTATAGCTGAAAATTTAACTCCTCCATCCTCCATTTTGATGATATATTTCGACTCCGTAGAGTGACGTCCATCAGAAGAAAAGCATTCGGACATTATTTTGGCTGACTCGGGAAGTCATCGAATAAAGCTAACCCACTATTTATAATAATAAATGTCAAAGTTAAATTATATAATTTGTTTTTTTTTTTTAAGAAGAAAACTAAAAAATCGATCTTGCAACACAGTAAAAAATTTTGTTCAACTCGAACTCGAAAATCGAAACCCGACCCGACCCGACCCGACCCGACCCGACCCGACCCGACCCGACCCGACCCAACCCGAACCGACCCGAACCGACCCGACCCGAGACCCGAATTTACCTGAAATAAATTAATCTTTTATTCAAACCAAAAATAAAAATAAATGTAATTAAATAATAAGATATTTAAACTAAAATAATATTTAAAATGCACTTCCAAAGACAGAATAGCCCAAATCTAACAGTTTGATTACAAACTTGTCAATGAAAAACTAATCTAAAAGAATAAAAAAAATCCTCTATAAACTTTAATTAACCAAATAAACAAACATTTCCTGCCTAATATAATTAGATTATGTATTATTAGTTGTCGTCTTTTTTTTATAAACTCTAAAGGTTATTAAATTTTTTTATGATAAAATAGAAATCTCTAACAAACATTATTTTAAAGAATGTTTCAAAATTAACACAAGAAGTAATTTTGATAAAAAACATAGGTGTTTCATTAAAAGTTGTAAATTTTGTTATTGATTGATAAAGTCTTTAATACATGATTTATGAAGTAAGCAGATTACCGAACAAGACAAATTGTTTTTTAACAATCTATTATTCATAAACTTCTTTGACGTTTTGTATTAAAGGACTTTTAAAAAAGACTAACTTTCAGCTATAGGTAACACATATGACGCTAATTTCAAATCTTGTTTTAACTGTATAACAAACACGATTTATTTCTTTTTGTATACCATGTATGGTTTTCTTTTACTTCAAATCACAGAAATGTTTGCAATGTTTGAAAATTGCAATAATCAAAGTCAAGATTTGTTACATAAGAAAAGCATTGTGTCGGCTTTACGCTATGTACATATAATTATGTATAATAATGATTATTAATGAATTGGGATTCAGGTACAGTGAAATTAGACCCTTTTCGCCACTAATGAAATAGTATTTATTTTAATTTTTATCAATTAAGACATTTATTTAAAACATTGAATTTTATTATGTTGGTCTAGCCTCTGCTTTTTTTTTACGTCGCATATGTCTCAGGACCGTATAAAAGTTAATTTTTTTGTATAAATTAAATTTCAATACTCAACTGCGTGACTTGTTTAATACTTTATTTTAACCACATATTGTTACTGAATACTATTGCAACGTTCACTTTGTAGGTATACCATAAAGTTTTACGGAAGAAAATAGTGTTTATGATAATCAACCCTTACAATAAGATGTTTTGACAATGATGCCTATCTGCAATAAATCACACAATAAGCTTCTCTGAGTGATTACAATCAAAACATTGCAACAATAAACACAAATTTCTGTTGAGGCCCAAACAAACACTAAGAAATACAAATTTGTTATTTATGGCATCGTTATCGTAAGAAGCCATAAACCATTGTGAAGAGTAATCGGCTTATCCTATAATGAGTTTTAAATATTTTTGGATCCAGCTATAACTAACTACCTTCATTCTTCTACACCACATTTTTGCGTTTGTGTAAACTGACAGAATTTATATTATATAAGTGAATAGAAAATTGATTGATATTGAAATAGGAAATTGATATTTTTAAAAATTGTTTTCGTTGAATATACTAACTAATAGGTAGAACGCGTAGAAACGAATCAAATATGTCTCGTTTTAGAAATGTAATTAACTCATAAATTGGAGTATTGAAATATAATAAAATAGATCACTTTGGCTTGATAAACCATCGATAAAGTTGTAATTACTATAAAATAAGAAATATTAACGAAATAAACGTATTTTTGATAAAATTTTCTATCATAGAAAAGTTTGCATCAAACGTTTGCGTTTTCGAAGGTTTTTTGTGGTTTCATTATTTTTATCAAGACTAATGTATAAAAAAAACCTTTTAGAAAACATAATCAATTATATTTTAGTAAATGTTTGCGTTCAAAGTACTCTAACGACTCCTGGGGCTCGTCATCTCCAAAAAAGTTCCGGTTTCGTAGTTGGTTTCGTTCCGTGCATCGACTGTTTTGAATCAATTTTTCCGCACAAAAACAACAGTATTTAAAAAATTTCTTATTGTCGTTCGATAGAGGATAGATTAGACTTTCGACAGACCAAATATCAACTTTTCACGTTTACACAGTAAGTATCTGTCGACGACGTCGCAGTTTGATGTTCTCTTGTACCGCGAATAAGTCGTCGGTACGGCGAGCGTCTGTAAGGACGTCACTAGGTCCTGAGAGTAGTCGTTTCGTTGATATAAATTTCAGAATATATAGGAAAGATCTTTTTTTCAAAATTGGTTGTGTCGTCGGCTCTAAAACATTGACGATCGTCAAAAAGGAACGATGTCATCACGCCAAAGTCTAGTGCGAGGCCCCGATAATTTTAATGTTGGCGAGCGTGGTGTTTGTTTAGTCCGCGGTCGGGTTTATTTTCTAGGCAATAAAAACTTAGTTGTGGCGCGAAAATATCTTTAGTTTGAGCGCTTGTGTACTCGAATTGTGTTGGTTGATTCGTTCGTTTAGGGGTTTATATATCTAGTATATATATACTATGTACAACCTACGCCAATCGTTCGTACGTTCGTTTGTCCATCGTCATCCACTAGTGGTAGTTGATCTGTAATAATAAGAAATAATACGAGAAAAAAAATGGCCGACGTCGAAAATCAATCCACATCGGCTAATGCTGCTGCTGCTTCAACGACTTCACCTCAAGTTCATCATCATGCTAAGAAGGAGAAGAAAACAAAAAATCCTAGAGCGAAACCTTCTCATCCTCCCACCTCCGAGATGGTCAATAACGCTATTAAGGGTTTAAAGGAACGCGGTGGTTCTTCTCTTCAAGCTATAAAAAAATTCGTCGCCGCCAATTACAAGGTAGATGCCGAAAAAGTTGCGCCATTCATTAAGAAATATCTAAAAGGCGCTGTTGCTTCTGGTTCGTTGGTTCAGACGAAAGGTAAGGGAGCTTCTGGATCGTTTAAACTAGCTTCCTCGTCCGCCTCCGGTGGAGGTGCAAAAGCGAGAGCTGCCGCTGCTGCTTCTGCTGCCAGAGCTGCCGCCGCCGCCGCGGCAGCTGCTACTGGCGAAAGAAAGAAAAAATCTTCAGCAGTTTCAAAAGCTAAAAAAACAACTGGAAAACGTTCCGCTGTTTCGGCACCAAAAACCGGTAAGAAACCATCTTCGCCGAAAGCGAAAAAAGTCGCAGCCGAAAAGAAGAGCGTAGCTGTCGCGAAAGCAAAAAAAGCCGCTTCTGTCGCCGCCGAGAAGAAAACAACTGCTTCTGCTACAGGTAGAGCTGTTTCGGCAACAGCTTCTTCAAAGCCGAAATCGCCATCGAAAGCAAAGAAATCAAATAAGGCCGGTCCAACGAAAAAATCTAAAGCACCGAAACCAAAAAGTGCCAAGGCTATATCTACCAAAGCGAAGAAAGCTCCTGCTTCTCCTAAAAGAAAGAAGTGAGCTACGGCAATAGTCTTTATTGTCGTCGTCGACTATGAACCGATGATGATGATGATGATGATGATGGTGGTGGTGGTGGTGACGTCCTGGATTATCGACAGCTTAAAGCCGTTGAGGGCACACATAAATGGCCCTTTTCAGGGCCACAATTTAATTTCTATACAAATAAAAAAAAAAAAAGTTTTCATATCTATCGAAACTACATCAATAGAGGAGCGAGCACATATAAAATAAAAATAATAATGTCGGAATGTGCTAATTGCTAAAAACGTATTATCCCTTCATACCTACCACAACTATTTTTACGACTTAATCCGATATTTAACTTCACTAACTTTAATGATGTGTCTGTCGCTCCAGGCTATACCCCCTACGGTTTGTTTATTTTTGTCCAGGGTATACCCCCTATTGACCCGAGCAATTATAAAACTATTATACCTAATAATTGTACTGTAAATAACAGACAAAGTTTAAAAATTATTATTATGCGGGCACTATGAAGTATAATAACTATCAACATTGCGAAACATTTTCATTTATTAAAAAAAAAATGTGGTTCTGAAAAGAACCGTTTTTTTTTTTTTTTTGTTTGTTTATTATTTCATTTTAAGCTCGTTCTCCTCGAATACGTCTTGCCAATTGGATGTCTTTAGGCATGATGGTAACGCGTTTTGCATGAATGGCACACAAATTTGTATCTTCGAAAAGTCCGACAAGATACGCTTCGCTTGCTTCTTGAAGTGCCATAACGGCAGAACTTTGAAAACGAAGATCGGTCTTGAAATCCTGAGCTATTTCCCTGACCAGGCGTTGGAAGGGTAATTTACGGATCAAAAGTTCGGTGCTTTTCTGATAACGACGAATTTCACGCAGAGCCACTGTGCCGGGCCTGTAGCGATGAGGTTTTTTCACTCCTCCAGTGGCGGGTGCGCTTTTTCTTGCTGCCTTGGTGGCAAGCTGTTTTCGTGGAGCTTTTCCACCGGTCGATTTACGAGCAGTTTGCTTGGTACGGGCCATTTCCAACTAGACACAAACACACACGGACGCAAACACCTACGTCACTAACGACGGCGACGGTTCATATGAGCCTGCAATAAAATTTTTCTCCTTATTTTATAACTAGGGTCACAGTATGCGTTATCTGATTGGTCGAAAAAGTGACTATAGAGGCGGAGCAAAACGAAACTATAAAATGAGGTAACTAATGTCGCGGGTCGGTAGTTGTTTTCGACGAAGCAGTTAAACCTGTGTCGTTTTCTTTCAATAATCTTTCAAAATGACCGGTCGTGGCAAAGGTGGAAAGGGATTGGGAAAAGGTGGAGCAAAACGTCATCGTAAAGTTTTACGTGATAACATCCAGGGCATCACCAAGCCCGCGATAAGAAGATTGGCACGTCGTGGCGGAGTGAAGCGTATCTCCGGTCTGATTTACGAAGAAACCAGAGGTGTTCTGAAAGTATTCCTCGAAAACGTGATTCGTGATGCCGTCACCTACACCGAACATGCAAAACGAAAAACCGTCACCGCCATGGATGTCGTTTACGCTTTGAAACGTCAAGGCCGTACGCTTTACGGTTTTGGCGGTTAAATTTTATTTATCTACGAGACTACGAGGCGACGACAATACCGGAATAGTTTGGTTTCTTCCTCATCGTTCCATCAATCTATTACATCTACTATTCATCGTATTTTAATTTTGGACGAAAAAAAAAAAAAAAAAAACGGTTCTTTTCAGAACCACAAAAATATTCCTAAACAAATGAAAAAAATACGTTTCACAAAGAAAGACCACCAATATGATTCTGAAACTGTGTTGTTTTAAGTTATGTGTGATTGTTATGACTTTACTCGTATAGTTGCTTTGTTTAATAATGATTCTTGACTTTTGACTTTAGACAGATGATAATTAACACCAAATAAAGAAAACAGGTACCCCTAATCGATATTCATGGATTAGCTGGCCCTCCTGGCGCGTCGCGGAGCGACGAGAGTCTCGGTTTCAAGGAAACGCAATAAAAGTTTACCTGCTTTTAGGAGAATAAATGGTCTCTTTTAAAATGGTACTATTTATTTTTGATGAAGGTTTATGATGTAATTTTAAATTCTGGTAAGTAGGTATTTTGATGTGCTCTTTAAAAAGTGAGTATGATTCTTTTTTTTATTTGTAAAAAAAAATGATGGCCCTGAGAAGGGCCGATATTATTTTTTGTTGCTACTTAAAGCAGCAACTAGGGAGACAACAGTTGGTTGTTTATGGTTTCTTTTCCGTTTTCTTCGGCAAAAGGACCGCCTGGATGTTGGGTAAAACACCACCTTGAGCGATTGTCACTCCGGAAAGGAGCTTATTTAATTCTTCGTCATTTCTGATGGCCAATTGAAGATGACGTGGAATAATACGTGTTTTCTTGTTGTCACGAGCGGCGTTTCCAGCCAATTCAAGAACTTCAGCGGCAAGATATTCCATCACAGCCGCCAAATAAACTGGAGCACCGGCACCAACCCGTTCGGCGTAATTACCTTTTCGAAGTAAACGATGTATTCTTCCAACAGGAAACTGAAGTCCGGCCCTGCTTGAACGGGACTTCGCTTTTCCTTTTACTTTTCCTCCTTTACCGCGTCCAGACATCTCTTGGTTGTTTATAAAAAAAAATCAAAATAAACTATACGCGGTATAACTTGTATGTTACAGTAGGAATAGATTGTACCACTACCCCACTGCGACTGACTGCGAATGACTAAAGTCGCGTTCCTGGCTTCGAATTTATACGCTCGCTTATAGGTAAGCCGTATTTTTGACTGGATGATTATACTAAAAGGTTGGGTTTTAATTCGTAGTAAATACGTATATAAAATAATTTTCGCAAATTTTGCACCACCCCCGTCATCGAATACCGAGCCCCCATCTACGCATCTCTCCCACACAACAAGACACATCGCATTGTCACATGCGAACGACAAATCCTTCGCCGAATTCACCGCCTTGATCGTTTCCACCCCAGCAATTCCCTCCACCAGGACACAAACACCACCCCCATCACGGACCGTCTTCACATACTCCAACAAAACTACATCAAACGAACACTCAACAACAACAACACAATCGCCCAAAACACTCTCAACACTTCGCACAAATTGCTCACCCGCGACAACACTCTTCTCAACCGAGTCCCCCGGATCCCCAGAAGAAAACTGCCCCATCCCCCGACAGCGCTTCTCTCAGCGCTGTACCCCGACTTGCCCGACAACCTTCAACTTCTCGTTGAAGAGACACCTCTCACGATGAGACACCACTGACGACACCGACAAGACATCCCCAACGACATCGACATCGACAACTTCCTACGAGCCCCAAACTTCGTTCTTCTTTCTTTCATCTCCCAACGACAACACACTCCCACACAACAATTTCATTTCCTCGACTGAAGAGGCCAAAAGCCTAAAACAGTCCGGACCCGTAGGCTAAGTTGTAAATATCTGTACATATTATTATTATTATATTATCTTATTAATCGTGTAAATTTTTGAATAAACGTATTTTGATTGATTGATTGATTGATTGATTTTGCACCACGCTCGACACACCGATTTTGGTGACACAATTTCAAACACAAATGGCAGACACCTCATTCGCTCTCTTAACACTCTTCCTCTTTGTCGACTTCGAAACCAATTCCCCACACTCGTCAATCACTTTGGCACATCGATTGTCGATCACATCATTGTGACCGATAATCTCACACACATCACAAACACAGACTCTTTCATTGGCACCACAATCACTTCTGATCATCTCCCTCTTGTCTCAAATTTCACACTTCAAGGCCCACAACCTCGACCCACACACGTCCCCATTTTCGACTACAACAACACAAATTGGCCCGACTTTCAAAATCACATCACAAACAACCTCCCACACATTCACGACACACTTGACCCCAACATCATTGACACACAAGTAACACAACTTACACAACTCATCAAACAAGCTCAAACACTTTTTGTACCGATCAAACACATTCCAACACATCGCAAACCATTGCCCCCTCAAATCCTTGCCCTCATCCGATCCAAACGCCGAATTTATCGCGAATTCGTGCAAACCAGATCTCCAGTCCTCAAAACTGTCTTTAACCGTCTCAATGCACAAATAAGACGTGACATCAACCAATTCCGTCTTGCTCACTGGTCAAACAGTTGTAGCTCCCTCGATTACCGAGACGGAAAAAAGTTTTGGGACAAATTCAATTCTCTCACAGGCCGAAAATCTCACCCCATTCACCATCTGTCAGTCAACAACACCATTTTTAACACCCCACAAGACAAAGCAAATTGTTTTGCTGCTACCCTCCAAAACATACACCAAGTCCCCAATGACCCCCATTTCAACCAACACTTTTTTAACACAGTCAGTAACAACACTCTCCGTTTCAGGCAAAACCTCCCCCAACTCGACGACGACGCCGACCTCGACCCAGACCCCGACCCAGACTTCCCACTCGACGACCAGGAATTGACCGCTCCAACCACCGACGACGAAATCCAAGCCCTCATCAACCGGCTGAAGAACTCGAAAGCCCCAGGACCAGACCAGATCAAACCCATTCTTCTCAAACATCTCCCTCACGCTGCCATCACATCCATCACCACAATTTTCAATTCTTGTCTCAATTCCGGTCATTTTCCAACTCCATGGAAAGAAGCCACCACCATCATGATCCCCAAACCCAACAAAGACCTTAACAACCCACTTTCATATCGCCCCATTTCTCTCCTCAACATTCTGGGAAAAATCTTTGAAACAATTCTTGCCTCTCGTCTCCGACTCACTCTCGAACAAAACAACTTTCTGCCCCCCGAACAATTCGGTTTTCGCCCCCATCGCTCCACTTCCGACCCCACTTTCGAACTTTTCACCGACACAACCCGGAGTGCCAATCTCGGCCAGTGCACACTAGCCATTTTTTTGGATGTCGAACGTGCATTTGACCGGGTTTGGCACGATGGCCTCATCCAAAAATTTCTTTCCCGCAACATCAACCCCAATTTCATCAAATTAATCGACTCTTTTCTCTCAAATCGCTCATGCAAAGTCAAAGTCCAGAATTCTTTTTCTCATCCCGTCCCTCTTCTCTCCGGGGTCCCTCAAGGCTCCGTTTTGTCGCCCATTCTCTACATTTTTTACAGCTCTGATTTCCCTGTTTCAGATCTCCACCAGACCAAAACCCGCTTCTTCGCCGACGACACCGCCCTCTGGACATCCCGAACCACCGCAGCCTCAGCCTCCAGGACCCTGCAGCCCCTCCTCAACCGAATCTCCACATGGACTCGGAAGTGGAGAGTGAAGATCAACCCGACAAAATCCGCCGCCATTCTTTTCAAACACCCCAACCTTACACGAAACAAGAAATTCGACCCACGCGACATCACCATCACACTCGACAACACACCCATCGACCTTGTGCCCTCCACAAGGTACCTGGGAATCACCTACACGCACACATGCTCACTCGACACCGACCTTCAGAACACGCTCAAAAAAGTCCGCAACAGATCCAACCTCCTCCGCCGCCTCATGGGAAACTTCCAAGGGTGCGATTCCCGCACTCTTCTTCACACATACAACACTTTCATCCGCCCCGTCATCGAATACCGAGCCCCCATCTACGCATCTCTCCCACACAACAAGACACATCGCATTGTCACATGCGAACGACAAATCCTTCGCCGAATTCACCGCCTTGATCGTTTCCACCCCAGCAATTCCCTCCACCAGGACACAAACACCACCCCCATCACGGACCGTCTTCACAAACTCCAACAAAACTACATCAAACGAACACTCAACAACAACAACACAATCGCCCAAAACACTTTCAACACTTCGCACAAATTGCTCACCCGCGACAACACTCTTCTCAACCGAGTCCCCCGGATCCCCAGAAGAAAACTGCCCCATCCCCCGACAGCGCTTCTCTCAGCGCTGTACCCCGACTTGCCCGACAACCTTCAACTTCTCGTTGAAGAGACACCCCTCACGATGAGACACCACTGACGACACCGACAAGACACCCCCAACGACATCGACATCGACAACTTCCTACGAGCCCCAAACTTCATTCTTCTTTCTTTCATCTCCCAACGACAACACACTCCCACACAACAATTACATTTCCTCGACTGAAGAGGCCAAAAGCCTAAAACAGTCCGGACCCGTAGGCTAAGTTGTAAATATCTGTACATATTATTATTATTATATTATCTTATTAATCGTGTAAATTTTTGAATAAACGTATTTTGATTGATTGATTGATTGATTTTGCACCACAATTTTAGCTTGAACTTTCGAGTAGTCAAGTATATTTTGTGTTCGTGGTTCGTTTGTGTCGTGTTTTTAAAAATGCCACCAAAGACAAGCGGTAAAGCTGCTAAAAAGGCTGGAAAAGCTCAAAAAAATATTTCGAAGAGCGACAAGAAAAAGAAACGCAGAAGGAAGGAAAGCTACGCAATCTATATTTACAAGGTATTGAAACAAGTACACCCCGATACCGGTATTTCGAGCAAGGCAATGAGCATCATGAACAGTTTCGTTAATGATATCTTTGAACGGATTGCGGCTGAAGCTTCTCGTCTTGCGCATTACAACAAGCGTTCAACGATCACCAGCCGGGAAATTCAAACTGCGGTTCGGCTGTTGTTACCTGGTGAATTGGCCAAGCACGCAGTCTCCGAAGGTACCAAAGCCGTCACCAAATACACAAGTTCGAAATAGAGAAACTTTTTCTTCTTTCATCGTTCCAAAGACGAAAAGAAAAAAAAAATTAAATCGGTTCTTTTCAGAACCACAAATAACATTAAAAATGAATAAAATTTGTTTCTTTAAAATGAGATAAGAGATAGGATTGATATTATTATATATAACAATAAAGTAAGTACAAGCAAAAACGGCATTTTTTTTGCAAAAAAAAAGTAGTCCTACTTACATAGTACCTATATATATAATTATGTTATGTGCAATAACTCAGTTAGAAATTTTAAACAATTTGATATGTTTGAATAATTATTTAATTTCTTAAAATACTATTTTTAATCGGTGACGTTTCAGAAACAAAAAGAAACCAAATTTCTATGGGTCGCCGCTTCACTGCAGGGATGCTAAAGCTTAATTACCAGTTATCAGTATAATTTGGATAATCCTCTCCAAGCTGCTTATAGCAGATCTTCGAATTATTTCACTGCAAACTATATGCTATACACATATCAATTAATTGTAAATGTTACGTAAAATATAATAAATAAAATTGCTTTTATTTTATTTTATTTATTAACCTCAGTATTAATTAATAGGACGGTATCCAGCAGCGACCTCTTCAATTCCATCTGTATAGTTTCTTTTTTTTTTATTTTCTAGTTTCCTGTAATTTACCTTTTCGGCGGGATGATGAATTCCGTTTTACATCCATTTTGCTTATCATTTTTTTGAGACTTTGCCGTCTATTAAATTGAATGACGATCGCCATTTTTCCTCTTTTTTATTGTTTTTTTTGCTCTACATTTAGAAGAAACATTATAAAAATACACCTAAATATAAATAAAATTGTTTTGAATATTTCTTCTTTGGTGAGAGCCCAAACACAAATTTCTGTTACTTACGGCCCATCACTCCGTACAAACGTTTGTCCTAAGAAATGTAAATTTGTTTATGGCATCTTCACCGCAAGGAACTTAAACCATTGTGAAGGGCAATCGGCTTATTCTATAATGAGTCTAAAATATTGTTCGATCCAACTATAGCTGAAAATTTAACTCCTCCATCCTCCATTTTGATGATATATTTCGACTCCGTAGAGTGACGTCCATCAGAAGAAAAGCATTCGGACATTATTTTGGCTGACTCGGGAAGTCATCGAATAAAGCTAACCCACTATTTATAATAATAAATGTCAAAGTTAAATTATATAATTTGTTTTTTTTTTTTAAGAAGAAAACTAAAAAATCGATCTTGCAACACAGTAAAAAATTTTGTTCAACTCGAACTCGAAAATCGAAACCCGACCCGACCCGACCCGACCCGACCCGACCCGACCCGACCCGACCCGACCCAACCCGAACCGACCCGAACCGACCCGACCCGAGACCCGAATTTACCTGAAATAAATTAATCTTTTATTCAAACCAAAAATAAAAATAAATGTAATTAAATAATAAGATATTTAAACTAAAATAATATTTAAAATGCACTTCCAAAGACAGAATAGCCCAAATCTAACAGTTTGATTACAAACTTGTCAATGAAAAACTAATCTAAAAGAATAAAAAAAATCCTCTATAAACTTTAATTAACCAAATAAACAAACATTTCCTGCCTAATATAATTAGATTATGTATTATTAGTTGTCGTCTTTTTTTTATAAACTCTAAAGGTTATTAAATTTTTTTATGATAAAATAGAAATCTCTAACAAACATTATTTTAAAGAATGTTTCAAAATTAACACAAGAAGTAATTTTGATAAAAAACATAGGTGTTTCATTAAAAGTTGTAAATTTTGTTATTGATTGATAAAGTCTTTAATACATGATTTATGAAGTAAGCAGATTACCGGACAAGACAAATTGTTTTTTAACAATCTATTATTCATAAACTTCTTTGACGTTTTGTATTAAAGGACTTTTAAAAAAGACTAACTTTCAGCTATAGGTAACACATATGACGCTAATTTCAAATCTTGTTTTAACTGTATAACAAACACGATTTATTTCTTTTTGTATACCATGTATGGTTTTCTTTTACTTCAAATCACAGAAATGTTTGCAATGTTTGAAAATTGCAATAATCAAAGTCAAGATTTGTTACATAAGAAAAGCATTGTGTCGGCTTTACGCTATGTACATATAATTATGTATAATAATGATTATTAATGAATTGGGATTCAGGTACAGTGAAATTAGACCCTTTTCGCCACTAATGAAATAGTATTTATTTTAATTTTTATCAATTAAGACATTTATTTAAAACATTGAATTTTATTATGTTGGTCTAGCCTCTGCTTTTTTTTTACGTCGCATATGTCTCAGGACCGTATAAAAGTTAATTTTTTTGTATAAATTAAATTTCAATACTCAACTGCGTGACTTGTTTAATACTTTATTTTAACCACATATTGTTACTGAATACTATTGCAACGTTCACTTTGTAGGTATACCATAAAGTTTTACGGAAGAAAATAGTGTTTATGATAATCAACCCTTACAATAAGATGTTTTGACAATGATGCCTATCTGCAATAAATCACACAATAAGCTTCTCTGAGTGATTACAATCAAAACATTGCAACAATAAACACAAATTTCTGTTGAGGCCCAAACAAACACTAAGAAATACAAATTTGTTATTTATGGCATCGTTATCGTAAGAAGCCATAAACCATTGTGAAGAGTAATCGGCTTATCCTATAATGAGTTTTAAATATTTTTGGATCCAGCTATAACTAACTACCTTCATTCTTCTACACCACATTTTTGCGTTTGTGTAAACTGACAGAATTTATATTATATAAGTGAATAGAAAATTGATTGATATTGAAATAGGAAATTGATATTTTTAAAAATTGTTTTCGTTGAATATACTAACTAATAGGTAGAACGCGTAGAAACGAATCAAATATGTCTCGTTTTAGAAATGTAATTAACTCATAAATTGGAGTATTGAAATATAATAAAATAGATCACTTTGGCTTGATAAACCATCGATAAAGTTGTAATTACTATAAAATAAGAAATATTAACGAAATAAACGTATTTTTGATAAAATTTTCTATCATAGAAAAGTTTGCATCAAACGTTTGCGTTTTCGAAGGTTTTTTGTGGTTTCATTATTTTTATCAAGACTAATGTATAAAAAAAACCTTTTAGAAAACATAATCAATTATATTTTAGTAAATGTTTGCGTTCAAAGTACTCTAACGACTCCTGGGGCTCGTCATCTCCAAAAAAGTTCCGGTTTCGTAGTTGGTTTCGTTCCGTGCATCGACTGTTTTGAATCAATTTTTCCGCACAAAAACAACAGTATTTAAAAAATTTCTTATTGTCGTTCGATAGAGGATAGATTAGACTTTCGACAGACCAAATATCAACTTTTCACGTTTACACAGTAAGTATCTGTCGACGACGTCGCAGTTTGATGTTCTCTTGTACCGCGAATAAGTCGTCGGTACGGCGAGCGTCTGTAAGGACGTCACTAGGTCCTGAGAGTAGTCGTTTCGTTGATATAAATTTCAGAATATATAGGAAAGATCTTTTTTTCAAAATTGGTTGTGTCGTCGGCTCTAAAACATTGACGATCGTCAAAAAGGAACGATGTCATCACGCCAAAGTCTAGTGCGAGGCCCCGATAATTTTAATGTTGGCGAGCGTGGTGTTTGTTTAGTCCGCGGTCGGGTTTATTTTCTAGGCAATAAAAACTTAGTTGTGGCGCGAAAATATCTTTAGTTTGAGCGCTTGTGTACTCGAATTGTGTTGGTTGATTCGTTCGTTTAGGGGTTTATATATCTAGTATATATATACTATATACAACCTACGCCAATCGTTCGTACGTTCGTTTGTCCATCGTCATCCACTAGTGGTAGTTGATCTGTAATAATAAGAAATAATACGAGAAAAAAAATGGCCGACGTCGAAAATCAATCCACATCGGCTAATGCTGCTGCTGCTTCAACGACTTCACCTCAAGTTCATCATCATGCTAAGAAGGAGAAGAAAACAAAAAATCCTAGAGCGAAACCTTCTCATCCTCCCACCTCCGAGATGGTCAATAACGCTATTAAGGGTTTAAAGGAACGCGGTGGTTCTTCTCTTCAAGCTATAAAAAAATTCGTCGCCGCCAATTACAAGGTAGATGCCGAAAAAGTTGCGCCATTCATTAAGAAATATCTAAAAGGCGCTGTTGCTTCTGGTTCGTTGGTTCAGACGAAAGGTAAGGGAGCTTCTGGATCGTTTAAACTAGCTTCCTCGTCCGCCTCCGGTGGAGGTGCAAAAGCGAGAGCTGCCGCTGCTGCTTCTGCTGCCAGAGCTGCCGCCGCCGCCGCGGCAGCTGCTACTGGCGAAAGAAAGAAAAAATCTTCAGCAGTTTCAAAAGCTAAAAAAACAACTGGAAAACGTTCCGCTGTTTCGGCACCAAAAACCGGTAAGAAACCATCTTCGCCGAAAGCGAAAAAAGTCGCAGCCGAAAAGAAGAGCGTAGCTGTCGCGAAAGCAAAAAAAGCCGCTTCTGTCGCCGCCGAGAAGAAAACAACTGCTTCTGCTACAGGTAGAGCTGTTTCGGCAACAGCTTCTTCAAAGCCGAAATCGCCATCGAAAGCAAAGAAATCAAATAAGGCCGGTCCAACGAAAAAACCTAAAGCACCGAAACCAAAAAGTGCCAAGGCTATATCTACCAAAGCGAAGAAAGCTCCTGCTTCTCCTAAAAGAAAGAAGTGAGCTACGGCAATAGTCTTTATTGTCGTCGTCGACTATGAACCGATGATGATGATGATGATGATGATGGTGGTGGTGGTGGTGACGTCCTGGATTATCGACAGCTTAAAGCCGTTGAGGGCACACATAAATGGCCCTTTTCAGGGCCACAATTTAATTTCTATACAAATAAAAAAAAAAAAAAGTTTTCATATCTATCGAAACTACATCAATAGAGGAGCGAGCACATATAAAATAAAAATAATAATGTCGGAATGTGCTAATTGCTAAAAACGTATTATCCCTTCATACCTACCACAACTATTTTTACGACTTAATCCGATATTTAACTTCACTAACTTTAATGATGTGTCTGTCGCTCCAGGCTATACCCCCTACGGTTTGTTTATTTTTGTCCAGGGTATACCCCCTATTGACCCGAGCAATTATAAAACTATTATATCTAATAATTGTACTGTAAATAACAGACAAAGTTTAAAAATTATTATTATGCGGGCACTATGAAGTATAATAACTATCAACATTGCGAAACATTTTCATTTATTAAAAAAAAAATGTGGTTCTGAAAAGAACCGTTTTTTTTTTTTTTGTTTGTTTATTATTTCATTTTAAGCTCGTTCTCCTCGAATACGTCTTGCCAATTGGATGTCTTTAGGCATGATGGTAACGCGTTTTGCATGAATGGCACACAAATTTGTATCTTCGAAAAGTCCGACAAGATACGCTTCGCTTGCTTCTTGAAGTGCCATAACGGCAGAACTTTGAAAACGAAGATCGGTCTTGAAATCCTGAGCTATTTCCCTGACCAGGCGTTGGAAGGGTAATTTACGGATCAAAAGTTCGGTGCTTTTCTGATAACGACGAATTTCACGCAGAGCCACTGTGCCGGGCCTGTAGCGATGAGGTTTTTTCACTCCTCCAGTGGCGGGTGCGCTTTTTCTTGCTGCCTTGGTGGCAAGCTGTTTTCGTGGAGCTTTTCCACCGGTCGATTTACGAGCAGTTTGCTTGGTACGGGCCATTTCCAACTAGACACAAACACACACGGACGCAAACACCTACGTCACTAACGACGGCGACGGTTCATATGAGCCTGCAATAAAATTTTTCTCCTTATTTTATAACTAGGGTCACAGTATGCGTTATCTGATTGGTCGAAAAAGTGACTATAGAGGCGGAGCAAAACGAAACTATAAAATGAGGTAACTAATGTCGCGGGTCGGTAGTTGTTTTCGACGAAGCAGTTAAACCTGTGTCGTTTTCTTTCAATAATCTTTCAAAATGACCGGTCGTGGCAAAGGTGGAAAGGGATTGGGAAAAGGTGGAGCAAAACGTCATCGTAAAGTTTTACGTGATAACATCCAGGGCATCACCAAGCCCGCGATAAGAAGATTGGCACGTCGTGGCGGAGTGAAGCGTATCTCCGGTCTGATTTACGAAGAAACCAGAGGTGTTCTGAAAGTATTCCTCGAAAACGTGATTCGTGATGCCGTCACCTACACCGAACATGCAAAACGAAAAACCGTCACCGCCATGGATGTCGTTTACGCTTTGAAACGTCAAGGCCGTACGCTTTACGGTTTTGGCGGTTAAATTTTATTTATCTACGAGACTACGAGGCGACGACAATACCGGAATAGTTTGGTTTCTTCCTCATCGTTCCATCAATCTATTACATCTACTATTCATCGTATTTTAATTTTGGACGAAAAAAAAACGGTTCTTTTCAGAACCACAAAAATATTCCTAAACAAATGAAAAAAATACGTTTCACAAAGAAAGACCACCAATATGATTCTGAAACTGTGTTGTTTTAAGTTATGTGTGATTGTTATGACTTTACTCGTATAGTTGCTTTGTTTAATAATGATTCTTGACTTTTGACTTTAGACAGATGATAATTAACACCAAATAAAGAAAACAGGTACCCCTAATCGATATTCATGGATTAGCTGGCCCTCCTGGCGCGTCGCGGAGCGACGAGAGTCTCGGTTTCAAGGAAACCCAATAAAAGTTTACCTGCTTTTAGGAGAATAAATGGTCTCTTTTAAAATGGTACTATTTATTTTTGATGAAGGTTTATGATGTAATTTTAAATTCTGGTAAGTAGGTATTTTGATGTGCTCTTTAAAAAGTGAGTATGATTCTTTTTTTTATTTGTAAAAAAAAATGATGGCCCTGAGAAGGGCCGATATTTTTTGTTGCTACTTAAAGCAGCAACTAGGGAGACAACAGTTGGTTGTTTATGGTTTCTTTTCCGTTTTCTTCGGCAAAAGGACCGCCTGGATGTTGGGTAAAACACCACCTTGAGCTATTGTCACTCCGGAAAGGAGCTTATTTAATTCTTCGTCATTTCTGATGGCCAATTGAAGATGACGTGGAATAATACGTGTTTTCTTGTTGTCACGAGCGGCGTTTCCAGCCAATTCAAGAACTTCAGCGGCAAGATATTCCATCACAGCCGCCAAATAAACTGGAGCACCGGCACCAACCCGTTCGGCGTAATTACCTTTTCGAAGTAAACGATGTATTCTTCCAACAGGAAACTGAAGTCCGGCCCTGCTTGAACGGGACTTCGCTTTTCCTTTTACTTTTCCTCCTTTACCGCGTCCAGACATCTCTTGGTTGTTTATAAAAAAAAATCAAAATAAACTATACGCGGTATAACTTGTATGTTACAGTAGGAATAGATTGTACCACTACCCCACTGCGACTGACTGCGAATGACTAAAGTCGCGTTCCTGGCTTCGAATTTATACGCTCGCTTATAGGTAAGCCGTATTTTTGACTGGATGATTATACTAAAAGGTTGGGTTTTAATTCGTAGTAAATACGTATATAAAATAATTTTCGCAAGTTTTGCACCACAGTTCCTCTCGCGATCTCGAAGCGAACACATCGAGTCTCTGCGCTGGCTCTGATCGTCCAGCCACTCGATTGTTTGCCAAAGTGAAAGAGTAGTGAAAATCCACAAGTGTAAAAGTGCAAATTTCCAAAAAATGGAAAACGAGCGTCGGCTCCGCTCCAAGGGCCCGGTGAAACATTCACCAAAAAAAACTCAAAACTCATCCCCAACTCCACTATCATCTTCAACAAAACTTCCCCAAAACAACCCCATCCCGTCCCTTATGGACAAACCAATTTTGCCACCACAAACTCACACACACACCCGCACAACAACACAACACAAACAACGCCCACGCACACCCTCGCCAACACCTTCAGAGTCATCAACAACATCTTCTTCCACTTCAACAACGACAACAGAAAAACCCTCATTCCGGTACTCTGTACAAAACATCCCTGCCCCCCTCCCCCGCCGAAATAACCCCAGAAACCCCCGTTGTCCCCGTCAAAATCATTGACGAAGAATTCGATCCCGAAAACTCCGACGACGACTCCGATGAGCGCGAACCCTTCGTCTCAGCCCGTCAATTCCTCCGCTTCATGACGAAAACCCTTTTCGACCTGTTCCCGTTCGAGAAACAGAAAATCCAAACTGTTCTCGAACATTCCGCTCGCGCTTGTCTCCAACGCGATCTCAAAATTTCACACTCATCAAACAAAATTCATTTCACCTTTCTGTGAATCCCCCATTTTCTGTAAATCCCCCATCTCTGCGCCCCCGATTCAAAAATGGCTTCTTTGAACTTCGCCACAGTCAACACAGGAGGGATTTCTCGTAAATTCGCCTCCTTGAGACATTTTCTCCACACCGACCAAATCCACATCGCAGCAATCACAGAGACACAATCCAAACAACCCGTAAACATCACAGGCTTCCATTCCTACAACAAACCCAGCCCCACAACCCGAGCCAAACACGGCGTCACACTTCTCGTCTCAACTTCACTCGCTTCATCTCAACACATTTTGCCCCCTCACCTCGACCACCTTCAAGCCGTTGCAACCAACATTCACATTAACAATTTAAACATTTTGTTTATTTGTTATTACAACCCTTCCCTTGAAACCGTCAATGCCCAGCTCCTCGATTACACTTCCACATTCAGACACGCAGTCATTCTCGGAGACTTCAACGCTCGACACACCGATTTTGGTGACACAATCTCAAACACAAATGGCAGACACCTCATTCGCTCTCTTAACACTCTTCCTCTTTGTCGACTTCGAAACCAATTCCCCACACTCGTCAATCACTTTGGCACATCGATTGTCGATCACATCATTGTGACCGATAATCTCACACACATCACAAACACAGACTCTTTCATTGGCACCACAATCACTTCCGATCATCTCCCTCTTGTCTCAAATTTCACACTTCAAGGCCCACAACCTCGACCCACACAAGACAAGACACATCGCATTGTCACATGCGAACGACAAATCCTTCGCCGAATTCACCGCCTTGACCGTTTCCACCCCAGCAATTCCCTCCACCAGGACACAAACACCACCCCCATCACGGACCGTCTTCACAAACTCCAACAAAACTACATCAAACGAACACTCAACAACAACAACACAATCGCCCAAAACACTCTCAACACTTCGCACAAATTGCTCACCCGCGACAACACTCTTTTCAACCGAGTCCCCCGGATCCCCAGAAGAAAACTGCCCCATCCCCCGACAGCGCTTCTCTCAGCGCTGTACCCCGACTTGCCCGACAACCTTCAACTTCTCGTTGAAGAGACACCTCTCACGATGAGACACCACTGACGACACCGACAAGACACCCCCAACGACATCGACATCGACAACTTCCTACGAGCCCCAAACTTCGTTCTTCTTTCTTTCATCTCCCAACGACAACACACTCCCACACAACAATTCCATTTCCTCGACTGAAGAGGCCAAAAGCCTAAAACAGTCCGGACCCGTAGGCTAAGTTGTAAATATCTGTACATATTATTATTATTATATTATCTTATTAATCGTGTAAATTTTTGAATAAACGTATTTTGATTGATTGATTGATTTTGCACCACACAGTTCCTCTCGCGATCTCGAAGCGAACACATCGAGTCTCTGCGCTGGCTCTGATCGTCCAGCCACTCGATTGTTTGCCAAAGTGAAAGAGTAGTGAAAATCCACTAGTGTTAAAGTGCAAATTTCCAAAAAATGGAAAACGAGCGTCGGCTCCGCTCCAAGGGCCCGGTGAAACATTCACCAAAAAAAACTCAAAACTCATCCCCAACTCCACTCTCATCTTTAACAAAACTTCCCCAAAACAACCCCATCCCGTCCCTTATGGACAAACCAATTTTGCCCCCACAAACTCACACACACACCCGCACAACAACACAACACAAACAACGCCCACGCACACCCTCGCCAACACCTTCAGAGTCATCATCAACATCTTCTTCCACCTCAACAACGACAACAGAAAAACCCTCTTTCCGGTACTCGGTACAAAACATCCCTGCCCCCCTCGCCACTCAAAAACTTTTTTATTCCAAACTCATTACTCTCGGCCTTCATCAAATTGACTCCCTAAAAGTCAATTATAACAATTCCGCTCTTCTTGTCGTCCCCACTCAATTGACCCCGAACAAAATCTCAACTCTGCAAGCTGGCTTCACCGGCTCAAAAATCCAATTCAAACTTTTGAACCCTCCTCGCCCCCCTCGCTCAATCGAACCCAAAGCCATCACCTTCTCAATCGTTATCAGAGACGTCAGCTCTGATATCGAACCCCAGGACATTGTCTCAGCCCTCAAAAATTTCAAAATCAGCAAAGTTTGGCGCATCATTTCGGCCAAAACCAACAAACCCACGCCACTCATGCGAGTCGTGACCCCGGACAAAACGGCGATCGACGAACTTTTGTCAAAAGGCCTCTCTCTTTTCGGCCACATTCACCCCTGCGAGCCGTCGCATCCCCCAAAACCAGCCCCCCTTCAGTGCGCCAAATGCTTCACATTTGGACACTCCTTTTCACAATGTCCGAACAAACCAATTTGCCCCACATGCCCCGACAATCATCGATCCAAACCGTGCCCCTCCGCAACTTCAAACCCTAAATGCCCAAAATGCCAGGGAAATCACCCCGCCTGGTCTCGAGACTGCCCCCAGTTTATCAAACCCGCCGAAATGACCCCAGAAACCCCCGTTGTCCCCGTCAAAATCATTGACGAAGAATTCGACCCCGAAAACTCCGACGACGACTCCGAGGAGCGCGAACCCTTCGTCTCTGCTCGTCAATTCCTTCGTTTCATGACGAAAACCCTTTTCGACCTATTTCCGTTCGAGAAACAGAAAATCCAAACTGTCCTCGAACATTCCGCTCGCGCTTGTCTCCAACGCGATCTCAAAATTTCACACTCATCAAACAAAATTCATTTCACCTTTCTGTGAATCCCCCATTTTCTGTAAATCCCCCATCTCTGCGCCCCCGATTCAAAAATGGCTTCTTTGAACTTCGCCACAGTCAACACAGGAGGGATTTCTCGTAAATTCGCCTCCTTGAGACATTTTCTCCAAACCGACCAAATCCACATCGCAGCAATCACAGAGACACAATCCAAACAACCCGTAAACATCACAGGCTTCCATTCCTACAACAAACCCAGCCCCACAACCCGAGCCAAACACGGCGTCACACTTCTCGTCTCAACTTCACTCGCTTCATCTCAACACATTTTGCCCCCTCACCTCGACCACCTTCAAGCCGTTGCAGCCAACATTCACATGACCTGACCTGACCCGACCCGACCCGACCCGACCCGACCCGACCCGACCCGACCCGACCCGACCCAACCCGAACCGACCCGAACCGACCCGACCCGAGACCCGAATTTACCTGAAATAACTTAATCTTTTATTCAAACCAAAAATAAAAATAAATGTAATTAAATAATAAGATATTTAAACTAAAATAATATTTAAAATGCACTTCCAAAGACAGAATAGCCCAAATCTAACAGTTTGATTACAAACTTGTCAATGAAAAACTAATCTAAAAGAATAAAAAAAATCCTCTATAAACTTTAATTAACCAAATAAACAAACATTTCCTGCCTAATATAATTAGATTATGTATTATTAGTTGTCGTCTTTTTTTTATAAACTCTAAAGGTTATTAAATTTTTTTATGATAAAATAGAAAACTCTAACAAACATTATTTTAAAGAATGTTTCAAAATTAACACAAGAAGTAATTTTGATAAAAAACATAGGTGTTTCATTAAAAGTTGTAAATTTTGTTATTGATTGATAAAGTCTTTAATACATGATTTATGAAGTAAGCAGATTACCGGACAAGACAAATTGTTTTTTAACAATCTATTATTCATAAACTTCTTTGACGTTTTGTATTAAAGGACTTTTAAAAAAGACTAACTTTCAGCTATAGGTAACACATATGACGCTAATTTCAAATCTTGTTTTAACTGTATAACAAACACGATTTATTTCTTTTTGTATACCATGTATGGTTTTCTTTTACTTCAAATCACAGAAATGTTTGCAATGTTTGAAAATTGCAATAATCAAAGTCAAGATTTGTTACATAAGAAAAGCATTGTGGCGGCTTTACGCTATGTACATATAATTATGTATAATAATGATTATTAATGAATTGGGATTCAGGTACAGTGAAATTAGACCCTTTTCGCCACTAATGAAATAGTATTTATTTTAATTTATATCAATTAAGACATTTATTTAAAACATTGAATTTTATTATGTTGGTCTAGCCTCTGCTTTTTTTTTACGTCGCATATGTCTCAGGACCGTATAAAAGTTAATTTTTTTGTATAAATTAAATTTCAATACTCAACTGCGTGACTTGTTTAATACTTTATTTTAACCACATATTGTTACTGAATACTATTGCAACGTTCACTTTGTAGGTATACCATAAAGTTTTACGGAAGAAAATAGTGTTTATGATAATCAACCCTTACAATAAGATGTTTTGACAATGATGCCTATCTGCAATAAATCACACAATAAGCTTCTCTGAGTGATTACAATCAAAACATTGCAACAATAAACACAAATTTCTGTTGAGGCCCAAACAAACACTAAGAAATACAAATTTTTTATTTATGGCATCGTTATCGTAAGAAGCCATAAACCATTGTGAAGAGTAATCGGCTTATCCTATAATGAGTTTTAAATATTTTTGGATCCAGCTATAACTAACTACCTTCATTCTTCTACACCACATTTTTGCGTTTGTGTAAACTGACAGAATTTATATTATATAAGTGAATAGAAAATTGATTGATATTGAAATAGGAAATTGATATTTTTAAAAATTGTTTTCGTTGAATATACTAACTAATAGGTAGAACGCGTAGAAACGAATCAAATATGTCTCGTTTTAGAAATGTAATTAACTCATAAATTGGAGTATTGAAATATAATAAAATAGATCACTTTGGCTTGATAAACCATCGATAAAGTTGTAATTACTATAAAATAAGAAATATTAACGAAATAAACGTATTTTTGATAAAATTTTCTATCATAGAAAAGTTTGCATCAAACGTTTGCGTTTTCGAAGGTTTTTTGTGGTTTCATTATTTTTATCAAGACTAATGTATAAAAAAAACCTTTTAGAAAACATAATCAATTATATTTTAGTAAATGTTTGCGTTCAAAGTACTCTAACGACTCCTGGGGCTCGTCATCTCCAAAAAAGTTCCGGTTTCGTAGTTGGTTTCGTTCCGTGCATCGACTGTTTTGAATCAATTTTTCCGCACAAAAACAACAGTATTTAAAAAATTTCTTATTGTCGTTCGATAGAGGATAGATTAGACTTTCGACAGACCAAATATCAACTTTTCACGTTTACACAGTAAGTATCTGTCGACGACGTCGCAGTTTGATGTTCTCTTGTACCGCGAATAAGTCGTCGGTACGGCGAGCGTCTGTAAGGACGTCACTAGGTCCTGAGAGTAGTCGTTTCGTTGATATAAATTTCAGAATATATAGGAAAGATCTTTTTTTCAAAATTGGTTGTGTCGTCGGCTCTAAAACATTGACGATCGTCAAAAAGGAACGATGTCATCACGCCAAAGTCTAGTGCGAGGCCCCGATAATTTTAATGTTGGCGAGCGTGGTGTTTGTTTAGTCCGCGGTCGGGTTTATTTTCTAGGCAATAAAAACTTAGTTGTGGCGCGAAAATATCTTTAGTTTGAGCGCTTGTGTACTCGAATTGTGTTGGTTGATTCGTTCGTTTAGGGGTTTATATATCTAGTATATATATACTATATACAACCTACGCCAATCGTTCGTACGTTCGTTTGTCCATCGTCATCCACTAGTGGTAGTTGATCTGTAATAATAAGAAATAATACGAGAAAAAAAATGGCCGACGTCGAAAATCAATCCACATCGGCTAATGCTGCTGCTGCTTCAACGACTTCACCTCAAGTTCATCATCATGCTAAGAAGGAGAAGAAAACAAAAAATCCTAGAGCGAAACCTTCTCATCCTCCCACCTCCGAGATGGTCAATAACGCTATTAAGGGTTTAAAGGAACGCGGTGGTTCTTCTCTTCAAGCTATAAAAAAATTCGTCGCCGCCAATTACAAGGTAGATGCCGAAAAAGTTGCGCCATTCATTAAGAAATATCTAAAAGGCGCTGTTGCTTCTGGTTCGTTGGTTCAGACGAAAGGTAAGGGAGCTTCTGGATCGTTTAAACTAGCTTCCTCGTCCGCCTCCGGTGGAGGTGCAAAAGCGAGAGCTGCCGCTGCTGCTTCTGCTGCCAGAGCTGCCGCCGCCGCCGCGGCAGCTGCTACTGGCGAAAGAAAGAAAAAATCTTCAGCAGTTTCAAAAGCTAAAAAAACAACTGGAAAACGTTCCGCTGTTTCGGCACCAAAAACCGGTAAGAAACCATCTTCGCCGAAAGCGAAAAAAGTCGCAGCCGAAAAGAAGAGCGTAGCTGTCGCGAAAGCAAAAAAAGCCGCTTCTGTCGCCGCCGAGAAGAAAACAACTGCTTCTGCTACAGGTAGAGCTGTTTCGGCAACAGCTTCTTCAAAGCCGAAATCGCCATCGAAAGCAAAGAAATCAAATAAGGCCGGTCCAACGAAAAAACCTAAAGCACCGAAACCAAAAAGTGCCAAGGCTATATCTACCAAAGCGAAGAAAGCTCCTGCTTCTCCTAAAAGAAAGAAGTGAGCTACGGCAATAGTCTTTATTGTCGTCGTCGTCGTCGTCGTCGTCGACTATGAACCGATGATGATGATGATGATGATGATGATGATGGTGGTGGTGGTGGTGACGTCCTGGATTATCGACAGCTTAAAGCCGTTGAGGGCACACATAAATGGCCCTTTTCAGGGCCACAATTTAATTTCTATACAAATAAAAAAAAAAGTTTTCATATCTATCGAAACTACATCAATAGAGGAGCGAGCACATATAAAATAAAAATAATAATGTCGGAATGTGCTAATTGCTAAAAACGTATTATCCCTTCATACCTACCACAACTATTTTTACGACTTAATCCGATATTTAACTTCACTAACTTTAATGATGTGTCTGTCGCTCCAGGCTATACCCCCTACGGTTTGTTTATTTTTGTCCAGGGTATACCCCCTATTGACCCGAGCAATTATAAAACTATTATATCTAATAATTGTACTGTAAATAACAGACAAAGTTTAAAAATTATTATTATGCGGGCACTATGAAGTATAATAACTATCAACATTGCGAAACATTTTCATTTATTAAAAAAAAATGTGGTTCTGAAAAGAACCGTTTTTTTTTTGTTTGTTTATTTTTTCATTTTAAGCTCGTTCTCCTCGAATACGTCTTGCCAATTGGATGTCTTTAGGCATGATGGTAACGCGTTTTGCATGAATGGCACACAAATTTGTATCTTCGAAAAGTCCGACAAGATACGCTTCGCTTGCTTCTTGAAGTGCCATAACGGCAGAACTTTGAAAACGAAGATCGGTCTTGAAATCCTGAGCTATTTCCCTGACCAGGCGTTGGAAGGGTAATTTACGGATCAAAAGTTCGGTGCTTTTCTGATAACGACGAATTTCACGCAGAGCCACTGTGCCGGGCCTGTAGCGATGAGGTTTTTTCACTCCTCCAGTGGCGGGTGCGCTTTTTCGTGCTGCCTTGGTGGCAAGCTGTTTTCGTGGAGCTTTTCCACCGGTCGATTTACGAGCAGTTTGCTTGGTACGGGCCATTTCCAACTAGACACAAACACACACGGACGCAAACACCTACGTCACTAACGACGGCGACGGTTCATATGAGCCTGCAATAAAATTTTTCTCCTTATTTTATAACTAGGGTCACAGTATGCGTTATCTGATTGGTCGAAAAAGTGACTTTAGAGGCGGAGCAAAACGAAACTATAAAATGAGGTAACTAATGTCGCGGGTCGGTAGTTGTTTTCGACGAAGCAGTTAAACCTGTGTCGTTTTCTTTCAATAATTTTTCAAAATGACCGGTCGTGGCAAAGGTGGAAAGGGATTGGGAAAAGGTGGAGCAAAACGTCATCGTAAAGTTTTACGTGATAACATCCAGGGCATCACCAAGCCCGCGATAAGAAGATTGGCACGTCGTGGCGGAGTGAAGCGTATCTCCGGTCTGATTTACGAAGAAACCAGAGGTGTTCTGAAAGTATTCCTCGAAAACGTGATTCGTGATGCCGTCACCTACACCGAACATGCAAAACGAAAAACCGTCACCGCCATGGATGTCGTTTACGCTTTGAAACGTCAAGGCCGTACGCTTTACGGTTTTGGCGGTTAAATTTTATTTATCTACGAGACTACGAGGCGACGACAATACCGGAATAGTTTGGTTTCTTCCTCATCGTTCCATCAATCTATTACATCTACTATTCATCGTATTTTAATTTTGGACGAAAAAAAAACGGTTCTTTTCAGAACCACAAAAATATTCCTAAACAAATGAAAAAAATACGTTTCACAAAGAAAGACCATCAATATGATTCTGAAACTGTGTTGTTTTAAGTTATGTGTGATTGTTATGACTGTACTCGTCATAATGATTCTTGACTTTTGACTTTAGACAGATGATAATTAACACCAAATAAAGAAAACAGGTACCCCTAATCGATATTCATGGATTAGCTGGCCCTCCTGGCGCGTCGCGGAGCGACGAGAGTCTCGGTTTCAAGGAAACGCAATAAAAGTTTACCTGCTTTTAGGAGAATAAATGGTCTCTTTTAAAATGGTACTATTTATTTTTGATGAAGGTTTATGATGTAATTTTAAATTCTGGTAAGTAGGTATTTTGATGTGCTCTTTAAAAAGTGAGTATGATTCTTTTTTTTATTTGTAAAAAAAAATGATGGCCCTGAGAAGGGCCGATATTATTTTTTGTTGCTACTTAAAGCAGCAACTAGGGAGACAACAGTTGGTTGTTTATGGTTTCTTTTCCGTTTTCTTCGGCAAAAGGACCGCCTGGATGTTGGGTAAAACACCACCTTGAGCTATTGTCACTCCGGAAAGGAGCTTATTTAATTCTTCGTCATTTCTGATGGCCAATTGAAGATGACGTGGAATAATACGTGTTTTCTTGTTGTCACGAGCGGCGTTTCCAGCCAATTCAAGAACTTCAGCGGCAAGATATTCCATCACAGCCGCCAAATAAACTGGAGCACCGGCACCAACCCGTTCGGCGTAATTACCTTTTCGAAGTAAACGATGTATTCTTCCAACAGGAAACTGAAGTCCGGCCCTGCTTGAACGGGACTTCGCTTTTCCTTTTACTTTTCCTCCTTTACCGCGTCCAGACATCTCTTGGTTGTTTATAAAAAAAAAATCAAAATAAACTATACGCGGTATAACTTGTATGTTACAGTAGGAATAGATTGTACCACTACCCCACTGCGACTGACTGCGAATGACTAAAGTCGCGTTCCTGGCTTCGAATTTATACGCTCGCTTATAGGTAAGCCGTATTTTTGACTGGATGATTATACTAAAAGGTTGGGTTTTAATTCGTAGTAAATACGTATATAAAATAATTTTCGCAAGTTTTGCACCACAATTCCGCAATTCCAGTCGAGTCCGAGCAGTCGTCGAGAGCAGTCCAGTTTCCGATCTTCTCCAATCGACATTCGAAGAGCGAAGTTCAGTCTTCAGTCGGGTTCAATTTAACGTCTCGGCGTTAAGTCCTGGACCGCCCCCTTGTTTAGTTTACGGTCGGGCTCGATTTAACCTTATGGTTGAATTTTAGCCCCGCCTTCACTAACAAGTCCAAAGCGACACAAAAATTCGGCTTTTTCAAGCCGCCTCCATCTCAAACTCGGCTTTTTCAAGCCGAAACTCAAAATCGGCTTTTTCAAGCCGACTTTTGTTCAAAAAGCGTGTTCTTGCAACACGCTGATTGGCAAATAAAAAGTTTCAAACGAACTTTCTCCGACTTCGAAACGTGTTTTTCAACACGTTAGAAGGAGGGAAAGTTCCTTCTTACAAATAATCAAAATTCGTTTCTGCGAGACAAACAGAAGGTTTCACTGAGCGGAAATGGCGGAATCAAATCCTCCATTGACGCTCGAAGCCATCACGGGTGCCATCAAGTCCCTTCTGGCACCCATCAACGAGAGACTCCAACGTCTCGAGGAGGCTGTCTTTTCAGACAGAACCTCCGAATCCGGCTCGACTTCAACAATCACCGGTTTTTCAGCCCATTCGCTGAAATCCGGTGATTCCCAGACCTTCGGCATGCCGACGAACCCCCCAAGCGACGAGGAGATGGAGATGGAAGTCTTCAACCCAGCGAAAGCTGGAAAGAAACGCCCAGCGCCATCTCGCAGCCCCCAGACCATTGAGACTCGAAACAAGTTTTCGAGTCTCTCCACCGAGGAGGAATCGGAAGACTCCGAAGCCCCCATCGACGGTGAAGCCCCCTCCCAAGGGGAAAAGCGGAAGAAGAAGAAGAAAACTTCTTCTTCGTCCAAGCGGACCTTCACCCCAGCAGCCCCATCATGGTCCTCCATCGCGGCAGGCCACCCCCCCAACAGCCCCCAGGGCCCCACTCTGGCAGCCCCCCAGGGCTCCACCCCGGCAGCCCCCCAGGGCTCCACCCCGGCAGCCCCCCAGGGCTCCACCCCGGCAGCCCCCCAGGGCTCCACCCCGGCAGCCCCCCAGGGCTCCACCCCGGCAGCCCCCAAGGGTTCCACCCCGGCAGCCCCCAAGGGCTCCACCCCGGCAGCCCCCCAGGGCTCCACCCCGACAGCCCCCAAGGCCTCGAGGATTCCCCCCATTTTTCTGCGGGACGCAGGAAAATGGCACCTGGTTTCCCAAAAGGCCAACTTCACCAAGGCGAGGAGCGTAAGCGACCAAATCCGCATACAGCCTGCTACTGTTGCTGATTTCAGGTCGTTCACGAGGTTCATGGAAGCCGAAAGGATTCCATTCCATACCTTCACTCTCCCAGAGGAGAAGAACACCAGGGTCGTCCTGCGTGGGATCCCGGTCCAGGTGTCCGTGGAGGCAGTGCTCCAGGACTTGAAGCTCCAGGGCTTCAATCCTGTCTGCGTCCACCGGATGCACGCCGGAAAAAGGCAACTTCCGTTGGTGCTCGTCGAGGCACCACTCAGCCAGACCAAGGACGTCTGGCAGATCAAGACCGTCTGCAGCCTGATGGTCAAGGTTGAAAAACCAAAGAAATCAGGCAAAGCAGCCCAGTGCCATCGATGCCAGCGATTTTTCCACGCTCAGCGGAATTGCATGGCAGAACACCGATGTGTCAAGTGCGGGGAAGCACATGACACAAAAGTGTGCACAAAGGAGCGCCAGGAGCCTCCCAAGTGTGCCAACTGTAATGGCCCCCACACGGCCAATTACAGAGGCTGCCCGCAGTTCCCCAAGCTGCAGAAAACCGCCGCCCCCAGGACAACCGCCCCCGCCAAGGTGGCCGCCCCCAAGGCAGCAGCCCCCAAAAAGGCCGCCGCCCCCAAGCCAACAGCCGCCCCCAAGGTCGTCGCTCCCAAGGCAAACCCCGCCGCCAACAAAGGCAAAGGAGGCACCAAAAAGACCGCTCAACAGCGTCAATCGGTGACCTTTGGATTGCAGAGGAATCAGATTGCCACGGCCGTGGCAATGGCAAAGAGCCCGGAGGAGTTGGCTGAAAAACTTTCAGCCTTCGTCGCTCTCCTTCTGAATTGTTGATGGGTGCAAATCAATTAATTCAGAATTCTTTTCAGGTTGCGTTCTGGAACGCCAACGGTCTTCGAGCAGCCCGGGACGAGCTCGAAGAATTCGTCGACAGGTTGCAACTGGACATCGTACTTGTGTGCGAAACAAAGTTGCAACCTCCGGCGACAGACCCAAAAATTCGGGGATTCACTCTCCACAGGGCCGACAGAGGGACCGGCCCAGGAGGAGGAACGGCAATTTTTGTAAGTAACAGAATTAAACACTCTGTTCTAGCAACACCAGATCTTCGCAACATGGAAGCCGTGGGCATCAACGTAGCCACTGCAAATGGGCCTCTGCGCCTGTTTGCATGCTACAATCGCCCACAAATTCCAATTCTCGGAGAGGACCTGCTGACGCTTTTCGACGGCAACACCCCAACGATCGCTGCTGGCGATTTCAACGCCAAGCACATCAACTGGGGAAGCCGCCGTTCGAACAGAAACGGAAACATCCTCAACGACTTCACGGATCAACACCTGGACATCTCCGTCATGGCTCCGGTAGAACCCACGTTCTACCGAAACACAGATGGTGCTGCCGACATCCTTGACGTGGCAATCGTCAAAAACGTCGTGCACCAGGTTCGGCTGACGGTAATAAACGACCTCTCCTCGGATCATAACCCCGTCCTGATGCAAATCGGGAACGAGGCTAACGATCCGGTTGAGTGTTGTTATACCTCAGTGGATTGGAGGAAATTCACCAAGCACCTGGTGAACAACTTCGGAACAATCCCACCGATCACATCCGCAGAAGAAATCGATGAGGCGGTCCAATTCTTCGAGACGAAGATTCGGGACGCCATTTCCACCGCAACCAGGGAACGGAGAACCCCGGCCCCAAGACTGGAGATTCCATGGGAAATCAGGGACCTCATCAGGGCAAAAAGGCGAGCCAGGCGCATTGCACAACGCACCGGTTTTCCGGTGGACCGTGCAGAAGCCAACCGGCTGAGATGGGAGGTGAGAAAAGCACTTTCTGATTTCAGAAACGAGAGATGGGAGGCCAAACTTCAATCTCTCACCGCCGAAGACAACTCCGTCTGGAGAATGTCGAGGGCGCTGAGATCCGACCGAAAACCGCTTCCACCAATCCACGGTGAGAACGGGATCGTTTTCACAGACGAGGAGAAAGCAGAAGCGTTCGCGTTGAGCTTGAGCAGACAATGCTCACTCAACCTCACGAACGCTGACCTGGACCACGTCGAAGAGATCGAGGACCACGTGGAATCCATCGCCACCGAGGACCCAGATGACCCCTTGACCCCGACAACCCCCGAAGAAGTTTCCGGAGTGATTCGGAAGCTGAAGAAAAGGAAGGCATCAGGACCAGACGAAATCAGCAACAGGGCTCTCAAGAACCTCCCGCTGAAAGTCATCGTCGAACTGACAGGTATTTTTAATGCAATGTTCAGTTTCAGATATTTTCCAGAGAACTGGAAAATGGCAACGGTCATTTTCATCCCAAAACCGGGGAAGGACCCGAAGTTTCCCCAGAACCACAGGCCAATCAGCTTGCTGTCGGCTGTGGGAAAGGTCGCAGAACGTCTCATCCGCTCCCGTCTCCTCCATCTCACCCAGGAACGGCACATCATCCCCGACGAACAATTCGGCTTTCGGTCGAATCACTCAACAACTGATCAGCTACTACGAGTCGTAGAGCACGCTTCCATCAGTATCGAGCGCAAGCAAGTTACTGGTGCAGTGTTTCTCGACGTGGCAAAAGCATTCGATGCGGTTTGGCATGATGGGCTTATTTACAAGCTCCATCAGACTGGCATTCCGCTCGCAATGGTTCAAATGATCAGATCGTTTCTCGACGGACGCCGTTTCCAGGTGAGAATCAATAACTCTGTTTCAGATCCCCAGGACCTGGAAGCCGGAGTCCCTCAGGGCTCCGTCCTTTCACCCCTTCTGTACTCCATTTTCACCCACGACATTCCAAAAACTGATCGTACGACACTGGCAATATACGCAGACGACACAGCGATCCTCACCAGATCGAAGCAACCACACATGGCTACCCGCTACTTGCAGGAGTCTGTGGAGCGCATCGAAAACTGGTGTCGCAGGTGGCTCATAAACGTCAACCCCGACAAAAGCCAAGCGCTTTTGTTGGCACGACGTAGAGTCAGCCCTGCTGGGTTCGTTCGAATGTTCAACGCAGATATTCCCTGGTCTGACCAGGTCAAATATCTCGGGGTCATTCTTGACAAAAAACTTTCCTTTGGCCAACATCTTGACTACGCACTCGCGAAGGGCAAGATGGCCACGGGAATGCTGAGATCTCTCGTATGTCGGCGGAGCGCGTTGTCAATTGACAACAAGCTCTTGTTGTACAAATCAGTTATCCGACCCACCGTAACCTATGCTTCTGTAGCTTGGGCGTTCGCGCCCTGTAAGACTCGGATGCAGAAGTTGCAAACCTTCCAAAACAAATTCCTCCGACAAGCATTCAACGCCCCGTGGTTTGTTCGAAACAACCAATTGCACCGAGAGGCGAAGATGCCGACGATGGAGGAATTCTTCCGTGAGATCGCCGAGCGAGCCTTTCCGAAGGCGGAAACACATCCGAACCCCCTGGTCCGAGAGGCCGTTGACTACGACGAAAACGGTCCGTCCAGATGCAAGAGGCCAAGGATGGCCCTCTTGTGATCAAAAATGCCCTCTCCTTCAGATTTTCCGAATCTGGTAAGCATCAAATGCCATTACCACATTTCGCTGTGCAGCTCTTTTCAGATACCATCAAATGGATCACTTCGGGGGGGATTCCCCCGAAGCGCCCTCTTCTCTCTTCTGGCGCCATGCAACCCGGCATGGCTGCCCAGCGTGCGTTCAGGGATGAAGGACCAATGGTCCGATCCCTAAGGTGACGCGAGGGGTTTTAGTGGGTATTGTCGGCTTGCACTCTTACCGACCGAGTCCCACATAACCAGACGAAGTCTGGTATGCGTAAATGCATTTCCCCTCTCCAAAAAAAAAAAAAAAAAAAAAAAAAAAAGCACCACAATTCAGTCCAGTTTCCGATCTTCTCCAATCGACATTCGAAGAGCGAAGTTCAGTCTTCAGTCGGGTCCAATTTAACGTCTCGACGTTAAGTCCAGGACCGCCCCCTTGTTTAGTTTACGGTCGGGCTCGTTTTAACCTTATGGTTGAAATTTAGCCCCGCCTCCACTAACAAGTCCAAAGCGACACGAAAATTCGGCTTTTTCAAGCCGCCTCCACCTCAAACTCGGCTTTTTCAAGCCGAAACTCAAACTCAAAATCGGCTTTTTCAAGCCGACTTTTGTTCAAAAAGCGTGTTCTTGCAACACGCTGATTGGCAAATAAAAAAGTTTCAAACGAACTTTCTCCGACTTCGAAACGTGTTTTTCAACACGTTAGAAGGAGGGAAAGTTCCTTCTTACAAATAATCAAAATTCGTTTCTGCGAGACAAACAGAAGGTTTCACTGAGCGGAAATGGCGGAATCAAATCCTCCATTGACGCTCGAAGCCATCACAGGTGCCATCAAGTCCCTTCTGGCACCCATCAACGAGAGACTCCAACGTCTCGAGGAGGCTGTCTTTTCAGACAGAACCTCCGAATCCGGCTCGACGTCAACAATCACCGGTTTTTCAGCCCATTCGCTGAAATCCGGTGCTTCCCAGACCTTCGGCCTGCCGACGAACCCCCCAAGCGACGAGGAGATGGAGATGGAAGTCTTCAATCCAGCGAAAGCTGGAAAGAAACGCCCAGCGCCATCTCACAGCCCCCAGACCATTGAGACTCGAAACAAGTTTTCGAGTCTCTCCAACGAGGAGGAATCGGAAGATTCCGAGGCCCCCACTGACGGCGAAGCTCCTTTCCAAGGGGAAAAGCGCAAGAAGAAGAAGAAAAGCTCTTCTTCTTCCAAGCAGAGCTTCACTCAGGCAGCCCCCTCATGGTCCTCCATCGCGGCGGGGCACCCTTCCGGCAGCCCCCAGGGCCCCACTCCGGCAGCCCCCCAGGGCTCCACCCCGGCAGCCCCCCAGGGCTCCACCCCGGCAGCCCCCCAGGGCTCCACCCCGGCAGCCCCCCAGGGCTCCACCCCGGCAGCCCCCCAGGGCTCCACCCCGACAGCCCCCAAGGCCTCGAGGATTCCCCCCATTTTTCTGCGGGACGCAGGAAAATGGCACCTGGTTTCCCAAAAGGCCAACTTCACCAAGGCGAGGAGCGTAAGCGACCAAATCCGCATACAGCCTGCTACTGTTGCTGATTTCAGGTCGTTCACGAGGTTCATGGAAGCCGAAAGGATTCCATTCCATACCTTCACTCTCCCAGAGGAGAAGAACACCAGGGTCGTCCTGCGTGGGATCCCGGTCCAGGTGTCCGTGGAGGCAGTGCTCCAGGACTTGAAGCTCCAGGGCTTCAATCCTGTCTGCGTCCACCGGATGCACGCCGGAAAAAGGCAACTTCCGTTGGTGCTCGTCGAGGCACCACTCAGCCAGACCAAGGACGTCTGGCAGATCAAAACCGTCTGCAGCCTGATGGTCAAGGTTGAAAAACCAAAGAAATCAGGCAAAGCAGCCCAGTGCCATCGATGCCAGCGATTTTTCCACGCTCAGCGGAATTGCATGGCAGAACACCGATGTGTCAAGTGCGGGGAAGCACATGACACAAAAGTGTGCACAAAGGAGCGCCAGGAGCCTCCCAAGTGTGCCAACTGTAATGGCCCCCACACGGCCAATTACAGAGGCTGCCCGCAGTTCCCCAAGCTGCAGAAAACCGCCGCCCCCAGGACAACCGCCCCCGCCAAGGTGGCCGCCCCCAAGGCAGCAGCCCCCAAAAAGGCCGCCGCCCCCAAGCCAACAGCCGCCCCCAAGGTCGTCGCTCCCAAGGCAAACCCCGCCGCCAACAAAGGCAAAGGAGGCACCAAAAAGACCGCTCAACAGCGTCAATCGGTGACCTTTGGATTGCAGAGGAATCAGATTGCCACGGCCGTGGCAATGGCAAAGAGCCCGGAGGAGTTGGCTGAAAAACTTTCAGCCTTCGTCGCTCTCCTTCTGAATTGTTGATGGGTGCAAATCAATTAATTCAGAATTCTTTTCAGGTTGCGTTCTGGAACGCCAACGGTCTTCGAGCAGCCCGGGACGAGCTCGAAGAATTCGTCGACAGGTTGCAACTGGACATCGTACTTGTGTGCGAAACAAAGTTGCAACCTCCGGCGACAGACCCAAAAATTCGGGGATTCACTCTCCACAGGGCCGACAGAGGGACCGGCCCAGGAGGAGGAACGGCAATTTTTGTAAGTAACAGAATTAAACACTCTGTTCTAGCAACACCAGATCTTCGCAACATGGAAGCCGTGGGCATCAACGTAGCCACTGCAAATGGGCCTCTGCGCCTGTTTGCATGCTACAATCGCCCACAAATTCCAATTCTCGGAGAGGACCTGCTGACGCTGTTCGACGGCAACACCCCAACGATCGCTGCTGGCGATTTCAACGCCAAGCACATCAACTGGGGAAGCCGCCGTTCGAACAGAAACGGAAACATCCTCAACGACTTCACGGATCAACACCTGGACATCTCCGTCATGGCTCCGGTAGAACCCACGTTCTACCGAAACACAGATGGTGCTGCCGACATCCTTGACGTGGCAATCGTCAAAAACGTCGTGCACCAGGTTCGGCTGACGGTAATAAACGACCTCTCCTCGGATCATAACCCCGTCCTGATGCAAATCGGGAACGAGGCTAACGATCCGGTTGAGTGTTGTTATACCTCAGTGGATTGGAGGAAATTCACCAAGCACCTGGTGAACAACTTTGGAACAATCCCACCGATCACATCCGCAGAAGAAATCGATGAGGCGGTCCAATTCTTCGAGACGAAGATTCGGGACGCCATTTCCACCGCAACCAGGGAACGGAGAACCCCGGCCCCAAGACTGGAGATTCCATGGGAAATCAGGGACCTCATCAGGGCAAATAGGCGAGCCAGGCGCATTGCACAACGCACCGGTTTTCCGGTGGACCGTGCAGAAGCCAACCGGCTGAGATGGGAGGTGAGAAAAGCACTTTCTGATTTCAGAAACGAGAGATGGGAGGCCAAACTTCAATCTCTCACCGCCGAAGACAACTCCGTCTGGAGAATGTCGAGGGCGCTGAGATCCGACCGAAAACCGCTTCCACCAATCCACGGTGAGAACGGGATCGTTTTCACAGACGAGGAGAAAGCAGAAGCGTTCGCGTTGAGCTTGAGCAGACAATGCTCACTCAACCTCACGAACGCTGACCTGGACCACGTCGAAGAGATCGAGGACCACGTGGAATCCATCGCCACCGAGGACCCAGATGACCCCTTGACCCCGACAACCCCCGAAGAAGTTTCCGGAGTGATTCGGAAGCTGAAGAAAAGGAAGGCATCAGGACCAGACGAAATCAGCAACAGGGCTCTCAAGAACCTCCCGCTGAAAGTCATCGTCGAACTGACAGGTATTTTTAATGCAATGTTCAGTTTCAGATATTTTCCAGAGAACTGGAAAATGGCAACGGTCATTTTCATCCCGAAACCGGGGAAGGACCCGAAGTTTCCCCAGAACCACAGGCCAATCAGCTTGCTGTCGGCTGTGGGAAAGGTCGCAGAACGTCTCATCCGCTCCCGTCTCCTCCATCTCACCCAGGAACGGCACATCATCCCCGACGAACAATTCGGCTTTCGGTCGAATCACTCAACAACTGATCAGCTACTACGAGTCGTAGAGCACGCTTCCATCAGTATCGAGCGCAAGCAAGTTACTGGTGCAGTGTTTCTCGACGTGGCAAAAGCATTCGATGCGGTTTGGCATGATGGGCTTATTTACAAGCTCCATCAGACTGGCATTCCGCTCGCAATGGTTCAAATGATCAGATCGTTTCTCGACGGACGCCGTTTCCAGGTAAGAATCAATAACTCTGTTTCAGATCCCCAGGACCTGGAAGCCGGAGTCCCCCAGGGCTCCGTCCTTTCACCCCTTCTGTACTCCATTTTCACCCACGACATTCCAAAAACTGATCGTACGACACTGGCAATATACGCAGACGACACAGCGATCCTCACCAGATCGAAGCAACCACACATGGCTACCCGCTACTTGCAGGAGTCTGTGGAACGCATCGAAAACTGGTGTCGCAGGTGGCTCATAAACGTCAACCCCGACAAAAGCCAAGCGCTTTTGTTGGCACGACGTAGAGTCAGCCCTGCTGGGTTCGTTCGAATGTTCAACGCAGATATTCCCTGGTCTGACCAGGTCAAATATCTCGGGGTCATTCTTGACAAAAAACTTTCCTTTGGCCAACATCTTGACTACGCACTCGCGAAGGGCAAGATGGCCACGGGAATGCTGAGATCTCTCGTATGTCGGCGGAGCGCGTTGTCAATTGACAACAAGCTCTTGTTGTACAAATCAGTTATCCGACCCACCGTAACCTATGCTTCTGTAGCTTGGGCGTTCGCGCCCTGTAAGACTCGGATGCAGAAGTTACAAACCTTTCAAAACAAATTCCTCCGACAAGCATTCAACGCCCCGTGGTTTGTTCGAAACAACCAATTGCACCGAGAGGCGAAGATGCCGACGATGGAGGAATTCTTCCGTGAGATCGCCGAGCGAGCCTTTCCGAAGGCGGAAACACATCCGAACCCCCTGGTCCGAGAGGCCGTTGACTACGACGAAAACGGTCCGTCCAGATGCAAGAGGCCAAGGATGGCCCTCTTGTGATCAAAAATGCCCTCTCCTTCAGATTTTCCGAATCTGGTAAGCATCAAATGCCATTACCACATTTAGCTGTGCAGCTCTTTTCAGATTCCATCAAATGGATCACTTCGGGGGGGATTCCCCCGAAGCGCCCTCTTCTCTCTTCTGGCGCCATGCAACCCGGCATGGCTGCCCAGCGTGCGTTCAGGGATGAAGGACCAATGGTCCGATCCCTAAGGTGACGCGAGGGGTTTTAGTGGGTATTGTCGGCTTGCACTCTTACCGACCGAGTCCCACATAACCAGACGAAGTCTGGTATGCGTAAATGCATTTCCCCTCTCCAAAAAAAAAAAAAAAAAAAAAAAAATGCACCACAATTTTAGCTTGAACTTTCGAGTAGTTAAGTATATTTTGTGTTCGTGGTTCGTTTGTGTCGTGTTTTTAAAAATGCCACCAAAGACAAGCGGTAAAGCTGCTAAAAAGGCTGGAAAAGCTCAAAAAAATATTTCGAAGAGCGACAAGAAAAAGAAACGCAGAAGGAAGGAAAGCTACGCAATCTATATTTACAAGGTATTGAAACAAGTACACCCCGATACCGGTATTTCGAGCAAGGCAATGAGCATCATGAACAGTTTCGTTAATGATATCTTTGAACGGATTGCGGCTGAAGCTTCTCGTCTTGCGCATTACAACAAGCGTTCAACGATCACCAGCCGGGAAATTCAAACTGCGGTTCGGCTGTTGTTACCTGGTGAATTGGCCAAGCACGCAGTCTCCGAAGGTACCAAAGCCGTCACCAAATACACAAGTTCGAAATAGAGAAACTTTTTCTTCTTTCATCGTTCCAAAGACGAAAAGAAAAAAAAAATTAAATCGGTTCTTTTCAGAACCACAAATAACATTAAAAATGAATAAAATTTGTTTCTTTAAAATGAGATAAGAGATAGGATTGATATTATTATATATAACAATAAAGTAAGTACAAGCAAAAACGGCATTTTTTTTGCAAAAAAAAAGTAGTCCTACTTACATAGTACCTATATATATAATTATGTTATGTGCAATAACTCAGTTAGAAATTTTAAACAATTTGATATGTTTGAATAATTATTTAATTTCTTAAAATACTATTTTTAATCGGTGACGTTTCAGAAACAAAAAGAAACCAAATTTCTATGGGTCGCCGCTTCACTGCAGGGATGCTAAAGCTTAATTACCAGTTATCAGTATAATTTGGATAATCCTCTCCAAGCTGCTTATAGCAGATCTTCGAATTATTTCACTGCAAACTATATGCTATACACATATCAATTAATTGTAAATGTTACGTAAAATATAATACATAAAATTGCTTTTATTTTACTTTATTTATTAACCTCAGTATTAATTAATAGGACGGTATCCAGCAGCGACCTCTTCAATTCCATCTGGATAGTTTCTTTTTTTTTATTTTCTAGTTTCCTGTAATTTACCTTTTCGGCGGGATGATGAATTCCGTTTTACATCCATTTTGCTTATCATTTTTTTGAGACTTTGCCGTCTATTAAATTGAATGACGATCGCCATTTTTCCTCTTTTTTATTGTTTTTTTTGCTCTACATTTAGAAGAAACATTATAAAAATACACCTAAATATAAATAAAATTGTTTTGAATATTTCTTCTTTGGTGAGAGCCCAAACACAAATTTCTGTTACTTACGGCCCATCACTCCGTACAAACGTTTGTCCTAAGAAATGTAAATTTGTTTATGGCATCTTCACCGCAAGGAACTTAAACCATTGTGAAGGGCAATCGGCTTATTCTACTATAATGAGTCTAAAATATTGTTCGATCCAACTATAGCTGAAAATTTAACTCCTCCATCCTCCATTTTGATGATATATTTCGACTCCGTAGAGTGACGTCCATCAGAAGAAAAGCATTCGGACATTATTTTGGCTGACTCGGGAAGTCATCGAATAAAGCTAACCCACTATTTATAATAATAAATGTCAAAGTTAAATTATATAATTTGTTTTTTTTTTTTTAAGAAGAAAACTAAAAAATCGATCTTGCAACACAGTAAAAAATTTTGTTCAACTCGAACTCGAAAATCGAAACCCGACCCGACCCGACCCGACCCGACCCGACCCGACCCGACCCGACCCGACCCGACCCGACCCGACCCGACCCGACCCGACCCAACCCGAACCGACCCGAACCGACCCGACCCGAGACCCGAATTTACCTGAAATAACTTAATCTTTTATTCAAACCAAAAATAAAAATAAATGTAATTAAATAATAAGATATTTAAACTAAAATAATATTTAAAATGCACTTCCAAAGACAGAATAGCCCAAATCTAACAGTTTGATTACAAACTTGTCAATGAAAAACTAATCTAAAAGAATAAAAAAAATCCTCTATAAACTTTAATTAACCAAATAAACAAACATTTCCTGCCTAATATAATTAGATTATGTATTATTAGTTGTCGTCTTTTTTTTATAAACTCTAAAGGTTATTAAATTTTTTTATGATAAAATAGAAAACTCTAACAAACATTATTTTAAAGAATGTTTCAAAATTAACACAAGAAGTAATTTTGATAAAAAACATAGGTGTTTCATTAAAAGTTGTAAATTTTGTTATTGATTGATAAAGTCTTTAATACATGATTTATGAAGTAAGCAGATTACCGGACAAGACAAATTGTTTTTTAACAATCTATTATTCATAAACTTCTTTGACGTTTTGTATTAAAGGACTTTTAAAAAAGACTAACTTTCAGCTATAGGTAACACATATGACGCTAATTTCAAATCTTGTTTTAACTGTATAACAAACACGATTTATTTCTTTTTGTATACCATGTATGGTTTTCTTTTACTTCAAATCACAGAAATGTTTGCAATGTTTGAAAATTGCAATAATCAAAGTCAAGATTTGTTACATAAGAAAAGCATTGTGGCGGCTTTACGCTATGTACATATAATTATGTATAATAATGATTATTAATGAATTGGGATTCAGGTACAGTGAAATTAGACCCTTTTCGCCACTAATGAAATAGTATTTATTTTAATTTATATCAATTAAGACATTTATTTAAAACATTGAATTTTATTATGTTGGTCTAGCCTCTGCTTTTTTTTTACGTCGCATATGTCTCAGGACCGTATAAAAGTTAATTTTTTTGTATAAATTAAATTTCAATACTCAACTGCGTGACTTGTTTAATACTTTATTTTAACCACATATTGTTACTGAATACTATTGCAACGTTCACTTTGTAGGTATACCATAAAGTTTTACGGAAGAAAATAGTGTTTATGATAATCAACCCTTACAATAAGATGTTTTGACAATGATGCCTATCTGCAATAAATCACACAATAAGCTTCTCTGAGTGATTACAATCAAAACATTGCAACAATAAACACAAATTTCTGTTGAGGCCCAAACAAACACTAAGAAATACAAATTTTTTATTTATGGCATCGTTATCGTAAGAAGCCATAAACCATTGTGAAGAGTAATCGGCTTATCCTATAATGAGTTTTAAATATTTTTGGATCCAGCTATAACTAACTACCTTCATTCTTCTACACCACATTTTTGCGTTTGTGTAAACTGACAGAATTTATATTATATAAGTGAATAGAAAATTGATTGATATTGAAATAGGAAATTGATATTTTTAAAAATTGTTTTCGTTGAATATACTAACTAATAGGTAGAACGCGTAGAAACGAATCAAATATGTCTCGTTTTAGAAATGTAATTAACTCATAAATTGGAGTATTGAAATATAATAAAATAGATCACTTTGGCTTGATAAACCATCGATAAAGTTGTAATTACTATAAAATAAGAAATATTAACGAAATAAACGTATTTTTGATAAAATTTTCTATCATAGAAAAGTTTGCATCAAACGTTTGCGTTTTCGAAGGTTTTTTGTGGTTTCATTATTTTTATCAAGACTAATGTATAAAAAAAACCTTTTAGAAAACATAATCAATTATATTTTAGTAAATGTTTGCGTTCAAAGTACTCTAACGACTCCTGGGGCTCGTCATCTCCAAAAAAGTTCCGGTTTCGTAGTTGGTTTCGTTCCGTGCATCGACTGTTTTGAATCAATTTTTCCGCACAATAACAACAGTATTTAAAAAATTTCTTATTGTCGTTCGATAGAGGATAGATTAGACTTTCGACAGACCAAATATCAACTTTTCACGTTTACACAGTAAGTATCTGTCGACGACGTCGCAGTTTGATGTTCTCTTGTACCGCGAATAAGTCGTCGGTACGGCGAGCGTCTGTAAGGACGTCACTAGGTCCTGAGAGTAGTCGTTTCGTTGATATAAATTTCAGAATATATAGGAAAGATCTTTTTTTCAAAATTGGTTGTGTCGTCGGCTCTAAAACATTGACGATCGTCAAAAAGGAACGATGTCATCACGCCAAAGTCTAGTGCGAGAATGAATGAATGAATGAAAAACGTTTATTTGGGAAACATACAAGTGGTGTGCTAACATGCTGTGATTCGATATAATACTGGTGGCTACACAGTTCACAGTTCACAGTTCACAGTTGGGCCAGATGTACGGCTTCATGTTGCGACGTTGTTGTTTCCCAAGGCCGTTCTAGGCGTCGTGCCTCTTCAGCCTTAAATGTAATGTTGTTATTCATCGAGGTGAGTGTTGGAAGAGCGGGAGTGAGTGAAATAAGCGAAGATCCAGTTGTAACTAGATGAAGTTGGAGTTGCTTGACTGCGAGGTTTGAAGTTTGAGCGAGCTTGAAGTTGAGGAAAATTGTGCAAAGAGAATAAGTTGAAGAAGTTTTTGCGTCTGCAGCCGACTTCGGACAAAGTCCCCGCATTCGCGTGAGGTAGAGGGAAACTGCAGAAAAACCCCTACCGGGACCGGAAAGTGAAGAAGATTCGCAGTCGTGAGGTGAAATCGTTGGAAATGATGAGTGATGAGTGAAGAGTTTCATGTTTGAGTGGGTTTGGGGGTGTCTCTGTTCTTGTCTTACTGTTTGGTCTTTGTGACTAATGACTTCGACCTCCTGCCCTTATTCAGGTTGCTGCTGCTTTCGGCTTCCCTGCTCCAGAACGATGATGTTTTTAGTCCGTGAAATCGGGGGGGTGAAGAGGTCGCGAATCCTCCACAGAGGGCTTCCGCGCTGGGCCTCTTCACGGCCTTCTCTGGAACAGTTAAGCAAGAGAGCAGCATCTGTTTTGTAAATGGTGTTGTGTAGTTGTGTAATTGAGAGCAGTGTGACCTGTCGGAAGTCGTTAGTCGTTAGGTTCCCGGCCCCGTTTAAGTTCAATGGCCAGTCTGGTTTAGAAAGGGATAAAGATGATGACTACTTGACCCTAATAGAAAGTGGTGTTTCTTCAATGATATTTTCCAGGCTGGCCGATAGCTCGTTTTCACGTGCTGTCATTTGTAGCAAAGCGCTCGGAAGGTGGACTTTTTTGAGTTTGGGTTTACTTGGAAGCGTTTGAGAAATCGAGGGATTTTTATTGTGGGGATCAGTCCAAGATGTACGGAGCGTTTGCTTTGCTATTTCATTTTGGGATCGGAGCGTGCGAAGAACGTAAGACGACTGGAGCTTTTTTAAACGCTCATTGATCGAGTGTGCGCCAATATGATCGTACAGTCGCCCAGACGGGAATTTGAAATACAGGTCAAAGATTTTTCGCAAAATTTTCCTTTCGCAAGAGACAAGTCTTTCGATTTCAAGAGGGTTGAGGGACACATAGAGAACAGCACGGAATTCGATGACCGGCCGTATGAAAGTTTTATATGTGTGGTGCAAGGTTTCGGACGAACAGCCTTGCAGGCCTCCGCGTAACCTAGAAACGATTCCCGCTCTTTGCCTCACCTTACGAAGGGTAGCGTTCAAGTCGGAAGAAAAATTTCCATATTTGTGGAATGTGATACCTAGATATCGAACCTCATTGCTTAGGGGAATTTGACTATTCCAAAGAGAAAGGTGGATGTTCCGGGTTTGAAACTTAAACGACTGACATTGGTATCCGTTTCGGAAGAGAATGGCCGAAGACTTAGTTGGGTTAGGTTTTATCCTCCACTTGGAAGCCCACTTCTGAAATTCATCAAGGCACTCTTGAAGGATTTGAGTGGCCTTGGAAGATGTTTTCTGTCCTGTCCACAGGGCCGGGTCGTCAGCAAAGAGAACGGTTTTTGTGGCAATTTGGGATTTGATTGGTACGTCATGGCAGTAGATGAGGTAGAGAAGAGGGGACAGAACAGAACCTTGGGGAACCCCGGCGTTTATATTGATTGGGTTAGATAGTTCGTTTCCTTCACGAACTTTTAGTGTTCTGTGTGATAAAAACGAGTGTATTAGTTGTGTTAATTTGTCGCTAAAGTGTAATTGTTTTAATTTGTAAATCAATCCAGCGTGCCAAACTTTATCGAAAGCCTTTTCAATGTCGAGAAAAACTCCCAAGACACACTGACCTAGGTTCAGGTGCCGCGCAACATCTGTTTGCAGCGCCGTGAGTGGGTCGGACGTTGACCGCTGTGCACGGAATCCAAACTGCGTAGGGGGGAAAAGCGAGATGCTTTCGCAGAAATTACGAAGTCTTTCAGTGATTATTCTCTCGAAAAGTTTTCCAATTCCACTCAGGAGTGTAACCGGCCTATAAGAGTTTGGGTCGTCTGAGGGTTTCCAGGTTTTTGGATCATAATTGCGACACCAGATTTCCAATCACAAGGAAAGTAAGATGCAGAAAGACAATTGTTAAAAATTTGGACAATTGCCTGCAAGACAGGGTGTGGGAGATGTTTGAGTGTAATGTTTTTAATGTTGTCATGACCCGGTGCTTTATTGTTTTTTAGAAAGTGTATTTTTGTCGCGATTTCCTCTAACAGAATGGGTTCGAATACGGTGCTGACGTCATCTGTTTGTGTGTCCTTGTGGAGGTCGGTTTGTGTTATGTAGCAGGTGCGTGCTTGAGTACGGTGAATGAACTGCGAGTGGAATGTTTCGACACGTTTTTTATGAGAGTTATTAAACAACGGATCTTCCGGAATTTGGAAAATTTTTTCTAAGTGTTTTGCGTATGCGTTTGCCTTGTCAGTGTCAGTTGTGATGAACTGATTGTTAATTTTCAAGAAGTGTCGTGGGTTTGATTTTTGTCCCGTTAAAATTTTTAATTTATTCCAAAAACGTTTTCCGTCGCGATAGTTGAGTTTTGAACACGTTTCTCTCCAGAGTTTTTCTCGATGATGGTTAATGTCGCGTCGAATTGTCGCGTTTAGACGGTTCCATTGTGTTTTAATGTCCGGATCGCGGGTGTTAATGTACTCTCTGTAAACTTGTCGTTTCAACCGAATTTTGTCAATAATTTTAGGGGGGAGGGGAGTCGTATGTAATGAAATTCGTTTTTCGGGAGTGCATTGAAGATATGTATCTTGAATAAGTTTTGATATGTAGGAGACCTGGCGCTCAATCTCCTCGGGGATGGTGGTTGGGTCAAGAGGTACAATTTCCTTTTCCAGGATAACACGAAATCTTTCCCAGTCTGTGTTTTTAGAATCTCGAATGATGATGTACTCTGGAGTTGGGGTTTTTGGCTTGGATACAGATAGATCAAATACGAGCGGAAGATGGTCTGATGTAATTGTTGTTCCGATGTTAGCAGAGTCGCTAGCACGGTTGGACAAAGAATCTGTGACAAGGATGTGATCTACGATAGAGCATCCTTCCCAATGATTGATGTGGGTTGGGGAAGAGTTTGGAATCCTATACAATGGCAAATTACTGATTGCATCGATGAGAATGTGGCCGCTTCGATTAGTTAAAGTGTCGCCAAAATCAGTGTGTCTAGCGTTAAAATCGCCTAAGATGATTGCTTTAGGGAGAGATGCGGCGTACTGCATTAATTCGTTGCTTAGACACTGTCTTGGGGGATTATAGTAGGTAAAAAATGTAATGATGTTGGAGTCTATGTAAATGTCGACCGCGATGCAATTTAAGTGTTGTAAGTTGTTAGGGAGTTGGTGCTCGCTGAAGGCGAAACCTTTTTTGATGAGAATGGCTACTCCTCGGGTTTCTCGTTGGCCCTGTTGAGCTGGGTATCTTCTATGGGTGGCATTGAAACCTCTAAATTTTGGAAAGGATTTGGCCTTGACTTCGGTGATACCCAGAATCTCGATATTATCCCGGGAAAGGAAATTTTCTATTGCGGCCTTTTTCCGGGTGACCCCCCCGGAATTGGCCGTGGCGATTTTGATGGAATTAACCGCCATTTTTGTGGGTATTCAACTTGTCGATGGAAACATGGAGCATGTCCCCAGAAAAATTGAATTTAACCTCTCTTTTCAGAAAGAGACGCGACGCGCGACCGACAAGCATAGTTCCTTGGTCTCGCTTGTCCGGGAAGAGATTTAAGACGACAAAGGACAGGGCCCGGATGAATTGATCGACCGTGATCGGCTCGGCCGTTTCGGGTTTAGAATTTTTGACAATCTGGACATAAGTCGCTTGGGAATTTTTTGCTAGGGGGGCTTTCCTAGCTGGGCATTTTTTAGAGAAAGCTAGATGATCTCCCTCACAGTTCACGCAGCGGGTGAGTTCGCTCGTGCACTCATGGAGTTTATGGGTTTCACCACATTTGGGGCATTTAACGGTCGAAGATGGGCATTTATCCAGACTGTGCCCGACTGTCTGGCACCTGGCGCACACGGCCTGGGTTACAGGTGGAACCTGAGAAGGTTCGCACCTGTGGAGTTTTGAGAAGAGCAAGAGGCCTTTCTTCAGAAGCTTATCTAGGGTTTCCTGTTCCCTAGTAAGAAGACGATACAGGTTGGTAGGTTTACCTGTTTTGCGGGAGATGATCCGCCACACCTTTGTGACACGGTATCCCTGCTCGGAGCAGGCTTCCCGGATATCGGTGTCATTTATGTCCTCATCGACGTGACGCAGGACACAGGAGAATGACGGTTGAAGATCTTTCCGCTTCAGGGGCTGGGGCTTCGCTGATTTATTAATCGGAGTGATCTTTGAGCCTGGGGAGCCCAGGGCATCCAAGATCATTTTCTGATGGTCTGGTGTTAGAGGATGAACGCTCGTGAAAATGGCGCTTTCATCCTTTTTGAAAATGTTTAGATTGACAAGCTTAACTGCGACAGAGCGGAGGGTACAATGAAGCTTTTTCAAAGTTTGGAAATCTCTAGGGAGATGGTGAATTTGGTAGCGTGGATGAGCTACCGATGGCTGATTTATTTTAATCAAAGACGACTGAGACGCCGATTTGTGGATTTGGGCTTTGGTGACCTTTGCCCTCGACCGATGGGGTTTAGATCGTTGACTACCGCCAGAAACACTCGATTCCGTTACAGAGTCGGTTACGGCGGTTAAGACCGTTGGAGCGCGGGAAGAGCCAACGACTTTCTTTGCGCGGGAATTCCCTTCGATATACTCAATGACCTTCCGCATAAGGTCAGAGTCGTTTAGACTAGCGGAAAGCTCACTCACCGAGTCCGCTGTTTGGTGTTCGCCCTCCACTTTGGAAGGTTTTGGGGCCTTTTTATCCTTCGGTGGAGTTGGCCTCTTGATGTCCAGTTCCCTGGCAACAACGGTCTTCTTGCCCTTGAAGACCGTTTTGGAGCTTGGAGCTGGTTGGGGTTGAGATGTCGGAGACGACATCTTCTGATGTTGTTTCGCGGGTCGCTTCTTGGCATTGACCACCCCCGTGATGGTGGTCAATGCCTCCGTTGGCTGTAACGGCCTTTGCCGCGAACTGCGGCCGGCCATTTTACGTTTAACCTCACTCGAAGAGACACAATACACGGCACGTCTGATCTCTTCGGGGGATGATCAAAGAATTTCTAGTGCGAGGCCCCGATAATTTTAATGTTGGCGAGCGTGGTGTTTGTTTAGTCCGCGGTCGGGTTTATTTTCTAGGCAATAAAAACTTGGTTGTGGCGCGAAAATATATCATCATATACACTCGCGAGTCAGCCACCGTGCCGGTAGGTCGACTGTTCCAGCGTCAACAAAGTGACAGAACAAAAAGCAGCGAAAGTGACGAGGATAAAAAACGCGAAAATTTACAAGTTCATCGAAGGGGGCTACAAATGCCCACTCCGTGGAAAAATCACAAAACAACCCAACGCTGAAGACTTAAACAAGATGGAAGAAGATAACTCGAAACGAAACAGACGGGTCAATTTCTACCCAATATACCAGAAAACAAAAACTACCGCAAATAACATGGATCTCGATGACGTCCAAACTTATAACAAATTTACACCACTTGCAAATCTTCAAGACTTCTGTGAATCTAGCAACGACAATTCTACGCAAGAACCGACAGAAACCAGACAAACACCAAAAGTGACCAAATCTACTCCGACTCAGAACAAGAAACTAAAGCAGCCACCCATAATTATAAAGTCTGCAATAATCAAACCCCTAGAATTCCACCAAGAAATAAAGAAGCTGATGAAAAATCATCAATTCAGAATCCTGTACCTCAAAAATGAAACGAAAATTTATACAGAAGAGAAAGAAGCCAGAAACCTTATCATCAATCAACTCACCTACTCAAAAATCAGCTTCTATACATTCACTCCAAAAGACGAAAAAATTTACAAAATTGTTCTAAAAGCCGCACCGTTTACGACCATAGAAGAAATTGAAACCACATTAGAAGAGAATGAAATCCATGACGCAACATGCATCAAACTAAAATCTAGAAATGACCATTCGCAATCATTCCTTATCTCTACTCAACATAAAGAAGACTTAGACAAAATCCAAAAAATAAAAAGCCTAGACCACATCGACATCAAAACTTAATTGCTCAATGCTATCGCTGCCAGGCGTTCGGACATGGCAGCGGCTTCTGCAGCCTTCCACCCCGATGCGTCAAATGCGCCGGTAACCACCCCACGGAACAGCACCCAGAACCAGTAGACTGCCCCAAATGCGCTAACTGCGGCGGACCCCATACTGCAAACCACAAGAACTGCCCGACCTACCTGGAAAGTGTAGAAAAAATCTATTCCAAAATAAACACGCAGGTAAGTGGCAGAAACCAACCAGCCAAATTTAACTCAAAAATCAGTAATCCAAATACATCATATGCGTCAATTGCTAAATTGGTCCCCCAAACGTCTACTAATCCCACTCCAACCCCACCGCCAATCTTAAACCAAACTAAACCCTTCTCACCCAACTCTGACAACCCTAACCTTGATGATTTTAAAACACTTATTCAGGAATTAAAAGAATTAAACCAAATCTGTAATTTAAAAGAACTGATAAACATAGTCCGACAGCTAAAAACTCAATTAAAAAATGCTAAATCAACCATGGATAAAATTCTTATATTAAACGATCTAACTGACAGCTTAAACTTAATATAAATGGAAACAAAATCCATAAAAATCTTATCCTAGAATTCAAATGGAATTACTCCCAAAATAGATGAACTTATCCTCATAATTGACAAACATGACATCGACATAATTTTAATCCAAGAGGCGCAATTAAACAACCGAACCCCACCGTCAATCCCACAATTTTCCAAAATAACTAACCTACTACATCGCGGTCTTATCACCTACATTAAAAACTCACTTCCATTCCACCAACTAGAAAACACAGGCATCAGTCTAACGACAGTCATAGGCAATAAAATCAAAATTATCAACGCATACGTACCACCGAACTACACCCTAACCCCACGTATGTTAGACAACATTATCTCCCCTCCCCCCCACAAAACATTCTTATTTGGAGACCTAAACTCTAAACATACCACCTGGAACTGCCTACAAAATAATACAAACGGAAACTTAATATTGAACTACACAGATACAAACGACCTAGAAATCATATATCCTATCAACTCGCATACTCATTTTCCCTATAACCTAAACCATAACCCATCAACAATAGACATAGGCATAATAAAAAATATAAACTGCACCACCCCAATCACTTTAGACCCACTCCCCTCAGATCACCTACCTATTTACACAGAAATTAATTTAAACAACCCCATTCCTCTTAATCCCAATTATTCCAAAAAATTCATTAAATGGAGCAAATTTAAAAACCTATTAAAAACAACACCCCCAGTAACGAAGATTAACACTAAAGATGAACTTGACGAAGCAATCCTAACATTTAACATAAATATCCAAAATGCTATAAAACACTCCTCCCAAAATACTACTCAAAACAAATACAGACTTAAACTACCATCTACACTGCTTGACGAAATTAAACTAAACAGAAAACTCAGAAAAAGACTAAACATTTACCCAAACAATGCCCTTAAACAACTAATAAACTTGCAAACCCAAAATATCCAATCTCAGATCTCCCAAATTAAATCGAACAACTGGAACAACCAAATAAAGCAAATCACTGCAAAGAACAAAAACTCACTCTGGAAACTTGCCAGAAATTTAAAAAGAAGCAAGATTAACCACAATCTTCCCCCACTAATTAATCCCACAGATAATTCAAAAGTATACTCAAACTCAGACAAGGCCAAAATCATAGCCCAAGTCTTTCACAAAGTACACACTACGAACAGCAACCTGGGGGACTACGAAACCTCTCTTAAAATCAATAAAATAATCAAAACCTTTAACACTATAAGTACAACTACACCACCAGACCAAATTCCCTCAACCAGCGAAATTAATAACATATTATCAAAAATCAAAACAAGCAAAACCCCCGGCGAAGACAAAATCCACGGCGCAGTGATAAAAAACCTCCCGAAAACAACACTTGATACCATCTACGCATTACTAAAAGCTTCTATTTCTTTACAATATTTCCCCAAACACTGGAAAAATGCACTTATTATCCCAATTAAAAAACCAAACAAAAATCACTCCCTCCCATCTAACTACCGCCCTATTAGCCTACTCCCTATTCTGTCCAAGGTCCTTGAGAAAATAATATTAAATAGACTCAACCGCTTCCTAAAAAACAATAACATAATAATTCCAGAGCAATTTGGCTTCAAAGCCATGCATAACACAACTCTTCAACTAGCCAGAATCATAGACACCATTTCAACCTCCTATGCCAACAACAAAATCACTACTCTCATATCCCTAGACATCGAGAAGGCCTTTGATACCGTCTGGCATCAGGGGCTTATCATCAAACTGTTAAAAATTAAACTACCACATTATCTTATAAAAATTATTCAATCCTTCCTCGACAACAGAACTTTTCAAGTCTCTCTAAAAAATACTCTCTCCAAAAAATACCCTATCCCTGCGGGAGTCCCCCAGGGAGCCGTACTATCCCCAACTCTTTTTAACTTATACATAAACGACATCCCCCACTCTACAAACACCACACTATCCCTATTCGCCGACGACACTGCACTACTCTCTCACTCCTGGCAGGCCAGAGTAGCCAACTCTAAAATCCAATCACACCTTGCAGAGCTTACAAAATTTTACGAAAAATGGAAAATTAAAATAAACCCAAACAAAACTACACTAACCTACTTTACACATAAGAAAAAATTTAAAACCACGACAGTTCACATCAATAATTTTCCCATCACCCCTACCCACGACACTAAACTACTAGGACTTACTATCGATAAAAAACTAACCTTCACTAAGCACATCAACAACACACTCAACAAGGCCCAAACAGCCTATATCACCCTGCTCCCCTTACTAAATTATAAAAGCCCTCTCTCACTGGAACTAAAAATCTACATCTACAAAACTTACATATTACCTATTATCCTGTATGCATCCCCAACCTGGTCACCACTCATTAATCAATTAAACTTGGATAAAATACAAAAATTTCAAAATAAAATACTAAGAACTATAACTAATCTGCCAAAGTATACACCTATAATAGACCTGCATAAAACCACAAATACCCTCGCAATTAAAGACAATCTTTCCCAAATAAACAAAAAATTCTTCCAAAAGCAAACTCAAAAAATAGACCCCACCAAAAACATTGCCAATCTAAATCACCAAAATAGAAACTTTAAATTTCGGAAAAAACTTCTCTCCTCCTACCATCCTCACAAATAACTCTCTAAATAACAGACAATCAAATTAAAAAATCTAATGCTGGTTTCTGCCACTACCCAACTCGCCAAACAATACAATCTTACATCAATCGCAAACTTATATAAATAGAATGTAAATCATAGGGTTTTTTGAAACATTTTTCCCTAACACAACCTAAAATCACATGTGCCTTAAACTTTACACAAATCTACGTTACTGGACAAACAGTTGTATACACCAGTAAGAAACACTTAAGTCATGAAATATTTAGGACCTTCCCGGGACTAACCCGGGTCACCTTGTAAATATGTACAAAAAATAGACAATAAATATTTTCAAATGGCAAATGGCGCGAAAATATCTTTAGTTTGAGCGCTTGTGTACTCGAATTGTGTTGGTTGATTCGTTCGTTTAGGGGTTTATATATCTAGTATATATATATACTACATACAACCTACGCCAATCGTTCGTACGTTCGTTTGTCCATCGTCATCCACTAGTGGTAGTTGATCTGTAATAATAAGAAATAATACGAGAAAAAAATGGCCGACGTCGAAAATCAATCCGCATCGGCTAATGCTGCTGCTGCTTCAACGACTTCACCTCAAGTTCATCATCATGCTAAGAAGGAGAAGAAAACAAAAAATCCTAGAGCGAAACCTTCTCATCCTCCCACCTCCGAGATGGTCAATAACGCTATTAAGGGTTTAAAGGAACGCGGTGGTTCTTCTCTTCAAGCTATAAAAAAATTCGTCGCCGCCAATTACAAGGTAGATGCCGAAACAGTTGCGCCATTCATTAAGAAATATCTAAAAGGCGCTGTTGCTTCTGGTTCGTTGGTTCAGACGAAAGGTAAGGGAGCTTCTGGATCGTTTAAACTAGCTTCCTCGTCCGCCTCCGGTGGAGGTGCAAAAGCGAGAGCTGCCGCTGCTGCTTCTGCTGCCAGAGCTGCCGCCGCCGCCGCGGCAGCTGCTACTGGCGTAAGAAAGAAAAAATCTTCAGCAGTTTCAAAAGCTAAAAAAACAACTGGAAAACGTTCCGCTGTTTCGGCACCAAAAACCGGTAAGAAACCATCTTCGCCGAAAGCGAAAAAAGTCGCAGCCGAAAAGAAGAGCGTAGCTGTCGCGAAAGCAAAAAAAGCCGCTTCTGTCGCCGCCGAGAAGAAAACAACTGCTTCTGCTACAGGTAGAGCTGTTTCGGCAACAGCTTCTTCAAAGCCGAAATCGCCTTCGAAAGCAAAGAAATCAAATAAGGCCGGTCCAACGAAAAAACCTAAAGCACCGAAACCAAAAAGTGCCAAGGCTATATCTACCAAAGCGAAGAAAGCTCCTGCTTCTCCTAAAAGAAAGAAGTGAGCTACGGCAATAATCTTTATTGTCGTCGTCGTCGTCGTCGTCGTCGACTATGAACCGATGATGATGATGATGATGATGATGGTGGTGGTGGTGGTGACGTCCTGGATTATCGACAGCTTAAAGCCGTTGATGGCACACATAAATGGCCCTTTTCAGGGCCACAATTTAATTTCTATACAAATAAAAAAAAAAGTTTTCATATCTATCGAAACTACATCAATAGAGGAGCGAGCACATATAAAATAAAAATAATAATGTCGGAATGTGCTAATTGCTAAAAACGTATTATCCCTTCATACCTACCACAACTATTTTTACGACTGAATCCGATATTTAACTTCGCTAACTTTAATGATGTGTCTGTCGCTCCAGGCTATACCCCCTACGGTTTGTTTATTTTTGTCCAGGGTATACCCCCTATTGACCCGAGCAATTATAAAACTATAATATCTAATAATTGTACTGTAAATAACAGACAAAGTTTAAAAATTATTATTATGCGGGTACTATGAAGTATAATAACTATCAACATTGCGAATCATTTTCATTTATTAAAAAAAATGTGGTTCTGAAAAGAACCGTTTTTTTTTTGTTTGTTTATTTTTTCATTTTAAGCTCGTTCTCCTCGAATACGTCTTGCCAATTGGATGTCTTTAGGCATGATGGTAACGCGTTTTGCATGAATGGCACACAAATTTGTATCTTCGAAAAGTCCGACAAGATACGCTTCGCTTGCTTCTTGAAGTGCCATAACGGCAGAACTTTGAAAACGAAGATCGGTCTTGAAATCCTGAGCTATTTCCCTGACCAGGCGTTGGAAGGGTAATAAAGTTCGGTGCTTTTCTGATAACGACGAATTTCACGCAGAGCCACTGTGCCGGGCCTGTAGCGATGAGGTTTTTTCACTCCTCCAGTGGCGGGTGCGCTTTTTCTTGCTGCCTTGGTGGCAAGCTGTTTTCGTGGAGCTTTTCCACCGGTCGATTTACGAGCAGTTTGCTTGGTACGGGCCATTTCCAACTAGACACAAACACACACGGACGCAAACACCTACGTCACTAACGACGGCGACGGTTCATATGAGCCTGCAATAAAATTTTTCTCCTTATTTTATAACTAGGGTCACAGTATGCGTTATCTGATTGGTCGAAAAAGTGACTTTAGAGGCGGAGCAAAACGAAACTATAAAATGAGGTAACTAATGTCGCGGGTCGGTAGTTGTTTTCGACGAAGCAGTTAAACCTGTGTCGTTTTCTTTCAATAATCTTTCAAAATGACCGGTCGTGGCAAAGGTGGAAAGGGATTGGGAAAAGGTGGAGCAAAACGTCATCGTAAAGTTTTACGTGATAACATCCAGGGCATCACCAAGCCCGCGATAAGAAGATTGGCACGTCGTGGCGGAGTGAAGCGTATCTCCGGTCTGATTTGCGAAGAAACCAGAGGTGTTCTGAAAGTATTCCTCGAAAACGTGATTCGTGATGCCGTCACCTACACCGAACATGCAAAACGAAAAACCGTCACCGCCATGGATGTCGTTTACGCTTTGAAACGTCAAGGCCGTACGCTTTACGGTTTTGGCGGTTAAATTTTATTTATCTACGAGACTACGAGGCGACGACAATACCGGAATAGTTTGGTTTCTTCCTCATCGTTCCATCAATCTATTACATCTACTATTCATCGTATTTTAATTTTGGACGAAAAAAAAACGGTTCTTTTCAGAACCACAAAAATATTCCTAAACAAATGAAAAAAATACGTTTCACAAAGAAAGACCACCAATATGATTCTGAAACTGTGTTGTTTTAAGTTATGTGTGATTGTTATGACTGTACTCGTATAGTTGCTTTGTTTAATAATGAGTCTTGACTTTTGGCTTTAAACAGATGATAATTAACACCAAATAAAAAAAACAGGTACCCCTAATCGATATTCATGGATTAGCTTCTCAAACATCTCCCTCACGCTGCCATCACATCCATCACCACAATTTTCAATTCTTGTCTCAATTCCGGTCACTTTCCAACTCCATGGAAAGAAGCCACCACCATCATGATCCCCAAGCCCAACAAAGACCTTAACAACCCACTTTCATATCGCCCCATTTCTCTCCTCAACATTCTGGGAAAAATCTTTGAAACAATTCTTGCCTCTCGTCTCCGACTCACTCTCGAACAAAACAACTTTCTGCCCCCCGAACAATTCGGTTTTCGCCCCCATCGCTCCACTTCCGACCCCACTTTCGAACTTTTCACCGACACAACCCGAAGTGCCAATCTCGGCCAGTGCACACTAGCCATCTTTTTGGATGTCGAACGTGCATTTGACCGGGTTTGGCACGATGGCCTCATCCAAAAATTTCTTTCTCGTAACATCAACCCCAATTTCATCAAATTAATCGACTCTTTTCTGTCAAATCGCTCCTGCAAAGTCAAAGTCCAAAATTCCTTTTCGCATCCCGTCCCTCTTCTCTCCGGGGTCCCTCAAGGCTCCGTTTTGTCGCCCATTCTTTACATTTTTTACAGCTCTGATTTCCCTGTTTCAGATCTCCACCAGACCAAAACCCGCTTCTTCGCCGACGACACCGCTCTCTGGACATCCCGAACCACCGCAGCCTCAGCCTCCAGGACCCTGCAGCCCCTCCTCAACCGGATCTCCACATGGACTCGGAAGTGGAGAGTGAAGATCAACCCGACAAAATCCGCCGCCATTCTCTTCAAACACCCCAACCTCACACGAAACAAGAAATTCGACCCACGCGACATCACCATCACACTCGACAACACACCCATCGACCTTGTGCCCTCCACAAGGTACCTGGGAATCACCTACACGCACACATGCTCACTCGACACCGACCTTCAGATCACGCTCAAAAAAGTCCGCAACAGATCCAACCTCCTCCGCCGCCTCATGGGAAACTTCCAAGGGTGCGATTCCCGCACTCTTCTTCACACGTACAACACTTTCATCCGCCCCGTCATCGAATACCGGGCCCCCATCTACGCATCTCTCCCACACAACAAGACACATCGCATTGTCACATGCGAACGACAAATCCTTCGCCGAATTCACCGCCTTGATCGTTTCCACCCCAGCAATTCCCTCCACCAGGACACAAACACCACCCCCATCACGGACCGTCTTCACAAACTCCCACAAAACTACATCAAACGAACACTCAACAACAACAACACAATCGCCCAAAACACTCTCAACACTTCGCACAAATTGCTCACCCGCGACAACACTCTTCTCAACCGAGTCCCCCGGATCCCCAGAAGAAAACTGCCCCATCCCCCGACAGCGCTTCTCTCAGCGCTGTACCCCGACTTGCCCGACAACCTTCAACTTCTCGTTGAAGAGACACCTCTCACGATGAGACACCACTGACAACACCGACAAGACACCCCCAACGACATCGACATCGACAACTTCCTACGAGCCCCAAACTTCGTTCTTCTTTCTCTCATCTCCCAACGACAACACACTCCCACACAACAATTTCATTTCCTTGACTGAAGAGGCCAAAAGCCTAAAACAGTCCGGACCCGTAGGCTAAGTTGTAAATATCTGTACATATTATTTTCACATTTTCTTATTAATCTGTAAATTTTTGAATAAACGTATTTTGATTGATTGATTGATTGATTTTGCACCACAATTTTAGCTTGAACTTTCGAGTAGTCAAGTATATTTTGTGTTCGTGGTTCGTTTGTGTCGTGTTTTTAAAAATGCCACCAAAGACAAGCGGTAAAGCTGCTAAAAAGGCTGGAAAAGCTCAAAAAAATATTTCGAAGAGCGACAAGAAAAAGAAACGCAAAAGGAAGGAAAGCTACGCAATCTATATTTACAAGGTATTGAAACAAACACCCCGATACCGGTATTTCGAGCAAGGCAATGAGCATCATGAACAGTTTCGTTAATGATATCTTTGAACGGATTGCGGCTGAAGCTTCTCGTCTTGCGCATTACAACAAGTGTTCAACGATCACCAGCCGGGAAATTCAAACTGCGGTTCAGCTGTTGTTACCTGGTGAATTGGCCAAGCACGCAGTCTTCGAAGGTACCAAAGCCGTCACCAAATACACAAGTTCGAAATAGAGAAACTTTTTCTTCTTTCATCGTTCCAAAGACGAAAAGAAAAAAAAATTAAATCGGTTCTTTTCAGAACCACAAATAACATTAAAAATGAATAAAATTTGTATCTTTAAAATGAGATAAGAGATAGGATTGATATTATTATATATAACAATAAAGTAAGTACAAGCAAAAACGGCATTTTTTTGCAAAAAAAAAGTCCTACTTACATAGTACCTATATATATATAATTATGTTATGTGCAAGAACTCAGTTAGAAATTTTAAACAATTTGATATGTTTGAATAATTATTTAATTTCTTAAAATACTATTTTTAATCGGTGACGTTTCAGAAACAAAAAGAAACCAAATTTCTATGGGTCGCCGCTTCACTGCAGGGATGCTAAAGCTTAATTACCAGTTATCAGTATAATTTGGATAATCCTCTCCAAGCTGCTTATAGCAGATCTTCGAATTATTTCACTGCAAACTATATGCTATATACATATCAATTAATTGTAAATGTTACGTAAAATATAATACATAAAATTGCTTTTTTATTTTATTTTATTTATTAACCTCAGTATTAATTAATAGGACGGTAACCAGCAGCGACCTCTTCAATTCCATCTGGATAGTTTCATTTTTTTTTATTTTCTAGTTTCCTGTAATTTACCTTTTCGGCGGGATGATGAATTCCGTTTTACATCCATTTTGCTTATCATTTTTTTGAGACTTTGCCGTCTATTAAATTGAATGACGATCGCCATTTTTCCTCTTTTTTATTGTTTTTTTGCTCTACATTTAGAAGAAACATTATAAAAATATACCTAAATATTAATAAAATTGTTTTGAATATTTCTTCTTTGGTGAGAGCCCAAACATAAATTTCTGTTACTTACGGCCCATCACTCCGTACAAACGTTTGTCCTAAGAAATGTAAATTTGTTTATGGCTTCTTCACCGCAAGGAACTTAAACCATTGTGAAGGGCAATCGGCTTATTCTATAATGAGTCTAAAATATTGTTCGATCCAACTATAGCTGAAAATTTAACTCCTCCATCCTTCATTTTGAGAATATATTTCGACCCCGTAGAGTGACGTCCATCAGAAGAAAAGCATTCGGACATTATTTTGGCTGACTCGGGAAGTCATCGAATAAAGCTAACCCACTATTTATAATAATAAATGTCAAAATTAAATTATATTTGTTTTTTTTTTTTTAAGAAGAAAACTAAAAAATCGATCTTGCAACACAGTAAAAAATTTTGTTCAACTCGAACTCGAAAATCGAAACCCGACCCGACCCGACCCGACCCGACCCGAGACCCGAATTTACCTGAAATGACTTAATCTTTTATTCAAACCAAAAATAAAAATAAATGTAATTAAATAATAAGATATTTAAACTAAAATAATATTTAAAACGCACTTCCAAAGACAGAATAGCCCAAATCTAACAGTTTGATTACAAACTTGTCAATGAAAAACTAATCTAAAAGAATAAAAAAAATCCTCTATAAACTTTAATTAACCAAATAAACAAACATTTCCTGCCTAATATAATTAGATTATGTATTATTAGTTGTCGTCTTTTTTTATAAACTCTAAAGGTTATTAATTTTTTTTATGATAAAATAGAAAACTCTAACAAACATTATTTTAAAGAATGTTTCAAAATTAACACAAGAAGTAATTTTGATAAAAAACATAGGTGTTTCATTAAAAGTTGTAAATTTTGTTATTGATTGATAAAGTCTTTAATACATGATTTATGAAGTAAGCAGATTACCGGACAAGACAAATTGTTTTTTAACAATCTATTATTCATAAACTTCTTTGACGTTTTGTATTAAAGGACTTTTAAAAAAGACTAACTTTCAGCTATAGGTAACACATATGACGCTAATTTCAAATCTTGTTTTAACTGTATAACAAACACGATTTATTTCTTTTTGTATACCATGTATGGTTTTCTTTTACTTCAAATCACAGAAATGTTTGCAATGTTTGAAAATTGCAATAATCAAAGTCAAGATTTGTTACATAAGAAAAGCATTGTGGCGGCTTTACGCTATGTACATATAATTATGTATAATAATGATTATTAATGAATTGGGATTCAGGTACAGTGAAATTAGACCCTTTTCGCCACTAGTGAAATAGTATTTATTTTAATTTTTATCAATTAAGACATTTATTTAAAACATTGAATTTTATTATGTTGGTCTAGCCTCTGCTTTTTTTTTACGTCGCATATGTCTCAGGACCGTATAAAAGTTAATTTTTTTGTATAAATTAAATTTCAATACTTAACTGCGTGACTTGTTTAAAACTTTATTTTAACCACATATTGTTACTGAATACTATTGCAACGTTCACTTTGTAGGTATACCATAAAGTTTTACGGAAGAAAATAGTGTTTATGATAATCAACCCTTACAATAAGATGTTTTGACAATGATGCCTATCTGCAATAAATCACACAATAAGCTTGTCTGAGTGATTACAATCAAAACATTGCAACAATAAACACAAATTTCTGTTGAGGCCCAAACAAACACTAAGAAATACAAATTTGTTATTTATGGCATCGTTATCGTAAGAAGCCATAAACCATTGTGAAGAGTAATCGGCTTATCCTATAATGAGTTTTAAATATTTTTGTATCCAGCTATAACTAACTACCTTCATTCTTCTACACCACATTTTTGCGTTTGTGTAAACTGACAGAATTTATATTATATAAGTGAATAGAAAATTGATTGATATTGAAATAGGAAATTGATATTTTTAAAAATTGTTTTCGTTGAATATACTAACTAATAGGTAGAACGCGTAGAAACGAATCAAATATGTCTCGTTTTAGAAATGTAATTAACTCATAAATTGGAGTAATGAAATATAATAAAATAGATCACTTTGGCTTGATAAACCATCGATAAAGTTGTAATTACTATAAAATAAGAAATATTAACGAAATAAACGTATTTTTGATAAAATTTTCTATCATAGAAAAGTTTGCATCAAACGTTTGCGTTTTCGAAGGTTTTTTGTGGTTTCATTATTTTTATCAAGACTAATGTATAAAAAAAACCTTTTAGAAAACATAATCAATTATATTTTAGTAAATGTTTGCGTTCAAAGTACTCTAACGACTCCTGGGGCTCGTCATCTCCAAAAAAGTTCCGGTTTCGTAGTTGGTTTCGTTCCGTGCATCGACTGTTTTGAATCAATTTTTCCGCACAAAAACAACAGTATTTAAAAAATTTCTTATTGTCGTTCGATAGAGGATAGATTAGACTTTCGACAGACCAAATATCAACTTTTCACGTTTACACAGTAAGTATCTGTCGACGACGTCGCAGTTTGATGTTCTCTTGTACCGCGAATAAGTCGTCGGTACGGCGAGCGTCTGTAAGGACGTCACTAGGTCCTGAGAGTAGTCGTTTCGTTGATATAAATTTCAGAATATATAGGAAAGATCTTTTTTTCAAAATTGGTTGTGTCGTCGGCTCTAAAACATTGACGATCGTCAAAAAGGAACGATGTCATCACGCCAAAGTCTAGTGCGAGAATGAATGAATGAATGAAAAACGTTTATTTGGGAAACATACAAGTGGTGTGCTAACATGCTGTGATTCGATATAATACTGATGGCTACACAGTTCACAGTTCACAGTTCACAGTTGGGCCAGATGTTCGGCTTCATGTTGCGACGTTGTTGTTTCCCAAGGCCGTTCTAGGCGTCGTGCCTCTTCAGCCTTAAATGTAATGTTGTTATTCATCGAGGTGAGTGTTGGGAGAGCGGGAGTGAGTGAAATAAGCGAAGATCCAGTTGTAACTAGATGAAGTTGGAGTTGCTTGACTGCGAGGTTTGAAGTTTGAGCGAGCTTGAAGTTGAGGAAAATTGTGCAAAGAGAATAAGTTGAAGAAGTTTTTGCGTCTGCAGCCGACTTCGGACAAAGTCCCCGCATTCGCGTGAGGTAGAGGGAAACTGCAGAAAAACCCCTACCGGGACCGGAAAGTGAAGAAGATTCGCAGTCGTGAGGTGAAATCGTTGGAAATGATGAGTGATGAGTGAAGAGTTTCATGTTTGAGTGGGTTTGGGGGTGTCTCTGTTCTTGTCTTACTGTTTGGTCTTTGTGACTAATGACTTCGACCTCCTGCCCTTATTCAGGTTGCTGCTGCTTTCGGCTTCCCTGCTCCAGAACGATGATGTTTTTAGTCCGTGAAATCGGGGGGGTGAAGAGGTCGAGAATCCTCCACAGAGGGCTTCCGCGCTGGGCCTCTTCACGGCCTTCTCTGGAACAGTTAAGCAAGAGAGCAGCATCTGTTTTGTAAATGGTGTTGTGTAGTTGTGTAATTGAGAGCAGTGTGACCTGTCGGAAGTCGTTAGTCGTTAGGTTCCCGGCCCCGTTTAAGTTCAATGGCCAGTCTGGTTTAGAAAGGGATAAAGATGATGACTACTTGACCCTAATAGAAAGTGGTGTTTCTTCAATGATATTTTCCAGGCTGGCCGATAGCTCGTTTTCACGTGCTGTCATTTGTAGCAAAGCACTCGGAAGGTGGACTTTTTTGAGTTTGGGTTTACTTGGAAGCGTTTGAGAAATCGAGGGATTTTTATTGTGGGGATCAGTCCAAGATGTACGGAGCGTTTGCTTTGCTATTTCATTTTGGGATCGGAGCGTGCGAAGAACGTAAGACGACTGGAGCTTTTTTAAACGCTCATTGATCGAGTGTGCGCCAATGTGATCGTAAAGTCGCCCAGACGGGAATTTGAAATACAGGTCAAAGATTTTTCGCAAAATTTTCCTTTCGCAAGAGACAAGTCTTTCGATTTCAAGAGGGTTGAGGGACACATAGAGAACAGCACGGAATTCGATGACCGGCCGTATGAAAGTTTTATATGTGTGGTGCAAGGTTTCGGACGAACAGCCTTGCAGGCCTCCGCGTAACCTAGAAACGATTCCCGCTCTTTGCCTCACCTTACGAAGGGTAGCGTTCAAGTCGGAAGAAAAATTTCCATATTTGTGGAATGTGATACCTAGATATCGAACCTCATTGCTTAGGGGAATTTGACTATTCCAAAGAGAAAGGTGGATGTTCCGGGTTTGAAACTTAAACGACTGACATTGGTGTCCGTTTCGGAAGAGAATGGCCGAAGACTTAGTTGGGTTAGGTTTTATCCTCCACTTGGAAGCCCACTTCTGAAATTCATCAAGGCACTCTTGAAGGATTTGAGTGGCCTTGGAAGATGTTTTCTGTCCTGTCCACAGGGCCGTGTCGTCAGCAAAGAGAACGGTTTTTGTGGCAATTTGGGATTTGATTGGTACGTCATGGCAGTAGATGAGGTAGAGAAGAGGGGACAGAACAGAACCTTGGGGAACCCCGGCGTTTATATTGATTGGGTTAGATAGTTCGTTTCCTTCACGAACTTTTAGTGTTCTGTGTGATAAAAACGAGTGTATTAGTTGTGTTAATTTGTCGCTAAAGTGTAATTGTTTTAATTTGTAAATCAATCCAGCGTGCCAAACTTTATCGAAAGCCTTTTCAATGTCGAGAAAAACTCCCAAGACACACTGACCCAGGTTCAGGTGCCGCGCAACATCTGTTTGCAGCGCCGTGAGTGGGTCGGACGTTGACCGCTGTGCACGGAATCCAAACTGCGTAGGGGGGAAAAGCGAGATGCTTTCGCAGAAATTACGAAGTCTTTCAGTGATTATTCTCTCGAAAAGTTTTCCAATTCCACTCAGGAGTGTAACCGGCCTATAAGAGTTTGGGTCGTCTGAGGGTTTTCCAGGTTTTTGGATCATAATTGCGACACCAGATTTCCAATCACAAGGAAAGTAAGATGCAGAAAGACAATTGTTAAAAATTTGGACAATTGCCTGCAAGACAGGGTGTGGGAGATGTTTGAGTGTAATGTTTTTAATGTTGTCATGACCCGGTGCTTTATTGTTTTTTAGAAAGTGTATTTTTGTCGCGATTTCCTCTAACAGAATGGGTTCGAATACGGTGCTGACGTCATCTGTTTGTGTGTCCTTGTGGAGGTCGGTTTGTGTTATGTAGCAGGTGCGTGCTTGAGTACGGTGAATGAACTGCGAGTGGAATGTTTCGACACGTTTTTTATGGGAGTCATTAAACAACGGATCTTCCGGAATTTGGAAAATTTTTTCTAAGTGTTTTGCGTATGCGTTTGCCTTGTCAGTGTCAGTTGTGATGAACTGATTGTTAATTTTCAAGAAGTGTCGTGGGTTTGATTTTTGTCCCATTAAAATTTTTAATTTATTCCAAAAACGTTTTCCGTCGCGATAGTTGAGTTTTGAACACGTTTCTCTCCAGAGTTTTTCTCGATGATGGTTAATGTCGCGTCGAATTGTCGCGTTTAGACGGTTCCATTGTGTTTTAATGTCCGGATCGCGGGTGTTAATGTACTCTCTGTAAACTTGTCGTTTCAACCGAATTTTGTCAATAATTTTAGGGGGGAGGGGAGTCGTATGTAATGAAATTCGTTTTTCGGGAGTGCATTGAAGATATGTATCTTGAATAAGTTTTGATATGTAGGAGACCTGGCGCTCAATCTCCTCGGGGATGGTGGTTGGGTCAAGAGGTACAATTTCCATTTCCAGGATAACACGAAATCTTTCCCAGTCTGTGTTTTTAGAATCTCGAATGATGATGTACTCTGGAGTTGGGGTTTTTGGCTTGGATACAGATAGATCAAATACGAGCGGAAGATGGTCTGATGTAATTGTTGTTCCGATGTTAGCAGAGTCGCTAGCACGGTTGGACAAAGAATCTGTGACAAGGATGTGATCTACGATAGAGCATCCTTCCCAATGATTGATGTGGGTTGGGGAAGAGTTTGGAATCCTATACAATGGCAAATTACTGATTGCATCGATGAGAATGTGGCCGCTTCGATTAGTTAAAGTGTCGCCAAAATCAGTGTGTCTAGCGTTAAAATCGCCTAAGATGATTCTTTAGGGAGAGATGCGGCGTACTGCATTAATTCGTTGCTTAGACACTGTCTTGGGGGATTATAGTAGGTAAAGAATGTAATGATGTTGGAGTCTATGTAAATGTCGACCGCGATGCAATTTAAGTGTTGTAAGTTGTTAGGGAGTTGGTGCTCGCTGAAGGCGAAACCTTTTTTGATGAGAATGGCTACTCCTCGGGTTTCTCGTTGGCCCTGTTGAGCTGGGTATCTTCTATGGGTGGCATTGAAACCTCTAAATTTTGGAAAGGATTTGGCCTTGACTTCGGTGATACCCAGAATCTCGATATTATCCCGGGAAAGGAAATTTTCTATTGCGGCCTTTTTCCGGGTGACCCCCCCGGAATTGGCCGTGGCGATTTTGATGGAATTAACCGCCATTTTTGTGGGTATTCAACTTGTCGATGGAAACATGGAGCATGTCCCCAGAAAAATTGAATTTAACCTCTCTTTTCAGAAAGAGACGCGACGCGCGACCGACAAGCATAGTTCCTTGGTCTCGCTTGTCCGGGAAGAGATTTAAGACGACAAAGGACAGGGCCCGGATGAATTGATCGACCGTGATCGGCTCGGCCGTTTCGGGTTTAGAATTTTTGACAATCTGGACATAAGTCGCTTGGGAATTTTTTGCTAGGGGGGCTTTCCTAGCTGGGCATTTTTTAGAGAAAGCTAGATGATCTCCCTCACAGTTCACGCAGCGGGTGAGTTCGCTCGTGCACTCATGGAGTTTATGGGTTTCACCACATTTGGGGCATTTAACGGTCGAAGATGGGCATTTATCCAGACTGTGCCCGACTGTCTGGCACCTGGCGCACACGGCCTGGGTTACAGGTGGAACCTGAGAAGGTTCGCACCTGTGGAGTTTTGAGAAGAGCAAGAGGCCTTTCTTCAGAAGCTTATCTAGGGTTTCCTGTTCCCTAGTAAGAAGACGATACAGGTTGGTAGGTTTACCTGTTTTGCGGGAGATGATCCGCCACACCTTTGTGACACGGTATCCCTGCTCGGAGCAGGCTTCCCGGATATCGGTGTCATTTATGTCCTCATCGACGTGACGCAGGACACAGGAGAATGACGGTTGAAGATCTTTCCGCTTCAGGGGCTGGGGCTTCGCTGATTTATTAATCGGAGTGATCTTTGAGCCTGGGGAGCCCAGGGCATCCAAGATCATTTTCTGATGGTCTGGTGTTAGAGGATGAACGCTCGTGAAAATGGCGCTTTCATCCTTTTTGAAAATGTTTAGATTGACAAGCTTAACTGCGACAGAGCGGAGGGTACAATGAAGCTTTTTCAAAGTTTGGAAATCTCTAGGGAGATGGTGAATTTGGTAGCGTGGATGAGCTACCGATGGCTGATTTATTTTAATCAAAGACGACTGAGACGCCGATTTGTGGATTTGGGCTTTGGTGACCTTTGCCCTCGACCGATGGGGTTTAGATCGTTGACTACCGCCAGAAACACTCGATTCCGTTACAGAGTCGGTTACGGCGGTTAAGACCGTTGGAGCGCGGGAAGAGCCAACGACTTTCTTTGCGCGGGAATTCCCTTCGATATACTCAATGACCTTCCGCATAAGGTCAGAGTCGTTTAGACTAGCGGAAAGCTCACTCACCGAGTCCGCTGTTTGGTGTTCGCCCTCCACTTTGGAAGGTTTTGGGGCCTTTTTATCCTTCGGTGGAGTTGGCCTCTTGATGTCCAGTTCCCTGGCAACAACGGTCTTCTTGCCCTTGAAGACCGTTTTGGAGCCTGGAGCTGGTTGGGGTTGAGATGTCGGAGACGACATCTTCTGATGTTGTTTCGCGGGTCGCTTCTTGGCATTGACCACCCCCGTGATGGTGGTCAATGCCTCCGTTGGCTGTAACGGCCTTTGCCGCGAACTGCGGCCGGCCATTTTACGTTTAACCTCACTCGAAGAGACACAATACACGGCACGTCTGATCTCTTCGGGGGATGATCAAAGAATTTCTAGTGCGAGGCCCCGATAATTTTAATGTTGGCGAGCGTGGTGTTTGTTTAGTCCGCGGTCGGGTTTATTTTCTAGGCAATAAAAACTTGGTTGTGGCGCGAAAATATATCATCATATACACTCGCGAGTCAGCCACCGTGCCGGTAGGTCGACTGTTCCAGCGTCAACAAAGTGACAGAACAAAAAGCAGCGAAAGTGACGAGGATAAAAAACGCGAAAATTTACAAGTTCATCGAAGGGGGCTACAAATGCCCACTCCGTGGAAAAATCACAAAACAACCCAACGCTGAAGACTTAAACAAGATGGAAGAAGATAACTCGAAACGAAACAGACGGGTCAATTTCTACCCAATATACCAGAAAACAAAAACTACCGCAAATAACATGGATCTCGATGACGTCCAAACTTATAACAAATTTACACCACTTGCAAATCTTCAAGACTTCTGTGAATCTAGCAACGACAATTCTACGCAAGAACCGACAGAAACCAGACAAACACCAAAAGTGACCAAATCTACTCCGACTCAGAACAAGAAACTAAAGCAGCCACCCATAATTATAAAGTCTGCAATAATCGAACCCCTAGAATTCCACCAAGAAATAAAGAAGCTGATGAAAAATCATCAATTCAGAATCCTGTACCTCAAAAATGAAACGAAAATTTATACAGAAGAGAAAGAAGCCAGAAACCTTATCATCAATCAACTCACCTACTCAAAAATCAGCTTCTATACATTCACTCCAAAAGACGAAAAAATTTACAAAATTGTTCTAAAAGCCGCACCGTTTACGACCATAGAAGAAATTGAAACCACATTAGAAGAGAATGAAATCCATGACGCAACATGCATCAAACTAAAATCTAGAAATGACCATTCGCAATCATTCCTTATCTCTACTCAACATAAAGAAGACTTAGACAAAATCCAAAAAATAAAAAGCCTAGACCACATCGACATCAAAACTTAATTGCTCAATGCTATCGCTGCCAGGCGTTCGGACATGGCAGCGGCTTCTGCAGCCTTCCACCCCGATGCGTCAAATGCGCCGGTAACCACCCCACGGAACAGCACCCAGAACCAGTAGACTGCCCCAAATGCGCTAACTGCGGCGGACCCCATACTGCAAACCACAAGAACTGCCCGACCTACCTGGAAAGTGTAGAAAAAATCTATTCCAAAATAAACACGCAGGTAAGTGGTAGAAACCAACCAGCCAAATTTAACTCAAAAATCAGTAATCCAAATACATCATATGCGTCAATTGCTAAATTGGTCCCCCAAACGTCTACTAATCCCACTCCAACCCCACCGCCAATCTTAAACCAAACTAAACCCTTCTCACCCAACTCTGACAACCCTAACCTTGATGATTTTAAAACACTTATTCAGGAATTAAAAGAATTAAACCAAATCTGTAATTTAAAAGAACTGATAAACATAGTCCGACAGCTAAAAACTCAATTAAAAAATGCTAAATCAACCATGGATAAAATTCTTATATTAAACGATCTAACTGACAGCTTAAACTTAATATAAATGGAAACAAAATCCATAAAAATCTTATCCTGGAATTCAAATGGAATTACTCCCAAAATAGATGAACTTATCCTCATAATTGACAAACATGACATCGACATAATTTTAATCCAAGAGGCGCAATTAAACAACCGAACCCCACCGTCAATCCCACAATTTTCCAAAATAACTAACCTACTACATCGCGGTCTTATCACCTACATTAAAAACTCACTTCCATTCCACCAACTAGAAAACACAGGCATCAGTCTAACGACAGTCATAGGCAATAAAATCAAAATTATCAACGCATACGTACCACCGAACTACACCCTAACCCCACGTATGTTAGACAACATTATCTCCCCTCCCCCCCACAAAACATTCTTATTTGGAGACCTAAACTCTAAACATACCACCTGGAACTGCCTACAAAATAATACAAACGGAAACTTAATATTGAACTACACAGATACAAACGACCTAGAAATCATATATCCTATCAACTCGCATACTCATTTTCCCTATAACCTAAACCATAACCCATCAACAATAGACATAGGCATAATAAAAAATATAAACTGCACCACCCCAATCACTTTAGACCCACTCCCCTCAGATCACCTACCTATTTACACAGAAATTAATTTAAACAACCCCATTCCTCTTAATCCCAATTATTCCAAAAAATTCATTAAATGGAGCAAATTTAAAAACCTATTACAAACAACACCCCCAGTAACGAAGATTAACACTAAAGATGAACTTGACGAAGCAATCCTAACATTTAACATAAATATCCAAAATGCTATAAAACACTCCTCCCAAAATACTACTCAAAACAAATACAGACTTAAACTACCATCTACACTGCTTGACGAAATTAAACTAAACAGAAAACTCAGAAAAAGACTAAACATTTACCCAAACAATGCCCTTAAACAACTAATAAACTTGCAAACCCAAAATATCCAATCTCAGATCTCCCAAATTAAATCGAACAACTGGAACAACCAAATAAAGCAAATCACTGCAAAGAACAAAAACTCACTCTGGAAACTTGCCAGAAATTTAAAAAGAAGCAAGATTAACCACAATCTTCCCCCACTAATTAATCCCACAGATAATTCAAAAGTATACTCAAACTCAGACAAGGCCAAAATCATAGCCCAAGTCTTTCATAAAGTACACACTACGAACAGCAACCTGGGGGACTACGAAACCTCTCTTAAAATCAATAAAATAATCAAAACCTTTAACACTATAAGTACAACTACACCACCAGACCAAATTCCCTCAACCAGCGAAATTAATAACATATTATCAAAAATCAAAACAAGCAAAACCCCCGGCGAAGACAAAATCCACGGCGCAGTGATAAAAAACCTCCCGAAAACAACACTTGATACCATCTACGCATTACTAAAAGCTTCTATTTCTTTACAATATTTCCCCAAACACTGGAAAAATGCACTTATTATCCCAATTAAAAAACCAAACAAAAATCACTCCCTCCCATCTAACTACCGCCCTATTAGCCTACTCCCTATTCTGTCCAAGGTCCTTGAGAAAATAATATTAAATAGACTCAACCGCTTCCTAAAAAACAATAACATAATAATTCCAGAGCAATTTGGCTTCAAAGCCATGCATAACACAACTCTTCAACTAGCCAGAATCATAGACACCATTTCAACCTCCTATGCCAACAACAAAATCACTACTCTCATATCCCTAGACATCGAGAAGGCCTTTGATACCGTCTGGCATCAGGGGCTTATCATCAAACTGTTAAAAATTAAACTACCACATTATCTTATAAAAATTATTCAATCCTTCCTCGACAACAGAACTTTTCAAGTCTCTCTAAAAAATACTCTCTCCAAAAAATACCCTATCCCTGCGGGAGTCCCCCAGGGAGCCGTACTATCCCCAACTCTTTTTAACTTATACATAAACGACATCCCCCACTCTACAAACACCACACTATCCCTATTCGCCGACGACACTGCACTACTCTCTCACTCCTGGCAGGCCAGAGTAGCCAACTCTAAAATCCAATCACACCTTGCAGAGCTTACAAAATTTTACGAAAAATGGAAAATTAAAATAAACCCAAACAAAACTACACTAACCTACTTTACACATAAGAAAAAATTTAAAACCACGACAGTTCACATCAATAATTTTCCCATCACCCCTACCCACGACACTAAACTACTAGGACTTACTATCGATAAAAAACTAACCTTCACTAAGCACATCAACAACACACTCAACAAGGCCCAAACAGCCTATATCACCCTGCTCCCCTTACTAAATTATAAAAGCCCTCTCTCACTGGAACTAAAAATCTACATCTACAAAACTTACATATTACCTATTATCCTGTATGCATCCCCAACCTGGTCACCACTCATTAATCAATTAAACTTGGATAAAATACAAAAATTTCAAAATAAAATACTAAGAACTATAACTAATCTGCCAAAGTATACACCTATAATAGACCTGCATAAAACCACAAATACCCTCGCAATTAAAGACAATCTTTCCCAAATAAACAAAAAATTCTTCCAAAAGCAAACTCAAAAAATAGACCCCACCAAAAACATTGCCAATCTAAATCACCAAAATAGAAACTTTAAATTTCGGAAAAAACTTCTCTCCTCCTACCATCCTCACAAATAACTCTCTAAATAACAGACAATCAAATTAAAAAATCTAATGCTGGTTTCTGCCACTACCCAACTCGCCAAACAATACAATCTTACATCAATCGCAAACTTATATAAATAGAATGTAAATCATAGGGTTTTGTGAAACATTTTTCCCTAACACAACCTAAAATCACATGTGCCTTAAACTTTACACAAATCTACGTTACTGGACAAACAGTTGTATACACCAGTAAGAAACACTTAAGTCATGAAATATTTAGGACCTTCCCGGGACTAACCCGGGTCACCTTGTAAATATGTACAAAAAATAGACAATAAATATTTTCAAATGGCAAATGGCGCGAAAATATCTTTAGTTTGAGCGCTTGTGTACTCGAATTGTGTTGGTTGATTCGTTCGTTTAGGGGTTTATATATCTAGTATATATATACTACATACAACCTACGCCAATCGTTCGTACGTTCGTTTGTCCATCGTCATCCACTAGTGGTAGTTGATCTGTAATAATAAGAAATAATACGAGAAAAAAATGGCCGACGTCGAAAATCAATCCGCATCGGCTAATGCTGCTGCTGCTTCAACGACTTCACCTCAAGTTCATCATCATGCTAAGAAGGAGAAGAAAACAAAAAATCCTAGAGCGAAACCTTCTCATCCTCCCACCTCCGAGATGGTCAATAACGCTATTAAGGGTTTAAAGGAACGCGGTGGTTCTTCTCTTCAAGCTATAAAAAAATTCGTCGCCGCCAATTACAAGGTAGATGCCGAAACAGTTGCGCCATTCATTAAGAAATATCTAAAAGGCGCTGTTGCTTCTGGTTCGTTGGTTCAGACGAAAGGTAAGGGAGCTTCTGGATCGTTTAAACTAGCTTCCTCGTCCGCCTCCGGTGGAGGTGCAAAAGCGAGAGCTGCCGCTGCTGCTTCTGCTGCCAGAGCTGCCGCCGCCGCCGCGGCAGCTGCTACTGGCGTAAGAAAGAAAAAATCTTCAGCAGTTTCAAAAGCTAAAAAAACAACTGGAAAACGTTCCGCTGTTTCGGCACCAAAAACCGGTAAGAAACCATCTTCGCCGAAAGCGAAAAAAGTCGCAGCCGAAAAGAAGAGCGTAGCTGTCGCGAAAGCAAAAAAAGCCGCTTCTGTCGCCGCCGAGAAGAAAACAACTGCTTCTGCTACAGGTAGAGCTGTTTCGGCAACAGCTTCTTCAAAGCCGAAATCGCCTTCGAAAGCAAAGAAATCAAATAAGGCCGGTCCAACGAAAAAACCTAAAGCACCGAAACCAAAAAGTGCCAAGGCTATATCTACCAAAGCGAAGAAAGCTCCTGCTTCTCCTAAAAGAAAGAAGTGAACTACGGCAATAGTCTTTATTGTCGTCGTCGTCGTCGTCGTCGTCGACTATGAACCGATGATGATGATGATGATGATGATGATGGTGGTGGTGGTGGTGACGTCCTGGATTATCGACAGCTTAAAGCCGTTGATGGCACACATAAATGGCCCTTTTCAGGGCCACAATTTAATTTCTATACAAATAAAAAAAAAAGTTTTCATATCTATCGAAACTACATCAATAGAGGAGCGAGCACATATAAAATAAAAATAATAATGTCGGAATGTGCTAATTGCTAAAAACGTATTATCCCTTCTTATCTCGTGCATACCTACCACAACTATTTTTACGACTTAATCCGATATTTAACTTCACTAACTTTAATGATGTGTCTGTCGCTCCAGGCTATACCCCCTACGGTTTGTTTATTTTTGTCCAGGGTATACCCCCTATTGACCCGAGCAATTATAAAACTATAATATCTAATAATTGTACTGTAAATAACAGACAAAGTTTAAAAATTATTATTATGCGGGTACTATGAAGTATAATAACTATCAACATTGCGAAACATTTTCATTTATTAAAAAAAATGTGGTTCTGAAAAGAACCGTTTTTTTTTTGTTTGTTTATTTTTTCATTTTAAGCTCGTTCTCCTCGAATACGTCTTGCCAATTGGATGTCTTTAGGCATGATGGTAACGCGTTTTGCATGAATGGCACACAAATTTGTATCTTCGAAAAGTCCGACAAGATGCGCTTCGCTTGCTTCTTGAAGTGCCATAACGGCAGAACTTTGAAAACGAAGATCGGTCTTGAAATCCTGAGCTATTTCCCTGACCAGGCGTTGAAAGGGTAATTTACGGATCAAAAGTTCGGTGCTTTTCTGATAACGACGAATTTCACGCAGAGCCACTGTGCCGGGCCTGTAGCGATGAGGTTTTTTCACTCCTCCAGTGGCGGGTGCGCTTTTTCTTGCTGCCTTGGTGGCAAGCTGTTTTCGTGGAGCTTTTCCACCGGTCGATTTACGAGCAGTTTGCTTGGTACGGGCCATTTCCAACTAGACACAAACACACACGGACGCAAACACCTACGTCATTAACGACGGCGACGGTTCATATGAGCCTGCAATAAAATTTTTCTCCTTATTGTCACATACGCGGAAATCGGATCAGTTTATCATTACCTAATATTCCGTAACAAAAATTATGTTTCGAAAAGAGGTCTCGGTTGCGATGTCGTTTCATAAGCGTAACAATGAAACGTCATCAATACTGTCGACTCAGCTTCTTGAAACATAATAAAAACGCGGAATATTAGGGAGCGGGGGCTTTTTGGTCAGTGAGTCCTGTTAATGTCATTTTGGTGTGTTCGTCGTTGGGTTGTGGTGCCAAGTCGTGACATGTGCCCTTTAAGGACAACAATCGCTCCACAAATGTAAGTAACATTCTATTTTGTCTAGTCATTTGTAAATATACATTTTATACAAAACCACCCACATGTTTTTAATCTCACCCTGTGACATTATTTTATAACTAGGGTCACAGTATGCGTTATCTGATTGGTCGAAAAAGTGACTTTAGAGGCGGAGCAAAACGAAACTATAAAATGAGGTAACTAATGTCGCGGGTCGGTGAGAAGTCGATGAACGAGAGTGGTGCGCGTCGCATCGTACGTGCTTCGCTTCCAAATAAATCAACTAAACCGAAGTAAAAGGTCGCTCAAACATGTTTAAACAAGTTATGAAAGTGAATGAAAACGGACATTCGTGTAAATAGCTTTATAATTAGTTATAATAATAACAGTGATAAAGACACTCCGTAATAAATTAGTGTTAGTGTTAAGAAAATGACCGACAGCATGGACTGTACGGAAGAAGGATCCATTAAACTAAACCGCCTAGGTGTGGATCAATTACACTTCATTCTGGAATACATCCAAAAGCGAATTGAACAACTGAGTAATCAAGAAAAAACTAACAACGAGACCGACAGGGCAAGCGAAGAGGAAGACTTCGAAATGGAATATATTCAACCACGGCAACAAGTCAAAAGGAAACACAAAGAGGACGAAATTTCCAAAGCGGATTCCTCGAAGATAAAGGTCAGTAATAGATACGAATTATTAAGTGGCATGCTCGATAAAGACTCGGAAATGAACAACGTAAATCAAGACACGGAAAACAACGACGGTACACAATTCAATGACGAAATACCCCCAACACACTCACAAACACAATTTTCTGACTGCATGAAATACAAAAAATACAAGCAAATCCCGAAAACATACAAACAATTAAACGTAAATGAGGAATCATTCGCGGATGAAACCAGAACCGTGCCTATCGTTCTGAGAGAACCAGAAAAATGGGTACCGATCTCAAAATCGCTAATTAGTAAAGGATTTAAATACACAAAAGCGAAAACCACGCCTGAGGGAATAAGAATTCAACCAGAGACCGTAAAGGACTACAGAAGTATCACCAAATTTTTCGACGAAAATAAAATTCAATATCATACATTTCAACTTAAGCAAGAAAAAGTGTAAAAAATCGTAATCGTAGGATTGGCCCCTAAAATTGAAGTAGACGAAATTGTCGAGGATCTTGAGGAAAAAGGTTACGAAATCTTAAAAGCGTATCGCATAATAAACAAAAAAGGTCAATTAACTCAATCGGTGTACGTAGAAACAGAAAGGAAATTCAAATCAATATACAATATTACAAACTGCTGCAATCTTATTATTTCGGTTGAATCCTTCAATTCGAGAAATGGTTATGCACAGTGCCATAGGTGTCAAAAATTTGGGCACGCTCAAGCTGGTTGCAAGGCCGATTTTAAGTGTTTAAAATGCGGGGAATCCCACAGCACGCACATGTGCACAAAATCAAAGGCTCTACCTCCAAAATGCGCAAACTGCGGCGGTGCACATCCCGCCAATTTCTCAGGTTGCCCTGAACATCCCGTACAAAAGAAAACAAACCAAAACACTGAAAATACAGCAAGAAAGGAAGCAAACACAACAATCGCAAACACACCAGCTCAATTAACAAAAAATCAACAGGATGTTAACCTAAAGGACACCAAACAAACCACAACAATTAAAACACCACCTCAAAAAATTCAAGAAACACAAATCAAAACAACACACAATAATAAACAAGAGCACACCCAAAAATGAAAAGAAACGGCCTATCTAATTGGAGAACTTGTAATACAATTTGCACAAACAAATGCGTCAAAGGAACAAATGTCGAAATTTATAGAAACAACTGCAGCACTCACAAAAAACCTAAATGTATAAAACAATAAAAGAGAAGAAAAATCTACATATCTCCTATTGGAATGCGGATGGGATTAAAACAAAGAAACCGGAACTGAAAGAATTTTTATCCAACTATAATATTGACGTAATGCTTTTGCAAGAAACGCATCTCAAGCCCTCGGACAAACTAAATTTTCCAAATTATAGGACATATTGAAACGATAGAACAAAAAATTCTTACGGTGGCACAGCCATCTTAGTAAACAAACAAATAAGCCATCACGAAATAGACTGCTCAAATCAGGACTCCATTACAGAATACAATGGAATACAGCTGAAAACAACAAAAGGACCAATAAACTTATACTCAGTATACATACCACCAGGAAAACCACTGGAACTGCAAGAACTTGACTATATTAAAAACTCAACAATTCCGGTAATCGCAGCAGGAGATTACAATGCTAGAAATAGAATTTGGCATAGTTCGAGAAACTGCCGAAGAGGAACAATCTTGGAGCACTTTGCACTTACCAACAATATAAACATAGAAGGTCCCACAGACCCCACACATCATTACCCTAACGGAAATGACGTCATCGATCTGGTCATGACAAAAAACACGACATTTAACACCCACATAAACACACTCGATGAATTATCCTCCGATCACAGCCCTGTCCTTATAACAGCGGAAATTGAACACAATGAAAATACAAACACGAAAAAATGGACAAACTGGAACGAATTCAAGAAACACATAGAAATAAAAACACAAAACAACATCACTGTTCAAAATATTGAACAAGAAATTGACTCACTCACAAACACCATCAAAAACGCATATATCAAATCTACAATCGTAAAACAATTTAACCACAAAGAAATCTTACCACAAAAAATCAGACAACTTCTAACTAGAAAAAACCAAGCGAGAAAGAAGTACCACCGAACGTTAGACCCCGCGGACAAAAGAGAATTAAATAAACTAACAAATGAACTAAAACAAGCCCTATACACACACAACAACGACGAATGGGAGAGAAAACTCGATAAACTGAGCACGAGCAATAACTTTCTATGGAAAATGACCAAATCTCTTACAAAGAAAAAGTCAACAATTCCACCAATCATAACACAATCAAAACTTTTAACAAACCCAATAGAAAAAGCAGAAGCATTCGCAGACTCATTAGCTCAGCAATTTACTCAAAACCCTACCTGGCCACAATTCTCACGTCAGGAGCAAGAGATCATACAAACTCTCCAAGCACTGCCAGGGCAACAGGACACAAGACTGGAGCATGCAACAAGAGAGGAAATACAATGTAATATTAAAAAACTACCCAACAAAAATGCACCAGGACCCGACGAGATCACAAATGAAATGATTAAAAACATCCATGAAACAGCAGTCACAAAAATCACTGCAATAATAAACACCGTAATAGAAACAAATTACTTTCCTAAACAGTGGAAAAATTCAGATATTATCTTGATACACAAGCCAGGAAAACCTAAAAAGCAAACCAGCAGCTATAGACCAATTGCCCTACTCAACACACTCGGAAAGCTAACCGAAAGAATAATAAAAACCAGACTTGACAAAGAAATACAAGAAAAATCACTTCTACCAAATGAGCAATTTGGATTCAGGCCACAACATGGGACAATGCATCAATTAGAAAGAATCACTGGACACATAAGAAGAAATTGGAAAAATAAGAAAAAGACAGTGGCGGTATTTCTAGATGTCGAAAAAGCATTCGATAGAGTTAGCCATGCTTGCCTAATCTTTAAACTAATCAAAATGGGAATAAACCGGAACCTAATCAGAACAATAACAAACTACCTAGCCAATAGAACCTTTCAAGTGAAACTACAAGACTCAAAATCCACCAAAAGAAAAGTAAGTGCGGGGGTTCCACAGGGATCAATCTTGGGACCTACTCTGTATAGTCTGTACACAGCGGATCTACCACCATTTCAATATTCAAAAATCGCGCTCTACGCCGATGACACAGCCCTATACACAGAATCCGTTAATACAAACTTGGCCATCAAACATCTCCAAAAAGACTTAAACTCTCTACTAGAATGGTTAAAACAATGGAAAATTAAAATCAACTCAGAGAAAACAGAAGCCATAGTATTTACAAAATCGTACACGAACCCAGAAAAAAGAATACAAATAGACAACCAAGAAATACACTGGACAAATCAAGTAAAATATACTCGATAAAGGACTTACATTTAAAAAACAAACTCAAAAAATTAAAAACAAAACACAGCAAATAATTACACAGCTGTATCCCTTAATAAACACAAAAAGCAAGCTAAGTATGGAAAACAAATTGAAAATATACAAAATGATCATAAAACCCCAACTCACATACGGATTGGAAATCTATCATGAATTAAAGAAAACAAACAGACAACTCCTAGAATCAATTCAAACAAAAATTCTTAGAAGAATCCTTAACGCTCCATTATACATAAGAAACAAGATAATCCTACAGGATACAAACATGACTACAATAGAAGAGGAAATTACCGAAAAAAGAAGAAACATGCTAGAAGGCTGCAGAAATCACCCGAACCCGGAAATCCGTCAAATGAAAACTCAATGAAGAGGACAAGAAAGAACATATAACAAGCCAAGGAGACCAACTTCAACTGCTTGTAAAAACAAAGATGGTACAAGGCGCGGGTCGGTAGTTGTTTTCGATGAAGCAGTTAAACCTGTGTCGTTTTCTTTCAATAATCTTTCAAAATGACCGGTCGTGGCAAAGGTGGAAAGGGATTGGGAAAAGGTGGAGCAAAACGTCATCGTAAAGTTTTACGTGATAACATCCAGGGCATCACCAAGCCCGCGATAAGAAGATTGGCACGTCGTGGCGGAGTGAAGCGTATCTCCGGTCTGATTTACGAAGAAACCAGAGGTGTTCTGAAAGTATTCCTCGAAAACGTGATTCGTGATGCCGTCACCTACACCGAACATGCAAAACGAAAAACCGTCACCGCCATGGATGTCGTTTACGCTTTGAAACGTCAAGGCCGTACGCTTTACGGTTTTGGCGGTTAAATTTTATTTATCTACGAGACTACGAGGCGACGACAATACCGGAATAGTTTGGTTTCTTCCTCATCGTTCCATCAATCTATTACATCTACTATTCATCGTATTTTAATTTTGGACGAAAAAAAAAACGGTTCTTTTCAGAACCACAAAAATATTCCTAAACAAATGAAAAAAATACGTTTCACAAAGAAAGACCAACAATATGATTCTGAAACTGTGTTGTTTTAAGTTATGTGTGATTGTTATGACTGTACTCGTATAGTTGCTTTGTTTAATAATGAGTCTTGACTTTTGACTTTAGACAGATGATAATTAACACCAAATAAAGAAAACAGGTACCCCTAATCGATATTCATGGATTAGCTGGCCCTCCTGGCGCGTCGCGGAGCGGCGAGAGTCTCGGTTTCAAGGAAACGCAATAAAAGTTTACCTGCTTTTAGGAGAATAAATGGTCTCTTTTAAAATGGTACTATTTATTTTTGATGAAGGTTTTTGATGTAATTTTAAATTCTGGTAAGTAGGTATTTTGATGTGCTCTTTAAAAAGTGAGTGTTATTCTTTTTTTTATTTGTAAAAAAAAATGATGGCCCTGAGAAGGGCCGATATTATTTTTTGTTGCTACTTAAAGCAGCAACTAGGGAGACAACAGTTGGTTGTTTATGGTTTCTTTTCCATTTTCTTCGGCAAAAGGACCGCCTGGATGTTGGGTAAAACACCACCTTGAGCGATTGTCACTCCGGAAAGGAGCTTATTTAATTCTTCGTCATTTCTGATGGCCAATTGAAGATGACGTGGAATAATACGTGTTTTCTTGTTGTTACGAGCGGCGTTTCCAGCCAATTCAAGAACTTCAGCGGCAAGATATTCCATCACAGCCGCCAAATAAACTGGAGCACCGGCACCAACCCGTTCGGCGTAATTACCTTTTCGAAGTAAACGATGTATTCTTCCAACAGGAAACTGAAGTCCGGCCCTGCTTGAACGGGACTTCGCTTTTCCTTTTACTTTTCCTCCTTTACCGCGTCCAGACATCTCTTGGTTGTTTATAAAAAAAAAAAATCAAAATAAACTATACGCGGTATAACTTGTATGTTACAGTAGAAATAGATTGTACCACTACCCCACTGCGACTGACTGCGAATGACTAAAGTCGCGTTCCTGGCTTCGAATTTATACGCTCGCTTATAGGTAAGCCGTATTTTTGACTGGATGATTATACTAAAAGGTTGGGTTTTAATTCGTAGTAAATACGTATATAAAATAATTTTCGCAAGTTTTGCACCACATTCGCAGTCAGTCGCAGTGGGGTAGTGGTACAATCTATTCCTACTGTAACACACAAGTTATACCGCGTATAGTTTATTTTGATTTTTTTTTATAAACAACCAAGAGATGTCTGGACGCGGTAAAGGAGGAAAAGTAAAAGGAAAAGCGAAGTCCCGTTCAAGCAGGGCCGGACTTCAGTTTCCTGTTGGAAGAATACATCGTTTACTTCGAAAAGATGTCCACCAGACCAAAACCCGCTTCTTCGCCGACGACACCGCCCTCTGGACATCCCGAACCACCGCAGCCTCAGCCTCCAGGACCCTGCAGCCCCTCCTCAACCGGATCTCCACATGGACTCGGAAGTGGAGAGTGAAGATCAACCCGACAAAATCCGCCGCCATTCTCTTCAAACACCCCAACCTCACACGAAACAAGAAATTCGACCCACGCGACATCACCATCACACTCGACAACACACCCATCGACCTTGTGCCCTCCACAAGGTACCTGGGAATCACCTACACACACACATGCTCACTCGACACTGACCTTCAGAACACGCTCAAAAAAGTCCGCAACAGATCCAACCTCCTCCGCCGCCTCATGGGAAACTTCCAAGGGTGCGATTCCCGCACTCTTCTTCACACGTACAACACTTTCATCCGCCCCGTCATCGAATACCGAGCCCCCATCTACGCATCTCTCCCACACAACAAGACACATCGCATTGTCACATGCGAACGACAAATCCTTCGCCGAATTCACCGCCTTGATCGTTTCCACCCCAGCAATTCCCTCCACCAGGACACAAACACCACCTCCATCACGGACCGTCTTCACAAACTCCAACAAAACTACATCAAACGAACACTCAACAACAACAACACAATCGCCCAAAACACTCTCAACACTTCGCACAAATTGCTCACCCGCGACAACACTCTTCTCAACCGAGTCCCCCGGATCCCCAGAAGAAAACTGCCCCATCCTCCGACAGCGCTCCTCTCAACGCTGTACCCCGACTTGCCCGACAACCTTCAACTTCTCGTTGAAGAGACACCTCTCACGATGAGACACCACTGACGACACCGACAAGACACCCCCAACGACATCGACATCGACAACTTCATACGAGCCCCAAACTTCGTTCTTTTTTATCTCATCTCCCTACGACAACACACTCCCACACAACAATTTCATTTCCTTGACTGAAGAGGCCAAAAGCCTAAAACAGTCCGGACCCGTAGGCTAAGTTGTAAATACCTGTACATATTATTATTATCATATTATCTTATTAATCGTGTAAATTTTTGAATAAACGTATTTTGATTGATTGATTGATTTTGCACCACACAGTTCCTCTCGCGATCTCGAAGCGAACACATCGAGTCTCTGCGCTGGCTCTGATCGTCCAGCCACTCGATTGTTTGCCAAAGTGAAAGAGTAGTGAAAATCCACAAGTGTAAAAGTGCAAATTTCCAAAAAATGGAAAACGATCGGCTCCGCTCCAAGGGCCCGGTGAAACATTCACCAAAAAAAACACAAAACTCCACGCCACTCTCATCTTCAACAAAACTTCCCCAAAACAATCCCATCCCGTCCCTTATGGACAAACCAATTTTGCCACCACAAACTCACACATTACAGACCCGCACAACAACACAACACAAACAACGCCCACGCACACCCTCGCCAACACCTTCAGAGTCATCAACAACATCTTCTTCCACTTCAACAACGACAACAGAAAAACCCTCTTTCCGGTACTCTGTACAAAACATCCCTGCCCCCCTCGCCACTCAAAAACTTTTTTATTCCAAACTCATCACTCTCGGCCTTCATCAAATTGACTCCCTAAAAGTCAATTCCGCTCTTCTTGTCCTCCCGACTCAATTGACCCCGAACAAAATCTCAACTCTCCAAGCTGGCTTCACCGGCTCAAAAATCCAATTCAAACTTTTGAACCCTCCTCGCCCCCCTCGCTCAATCGAACCCAAAGCCATCACCTTCTCAATCGTTATCAGAGACGTCAGCTCTGATATCGAACCCCAGGACATCGTCTCGGCCCTCAAAAATTTCAAAATCACCAAAGTTTGGCGCATTATTTCGGCCAAAACAAACAAACCCACGCCACTCATGCGAGTCGTGACCCCGGACAAATCGGCGATCGACGAACTTTTGTCAAAGGGCCTCTCTCTTTTCGGCCACATTCACCCCTGCGAGCCGTCGCATCCCCCAAAACCAGCCCCCCTTCAGTGCGCCAAATGCTTCACATTTGGCCACTCTTTTTCGCAATGTCCGAACAAACCAATTTGCCCCACATGCCCCGACAATCATCGATCCAAACCGTGCCCCTCCGCAACTTCAAACCCCAAATGCCCAAAATGCCAGGGAAATCACCCCGCCTGGTCTCGAGACTGCCCCCAGTTCATCAAACCCGCCGAAATGACCCCAGAAACCCCGTTGTCCCCGTCAAAATCATTGACGAAGAATTCGACCCCGAAAACTCCGACGACGACTCCGATGAGCGCGAACCCTTCGTCTCTGCTCGTCAATTCCTCCGTTTCATGACAAAAACCCTTTTCGACCTGTTCCCGTTCGAGAAACAGAAAATCCAAACTGTTCTCGAACATTCCGCTCGCGCTTGTCTCCAACGCGATCTCAAAATTTCACACTCATCAAACAAAATTCATTTCACCTTTCTGTGAATCCCCCATTTTCTGTAAATCCCCCATCTCTGCGCCCCCGATTCAAAAATGGCTTCTTTGAACTTCGCCACAGTCAACACAGGAGGGATTTCTCGTAAATTCGCCTCCTTGAGACATTTTCTCCAAACCGATCAAATCCACATCGCAGCAATCACAGAGACACAATCCAAACAACCCGTAAACATCACAGGTTTCCATTCCTACAACAAACCCAGCCCCACAACCCGAGCCAAACACGGCGTCACACTTCTCGTCTCAACTTCACTCGCTTCATCTCAACACATTTTGCCCCCTCACCTCGACCACCTTCAAGCCGTTGCAGCCACCATTCACATTAACAATTTAAACATTTTGTTTATTTGTTATTACAACCCTCCCCTTGAAACCGTCAATGCCCAGCTCCTCGATTACACTTCCACATTCAGACACGCAGTCATTCTCGGAGACTTCAACGCTCGACACACCGATTTTGATGACACAATTTCAAACACAAACGGCAGACACCTCATTCGCTCTCTTAACACTCTTCCTCTTTGTCGACTTCGAAACCAATTCCCCACACTCGTCAATCACTTTGGCACATCGATTGTCGATCACATCATTGTGACCGATAATCTCACACACATCACAAACACAGACTCTTTCATTGGCACCACAATCACTTCCGATCATCTCCCTCTTGTCTCAAATTTCACACTTCAAGGCCCACAACCTCGACCCACACATGTCCCCATTTTCGACTACAACAACACAAATTGGCCCGACTTTCAAAATCACATCACAAACAACCTCCCACACATTCACGACACACTTGACCCCAACATCATTGACACACAAGTAACACAACTTACACAACTCATCAAACAAGCTCAAACACTTTTTGTACCGATCAAACACATTCCAACACATCGCAAACCATTGCCCCCTCAAATCCTTGCCCTCATCCGATCCAAACGCCGAATTTATCGCGAATTCGTGCAAACCAGATCTCCAGTCCTCAAAACTGTCTTTAACCGTCTCAATGCACAAATAAGACGTGACATCAACCAATTCCGTCTTGCTCACTGGTCAAACAGTTGTAGCTCCCTCGATTACCGAGACGGTAAAAAGTTTTGGGACAAATTCAATTCTCTCACAGGCCGAAAATCTCACCCCATTCACCATCTGTCAGTCTACAACACCATTTTTAACACCCCACAAGACAAAGCAAATTATTTTGCTGCTACCCTCCAAAACATACACCAAGTCCCCAATGACCCCCATTTCAACCAACACTTTTTTAACACAGTCACTAACAACACTCTCCGTTTCAGGCAAAACCTCCCCGACCCAGACTTCCCACTCGACGACCAGGAATTGACCGCTCCAACCACCGACGACGAAATCCAAGCCCTCATCACCCGGCTGAAGAACTCGAAAGCCCCAGGACCAGACCAGATCAAACCTGCTTCAGAAGACAACATTTTTCCATGACAAAGATGAACCTGGTTGTATTGCTCTATTAATAATTGCAATTCTGCTAAAGACGTTAGTTGTTTTTCGGAATATGGACCAACATTAACGGAGGCACCAAAAGCATAAAATGAAGCAATATTTGTTGCTGATACAATGATTTGTTTCCCAAGTACAGGATTATCTTTTCCTTTAGTAAAGGTCATTTCCGAAATTGTAATAATCTTCGTAAAGTCAAAAGGATTTTTTATGCGTTGACAAATCCACGAATCAGATTGTAGGTCTATGTTAGTTTCGCGGTTCCATAATTTTTCAAATAACCCTTCTTCAGATTTACCCGTTAAAGAACTACTATCTGCAATGTTGGTAGAATCTAAAATTGTTTCTCACTATAGATAAATAAATACACATAATCAAATTACCTTCTACTTCTGGACGAAATTTACGTCGTTTTGAATCCGGGGAATCCGGGTAACCGTTTCTATTTATTGTTCGTCTTCTATTTATTTGTTTAGACAAATAATTGGGGCAGTTTGGGAAAAGAGTCGGCACAGCATCCTTTGATAATCGTGGATACTAAAAAATAATTAAAAAATAATCTTAAAAAAACGATGTCATTTGTTAAAATCAGTATTCTTTTAACGGAGGACGGAGATCAATAATTTTTTCAGTTTTGATTCTACAAATTGTTTTAGTCACCTAAATTAGGTATGTCCTTTTTAATAAAATTTAATTCTTAAGAGAAGGAAAAATTAGGTAATCATTATAAAGTACATGCATACTTATTTTTACTTACCGAATATTCAGGAGTTTTTACTTCTCTGATCACAAAATCACTCGCAAAATGTTTTTCACACATAAAGTCTTTAGAACTCAAAAGTTTGTCTTTTCTTGGAATTTTCTTTTGCCACACAACTACTTTGTCCTGCGGTACTTCAAATATAGCAACTTTTTGCTCTTTAGAGTCATAACCGCTTTTACAACCTGGCACAAAACACTTTTTGCCCATTGTAACAATTAAAAATAGACAAAATTGGTTACAATTGAATTTGGGCACATAACCCAAGAACAGTTAATAAAATTGGAGGGAATAATCAACTTTTAGGAGCATTAATAGTGGAAGCGCGCAAATCCTCTCGGATTCGCAAGAGCTCGGTGTTGTGCCGTTACACCTCGCCCCCCTTCTACCCTTTGATCTCCTTCAACCCCCTCTCACCCCCTTCGACCCCCTTAATTTGGGGCATTTGAAAATTGGAAAAAACCACTCACCCCTTTTGCACAGACTTTATAGAATTGTTCCTTTGGTCCTTTTGGATCGGCTAGGGCTCATTGAAACTGGTTCTGTATTATTTTGGCCGTATGTTGTGGTGTGGTTTTTTATGTCACGTCAAATTTGACAACTAAACTTAATTTCGAGATTTTTTCGCCTAATTCTAGTTCACGGGACTTTACAATTCACCACCCCACTCTTCCAAGTCAGAAAGTTTAGAAAAATTGTATTTTAATCGGCCGCCTAACTGACAGTGACGTCACACAATGACGTCACAATCAGGTCATAATCCGGTGCAAATAAAATTAACCTTCAAATGGGTTTTGGACCGCAAAGGTGTAGGACCTACCTTTCTGTAACCGAAAAATGTGTCTAAAACAGTTTTTTGAACCGATATTTCCTCGAGTATGTCTGTGGTGTTCCATCATAAACACAATCAAGGGGCGCGGGCGGATCGTGCGCCGGCGCGCCAACTTACCGCCCGGTCCTTCAAATTCTCAAATATTTCACAAAACACGTGTTCCACTTTGCCCATTTGAACCACTGAGCACGATTAATGACTGGTTTCGTTTGATTTTCAAAGATAACAACAACACCAATTGTGAATTGTGACAATTTAATGAGAAATGTCAAAATTGTAATGACAGATGGGCGATGAGTGTGAGTGAGGTGTAATGAACGGCGCGAAATTGGTGCAAGTCAAGACGCTTTTGGTAATTTAAGAAAAATGTGATTTTAGTCATTTTAAAGCCTTTTTTGACCCCAAAAACCTGCCCACTTTGTAGAATTTTGATTGAAAGTTCGTTTTTTACTTTTGTTCAGACTCTGGGTATTGCCGTTTTTCACTTTTAGTGCTTGCAAAATTTCAAAGCAAAAACAAAAGAATAAATGTGACAAAGAAAGACCTATTGACGGTTTTGAGTGTGTAAGACAGGGCTCAACCTATCAGATTTTAGTATAGTATAATGTCGATGCGCGCGCTTGAAACTATAGCCTCCTTCTTCTGTCTCACTCGCACATCCAAGTTGAATCATTTGTCGCCACGTTTGTAGTGGGTTCACAGCGCTAGCCGCGCTACCTAATTATCCTATACCGTGATAAAAGCAAACAATTACGTTAGAACCGTGCGTTATAATAACGCAGAGGATTTTGACAGATGAATGAAATTGTCAACTTTCGGGCCTACTAAATTACAACTTTCGAATAGTGTCGCAGGAAAACACTTTTTGCATCTTATATTGGTAGTTAGTTTATCGAGGCCATAACTCTATCGGAACCGATGTCTATCGTTTTGGAAACTGGGCATTAATTACAGTAAATTGTAAGTCAACCCGCATTTTTTTTTTCGAAGACCGACATTAGAAATAAATTGCGACCAAAAATTTATAAGTATAAATAGGAATACCTATACTTTCAAAAGACATAACATTTTAAAATAAATACAAAACTTTTTGTTTTTTGTTACACAGTGATAATCTGTATTATGACTACGCATTTGACGTTACACAAAGATATCTAACTTTTTTTGATGAGACCATTTTCTTTATTATAATAATTTACTAATGACTTAAAATTTATGAGTAAGTAAATAAAAAATAACGACAATTATAGTAATAATGGTTGATAAATTTTAATTTATGCCATAAGCAAAAGACTAGGAACGAAAGCTCGGTGTAAATATAAAAAACTGGACGGTTGTTTTTGTTGAGGTTTCATTACGATGGTATTTATATAAACAAACGACTGCACCGGTTCTATGACCGGTTTCAAAATGAGGTCATGCAAGGACGAATTGAAGCTTTTCATTATAAAACACTACACCAGAGGGCGCATATTTTCGGTAGATATTTTTAGTTAGTTGCACTGAACGCTAGAGGGATTTGGTGGCGGACTCTGGTGGAGAGTTGATTCGTTTCGTTACAAAAATTAACATTGCGTGAACAATCTTATAAGTACTATTATCTTTGGTTTGACGATATCTTGTCTGTCTTTCTCTTATTCTGTAGCTGTTCTCAGAAAATACTTTGTGTCTGATATCATAAATCATTTATTTCGAGCTCATATGCCACAGATTTTACACAAGTAACTTAACCATTTAATTTTTATTTATGTTCTATTGTGTTTTTTATATAAAAGAATGCTATTTTTTGTCTTGTTTTATTTTTTAATAAAATATTGTTCATTTACATTTGTTTATTATTAAAAAATTAGCACAGTCTTTAATTATAGATTTCAAATATCGAAAATAAATCTATTTAGCCGGAATATCGACAAAACTGTTATTGAAATCGATTTTATCGATATTTATATTATAACATCGATGTTATACAAAAAATCGATAAGCCCAGCTCTAGATAGACAGCGATTTACTCATCGACTGTCCCACCATGATTTTTTGCTAGTTGAAGGCCCTATTGAAGGGCTTGATCTCCTGCAAAAATAAACAAAAGTTCTGTTTGGAAAGGGGTTGAAAAAAAATAAAGTTTGCAAAATCGAGAAATTTTAGAAGATTTATAAAAATTCATTAATGTCCCAAGGGGTGTTTGTCCCACCATGATTTTTTGCTAGTCGAAGGCCGTATTGAAGGGCTTGATCTCCTGCAAAAATAAACAAAAGTGCTGTTTGGGTAGGGGTTGAAAAAAAATAAAGTTTGGAAAATTGAGAAATTTTAGAAGATGTATAAAAATGTATTAAGGTCCCAAGAGGTGTTTGTCCCACCATGATTTTTTGCTAGTCGAAGGCCGTATTGAAGGGCTTGATCTCCTGCAAAAATAAACAAAAGTGCTGTTTGGGAAGGGGTTGAAAAAAAATAAAGTTTGCAAAATTGAGAAATTTTAGAAGATTTATAAAAATTCATTAAGGCCCCAAAGGGTGTTTGCCCCACCATGATTTTTTGCCAGTCGAAAGCCCTATCGCAGGGCTTGATCTCCTGCAAAAATAAAGAAAAGTGCTGTTTGGGAAGGGGTTGAAAAAAAATAAAGTTTGCAAAATTGAGAAATTTTAGAAGATTTATAAAAATCCATTAAGGTCCCATGGGGTGTTTGTCCCACCATGATTTTTTGCCAGTCGAAGGCCCGATCGCAGGGCTTGATCTCCTGCAAAAATAAACAAAAGTGCTGTTTGGGAAGGGGTTGAAAAAAAATAAAGTTTGGAAAATTGAGAAATTTTGGAAGATTTATAAAAATTCATTAAGGTCCCAAGGGGTGTTTGTCCCACCATGATTTTTTGCTAGTCGAAGGCCGTATTGAAGGGCTTGATCTCCTGCAAAAATAAACAAAAGTTCTGTTTGGAAAGGGGTTGAAAAAAAATAAAGTTTGCAAAACTGAGAAATTTTAGAAGATTTATAAAAATTCATTAAGGTCCCAAGGGGTGTTTGTCCCACCATGGTTTTTTGCCAGTCGAAGGCCCTATCGCAGGGCTTGATCTCCTGCAAAAATAAACAAAAGTGCTGTTTGGGAAGGGGTTGAATAAAAAAAAAGTTGGCAAAATCGAGAAATTTTAGAAGATTTATAAAAATTCATTAAGGTCCCAAGGGATGTTTGTCCCACCATGATTTTTTGCTAATCGAAGGCCCTATTGAAGGGCTTGATCTACTGCAAAAATAAACAAAAGTGCTGTTTGGGAACAGGGTGGAAAAAAATAAAGTTTGCAAAACAGAGAAACTTTAGGAAAGTTTAAAAAATTCATTAAGGTCCCAAGGGGTGTTTGTCCGAACACGAATTTTTGAAATTCGAAAGCCCTATTAGAGGGCTTGATCTCTTGCAAATATAAACAAAAGTGCTGTTTGGGAACAGGGTGGAAAAAAATAAAGTTTGCAAAACAGAGAAACTTTAGGAAAGTTTAAAAAAATCATTAAGGTCCCAAGGGGTGTTTGTCTGAACACGAATTTTTGACAGTCGAAGGCCCTATTAGAGGACTTGATCTCCTGCAGATATAAATAAAAGTGCTGTTTGGGAACAGGGTGGAAAAAAATAAAGTTTGCAAAACAGAGAAACTTTAGGAAATTTTTAAAAATTCATTATGGTCCCAAGCGGTGTTTGTCCGCACACGAATTTTTGAAAGTCGAAGGCCCTATCGGAGGGCTTGATCTCCTGCAAGTATAAACAAAAGTGCTGTTTGGGAACAGGGTGGAAAAAAATAAAGTTTGCAAAACAGAGAAACTTTAGGAAATTTTAAAAAATTCATTAAGGTTCCAAGGGGTGTTTGTCCGAACACGAATTTTTGACAGTCGAAGGCCCTATTAGAGGGCTTGATCTCCTGCAAATATAAACTAAAGTGCTGTTTGGGAACAGGGTGGAAAAAAATAAAGTTTGCAAAACAGAGAAACTTTAGGAAATTTTAAAAAGTTCATTAAGGTCCCAAGGGGTGTTTGTCCGAACACGAATTTTTGACAATCGAAAGCCCTATTGGAGGGCTTAATCTCCTGCAAACATAAACAAAAGTGCTGTTTGGGAAGAGGGTGAAAAAAATCGGTTTGGATTGCCTCATTGTGAGAATAAAAAATGCAGAAATTAAATGCAGTTAAGTTTTAATTGTAAGGGAATTACATCAGAATGGTCAGGAGATGTTCTACAAATGTGATATGCAAGTCAGCGTGGCAGCTTATTGATGTTTTTATAATGATTTAAGTTCATTCTGATAATTTTCCTGGTGTGAACTTGACTGTAGGAGACGAGAATGGTGGGGAAATGGTGCCAGCCATAGATTATAGATATAGCCATAGATTATAGATTGGCGACACTGTTGTCCCCACCACAAATTGTAGGTTGAGGTTACTGGTAATATTACTAAAGCGCTAGTTGTATCGCTTGGAGGGAAATTCAAACCATCCTTGTACTGGACAAGAAACCAAGAGATATTTGATGAACAAAAACACAGTTTTACACCCGACACACGAAGCTTTGCGTTTTACACGACGCGTTTCAACCTGAGGATTTCCACAATATGATCAGCCTCAGTTCGAAAAGGGTCTTGCAAAACTTGAAGTTTGGTGTGTCGGCTGTAAAAATGTGTCTTTGTTCATCCTTTGTTCAACCGACACAAGTTCTGCGCCTGAAGATACAACAAAGTGCCGATGGATCGCGACGAATTTAATAATTTCATTGATTCTGTATCCCACAACATCATTTTGAATGTACTTAAGTGTGAACCGTTGGAGACACATGCGCAAACAACAAAGTTTTTGAATGATTGAGACAGTAATATATTTCATCTTTTTTGCTTGCTTCTCAGCGCTTCAGCGTTGTTACCACTAACTAACTATCCCTACTCCCGGCTTTTTTTAACGAGTTATTAAAGCCTGGTGCCAGCTCCAAGCGCGCAACGATTGTCTGGCCGATTGTAATTTTCATGGTGCCAGCACCATTTTTGGTGCTACCTTCACCGACATAAAAAGTGCCACGTAGTTGAAGAATTGAAGATTCGGGAACAACTAAAATGTTGGATTATCTAAAGCTGCCGTCTCCGCTTATTTTCGATAGCAAGGTGGACAAAAATTATGAAAAGTTTAAGGAGAGACTTGACTTCTATTTAAAAGCGTCAGGATTAGATAATAAGCCGGATGAAAGAAAGGTTGCTATATTTTTAACCGCGGCAGGTGACGAGGCGATAGAAGTGTTTAATACACTGAAGCTAACAGAAGAAGAAAAGGGTAGTTATAATTCAGTAATAACTGCGTTTGATAATTATTGTCAATCAAGGTCAAATGAGACGTACGAAAGATTTAAATTTTTCTCAAGAACGCAACATGAAGGAGAGGGTGTTGATCATTATATCAAGGAGCTGAAGGTGTTAGCGCAATCTTACAACTTCGGAGAGCAGGAAGATTCTCTACTTAGAGATAAAATAATTTTGGGTTTGAGGGACCTGAGTTTGCAGGAAAAGTTGTTGAGTATTGTAAAGTTAGACTTGGTGAAAACGGAACAAATGTGTAGAGCGGCCGAAACGAGCAAACTCCAGGTGCAAGGACTCAAGGGAGAAGAGGTAGATGTGATCAATCGAAAAGAACTGGGACAGTGAAGAAGGCACCAGTAACGAGAGAAAATAGTGCATATGACTGTCTCAAGTGCGGAAGGAAGCATGTGAAGGACAAGTGCTTTGCGTTCGGTAAAAAGTGCAACAAGTGTGGCTTCTTAGGACATTTTGCAGTAGGATGCAAGAAAGAAGGAAAAGGTAGGAGTTACGAGAACTGGAATAGAAGGAAAAGTTGTAATAATAAAACTGTTAATGACGTTGAAGATAGTAAAAATAATGATCAGTAGTTTATTGAGGAATTTAAGTTAAGCAGTCTTGACTTGATGTGTGGTTGGAAAAAGTTCAAATAGATGATAAAATCGTTAAGTTTAAGTTGGCCTCAGGGGTGCAGTGTAATGTTTTGCCATATAGTATTGTAAAAGAGTTAGGGAAAGTTAATAGTGTTAATAAAACTGATCAAGCTATTGTTACTTATGGAGGGAATAGAATCAAGGCGACAGGTGACATAATCATAAGTGCTGTAATTAGGGGTGAGACTAAGAATATAAAATTCATTGTTGGTGATGTGCCCAGTAAACCAATATTGGGGTTAAATGCCTGTGTAAAATTGAATTTAATAAGTAGAATAGATGAAGTTAAACTCGATAATGATCAGCTAAGGAAGGAATTTGTTCAAAAGAACATAGCAGTCTTTCAGGGTACCGGGAAAGTACCATTCACGTATAAGATAAAACTTAAAGAGGATTATGCTCCGGTAGTGAGTAGTTGTAGGCGTTTACCTGAAACTGTCAAATGTAAGTTGAAACAAACTTTAGAGGATCTAGTTCAAAGGGACATTATTGAGATAGTGGACGGCCCGTCTGAATGGGTTAATAATGAATGTTGTCTGTGTTGAAAAGACCGATGGTAGTCTGAGGATTTGCTTGGGTCCATACCACTTAAATAAAAATATTTGCTTAGATAAACACCCAATACCTACTTCAGAGGAAATGGGTCTAAAGCTAAGGGGGAAAAAGGTATTTGCGGTACTGAACATGAAAGATGGGTTTTATCATGTAGGACTTGATGAAGAGAGCAGTAACATGTGCACGTTCATTACACCGTTTGGTAAGTTTAAATTTAAGAGATTAGCATTCGGGTTGGCGTGTAGTCCAGAGGTTTTTCAAAGCGTTAATGAAAAAATATTTGGGGATCTGGATGTTCAGGTTTATTTTGATGATATAATTGTGGCAAAGATGAAAAAGAACATGATTTAAACTAATCCTAAGTAAGGTAATTGAAAGGGCTAAGCAGTATAACGTAAGGTTCAACCCAAATAAGTTACAGTACAAAGTTGATAAGGTAAAATATGTTGGTCAAGTTTATTCTGGGAAAGGAGTACAACCGGACAATGGATAGATTGAAGCGATTCTTGCTTTAGAGATACCCAGAAATAAAAAAGAGCTATTAAGAATTTTGGGGATGGCTAATTATTTGGTAAAATATATTCCAAAGGAGAAGGTTCCCGTCTTATGGAAATCTAATGACCACTCAAATTCAGATTTTTTGGTATCAAACGATAGCTTCTGAAATAAGGATCAATTCGTATCATTGCGCCAACTTTGTATCTCTTCAAATAAAATGGCTAGATTAATTTAAAGTTCAGATGACTTCTGTCACAGAGTTTATAAAAGCGTCACCAAACCGACCCTTTTGCCCGCAGGTAATTTTCAAATCAGGAAATGCTTTCTTTTCCTCAATAGGTCCCAAATCTTATTTCACCCACCATGGCGTTAAGCTTATTACGGGTACAACTAGCTTTGATGATTTATGGACTCCCAAACTTTCCTACCATCCGATTTCTCTTGCATCGCACTCTTACTAATGCATTTCGCATTTGCTGTTTTTAATTTTTCAATCTTTAATTCCGCCTTTATTTAAAGAGATACAGAGTTGGCGCAATGATACGAATTGATCCTTATATCAAGAGCTGTCGATTGGTGTAAAAATATCCGGATTTGAGTGGTCATTGGATTTCCATAAGGTGGGAACCTTCTCCTTTGACAGAAATAACTTCGTCCTTAAATAATTTAATTAAAAATAATAATAAATTCATTTGGACTGAGGATCAAACAGTGGCGTTTGACAGTTTAAAGTGAACAATAAGCAATCTACCAACTCTGAAGTTATTTAATCCCAAAGAGAAAATTGAGTGCAATGTGACGCTAGCCAAACAGGGTTGGGAGGTTGTTTGTTGCAGGGTGGACAGCCTGTAGCGTTTTGTTCGCGCAAATTAACAGAAACTGACAAATTGAAAAAGAGTTTTTGGCAATGTGTTTTAGTGTTACTAAATTTCATCAGTTCTTGTACGGAAAAAAATTTGTGGTACATTCGGATCATAAGCCGTTGGTAGGAATACAAAACAAGGACTTAAATAGAATTTCGGCGCGTTTACAACGTATGAGACTCAAGTTGTTAAAATATAAATATACAATTGAGTATATGCCGGGTAGTAGAATGTATATTGCTGATTTGCTAAGTAGGTCGTTTATTTAAAGAGAGGTGTCTGATGATGAGAAAATGTGCGAAGTAGTTCATTGTTTGGAAATTGAATATCCAATTGCTGATAGTCGTCTAAAACATATTAAAACAAAGACAAATACTGATCCTGAATTAAGTAAAGTACTGAAATATTGTAAAGAGGGGTGGCCTAGAAGAAGTCTTCTTGATAGTACAGTGTTAAAAGGGATGGTATCCTTTACTTTAATGATCGAATTTGCATACCAGAGTGTGTAAAACCACATATGCTCAAACAACTGCATAAAGCATATTTTGGTATGGAAAAGACTAAAAATAGAGCAAGAAAACTTTATTATTGCCCCGGATTGACAGCTGATATAGAAATTTTTATTTCGAAGTGTAGAATTTGTGAGAAATTCTGTAGAAATAATACGAAAGAACCATTGATTTCACATCCTGTTCTGGATTTACCGTTCGAGATTGTAGCTTCGGACATTCTAGATTTCGGGTCAAAGTCATATTTGGTAGAAGTTGATTATTATAGTGGCTGGATTGAATTGATTAAACTTAAAAACAAGTTGATTGATGAGTTGTTGATACATTTAAAGGACATCTTTGCAAGGTTTGGGTTACCGACAAAGTTCGTATCTGATAATGTTCCTTATAATAGCTACAAATTTAAAGAGTTTTGTACAAAAAATGGAATTAAATATGTCTTTAGTAGTCCGAGATATCCACAAAGTAATGGTAGAGCGGAAAAAGCTGTACACATCTGCAAACAAATGATGCGCAAATGAAGATGAAGAAAACCTTTTTAGTTACTTGTTGGAATATCGTGTAACACCTCTAAGTGGGTTGAATGTTTCACCGTCCGAGTTGTTGATGAGTAGATTGTTAAAGACAAATGTACGAATTGCTAGAGAGTTGTTGAAACCTAGGTTGAGTCATATAAACAGGGATAAAAAGCTCAAACAGAGGGTTGTTGCAAAGTACTACAATAGTACGGCTTGGCCTAGGTCTACATTTAAGGAGAATGATAACGTTGTGTTTAGGAAAAGAAGGGAGGAAAACTGGGTTCCAGGTAAAGTGGTTGGTGTAGCGGAAACGACAAGGTCGTTTATTATAAGAGATCAAGATGGGACGCAGTATCGCAGGAATACTTCCTTTCTTAAACACTCGAGAAATAGTTATAAGGAGAATAAAGTTGTTAGTTTTGATGAAGAGGAGGAAGAAGATAATGTAATAGCGGAGGCTGGGCAAAACGAGCCTAATGAAGTGAGAGATTTGGAAAATAGACTGATGAATAGTGAGACAAGAACGAGATGTGGTCGTCGTGTTGTCCAGCCATCCAAATACAGAGACTTCCATTGTTATAAAAATTAGAGTTAAGTTAAGTCACTAGTTAAGGGTATGTATATTGTATGTAGGTTTGTTAAATAGGAGGGGAGATGTTATAGAAGAGTATTGTTGGTTGCATGACATTGTGGTTGGTAGCAAATTAGCAATGTATGGTAAGGAATGACATCAACATGGCTGCTGATAACTAGTATGTGTTCTTGTATACTAATTAATAGATGATTTTAATACTAAAACGTATAACAGTAAGCTTGGGTGTAAGTAGGTAGTGTAATGCATGGTATTAAAACGGTCGACGCACGAGGCGGCACTGCGATCAGCAGGTGGGCGTTTGGGACAACGCACAATATGGGAACATTTTTTTCGAAGTACGTAAAGTGGGAACGCACATCGTGAAACTAAATCCCCTAATTCCACCATTACCAATTTGTTTTGTAAATTTGTTCTCAATAATTTCATTTGCAATTAAAATATAGTGCAGCGGGAAAACATAGTATTTATTTTATGGATAACCTCTCCGTTGAGAAACCATTGAGAAAAAAAATGTTTTTCAACAATAAACTTAGCCAACATGTAATTGAAATTTTCGGCTTTCGCTGTTATTTATCGCATCTTGAACAGATTTGGACCTAAATCTGTACTTATGTGACTTCACGTCATGATTTAGGAGGAAACGAAGTGAGTCCAACAACGGTTTGTGCTAAACTAACTTTATTTTACAATTAACCTAACTGTACAAACTAATTACATTGCGTTTTAATATACATAATGTCGAAATAAAAGTGGATTTTGGTCAGCTACTCAGCACTTTGACAGTCGTTGCTTCCAACGTCAACGACTGCAAAGTCCAATAAATTGCACGAAGTTTCCACATCGGAATTTGGAACGGAAATTTGTAATCCCTCCAGAAGCCGTTGACCACGACTTGCAATTGGCAATATTGCTGACCAGAATATTGCCTAATGTGGTCGGCTTGAAGTTAGAAATTTCGGATTTTTTTTGATGTTTAATTGTGATTAAACATTCTGGCGGGACTCGGGCGAAGTGTAGATCGGTTGCAGTTTGATCATCTCCGTCCTGTGTTTTTGGGTAGTTCCTTGAGGGCGTCTTTGTTTCCTGTACCTTTTGGTACACTTGTACCCTAAAACAGATAATAACATAATGGTTATGACAATTGCAGCTGTGGCTGCGCTTGTAATTATAGAGTGGTGATGAATTTTCCTCCAGGTTTTTTGGTCAATCTGCTCTTGCAAATCGCGTTCTTCTTCCACAAGCTTGTCCGTATTTTTGAGGACTGGTTCAAGCATTCGTATCGGATGGTTGGTGTGGGAATAAGGCAAGGTCAAGTTCTGCACTGGAACGACTTTGTGAAATGATGCCAGGACTGGTGACGCATCAATTCGCTTAGGTGTCAAAATGTTCTGTTTTGTTTTGATTGTGCAGTCTTGCGTAATCTGGACTATACTGGTGTCGTTCACGGGTACCTCTTCTCGTCTTCCGTTGCATGTGACTGCCACTTTGACGGGTTTGTTTACGATCACCATCCATGCATTTTTCATGTACATCTCTCTCCAAATAGTGGTGAAAATAAAGTGTCGGACTACGTTGCATTGGACGGGATCTGATCTCTGATAAATTTTGTCAATGATGCAGTTTGGACTAGTTTCCATGTTCTGTATCGCTGCTAACGAGCAAGCATAGTCATTTGATGACAATTGAATGCTGTCCTTTAGCTCACCTGCTGTTAGTTCGAAGTACAGTTGAAGATTATAATCCACGGCGAAAATTTCCTTTTTTACATCAAATATCCAATATGAATTGTTTTGGACTTTCAGTGGAACTGGTGTTACTTTGATGAGAGTAAAATTTGAAGTTCCAACTAGTAGGAAATGCGTGAACACATGGAAATTCCGGTCGTCGGATTCGAATGACATCTTGATTATGGGGTCGGAAATTATACTTAGAGTTGGCGGTATTTTTAGATGCGCTTCCGCAATTAATTTGTTTACACGAGCTGGTGAAATGAGCTCGTGTAAGTTGCCGCGGCGAAATCGAACACTCAGCAGTTTCGAATAATAATCACGTGTGTCTTCAATAAAAATTTTCACTGTTTCGTACGAATTTAAGATATGTATTGTGATCTGCTGCCGACCACCACCCTTTCATTTCGTTTACGGCGGCAAGGCCTTCGTTGAGTTTAATTCGAAAATGTTCTAACCTTTTATTGATTCGTTGTTCAGTGTCGTTGAACGTGGCAAGAGAAGAATTAATAAATTTCGTCTGGTGACTCGCCGACCTTATTAGGTCCTGTTGATTGTTTTGTAAATTCTCGATGTCCTGGTACACCTCGTCGTTTACGCCGAAAACAGATGTTAGAAGTTGTCCCAGTAGTCCTCTTTTCAGTCGCCCTGATACCGCATTTTTTAAGCCACTTTGGATCCATTTGACTTCTTTATTTAGCTCTTCCAAATGATGCTGCAGTGAGTGACACCGTGCTGCGGCTGACAGGAGTTTGGTCTCGTTGCACAGATGTATGAATTGAGACGTGACATTTTCGACATTGTTAGCATCGTCTTCCAATTTCTGGCGACTGTATTCAAGTTCCATCCTGAAGAAGCCTCTTTCTACTCGTACATGACCAAGGTGCTCTACGTACAGCCCTGGTGCTAGAGTTTTTACCACGTAGTCGGCCATGTTTCCTTTTGGGAAAAAACTGACAAGTAGCCAAATCGTTACCAATAATTTGGATACTGTCAGCCTCTTCGTTTTCCTCTCTGGCACTTTTCTTTCAACCGTTGCAAGATTGGCTTGCACTTGACTATTTTCTTCTTGGTTTGTTTCTACCGGAAGGGGTATTAGCTGGTGGATGCTTCGTTTCATTGGGCGGTTGTCTGTTTTTGTGATCGTCACAACTCTTACATTGCCGTCTGGATCCGGATGCCAAAGGAAAGTTGATGTTCTCGTCTTGAGCCAATTTTTGTAGAACTTTAATCGCTAGATACGGTGCAGACGCTGTGCAGACCGTAAGTAACTGTAGTTAAGGCGTATTCTTTGATTGGGTCGTTTGGGTTAAATCTGAAGAAGATGCGGTGATACTTTTGATCTTCTTCATCTAAATGAATTTGGCGGTACATTTTTTCAATATCTGCTGTAAACTCGGCAGGATGTTTTCTCCATCGAAGCAAGATATCTGTCAATTCTTGTTGCAACCTTGGACCGGTGTGCATTGTTTCGTTGAGACTTGTACCATTGGAAGTTTTTGATGATGCATCAAACACTACTCGTAATTTGTAGTGCTTGATTCGCTTATGACAGGTTGATGAGGAATGTAGTAATTTCCCTCTTCTTCGTGACTTCGAGACACTCGTTTCATGTGTCCGAGGTCGGCATATTCTTTCATAAACGAATTGTATTGTTCGCGTAATTTTTTGTTGGACGGTTTGTTTAATTTGGTTTTTTCCAATTGAAAAAATTGTGCCATTGCTCTTGACTTGGACTCACCCAGCACTGGCAGTCCTTGCTTGAATGGTATCTTCACAGTGTAAGTTCCATTTGAATTTCTTGACACCGTTTTCTCAAAGTGGTTTTCACATTCCTGATTTTCCTCTGTTTGATTTAGGAGGAAACGAAGTGAGTCCAACAACGGTTTGTGCTAAACTAACTTTATTTTACAATTAACCTAACTGTACAAACTAATTACATTGCGTTTTAATATACATAATGTCGAAATAAAGGTGGATTTTGGTCAGCTACTCAGCACTTTGACAGTCGTTGCTTCCAACGTCAACGACTGCAAAGTCGAATAAATTGCACGAAGTTTCCACATCGGAATTTGGAACGGAAATTTGTAATCCCGCCAGAAGCCGTTGACCACGACTTGCAATTGGCAATATTGCTGACCAGAATATTGCCTAATGTGGTCGATTTGAAGTTAGAAATTTCGGATTTTTTTTTTATGTTTAATTGTGATTAAACACATCTCTATGAGTCGAGCTACGAGTATAATAATTTGACGTTTGTCTTTATGTCTGCACGTAGTCGTAAACTCAAGAAATTTGCTTTCAGAATTACTCTGACAGGTAAAAATTTAAGCACAGTCGATCATACGTAGGACCTCAGTCAACTTTTCAAATCTCGTCCTTAACTTTAATTAACTTAATAAAAATAATAAAGAATGTGTAGTTGAAAACTTATTGTAACAGAGAAGTAAGTGTAATTGTAATAAATTACTTAAAAATGCTAATTATAATATTTGTAATGATAAGATTGTGACCAGTTGTAGTTATTATAATTTTATTAAATAAATGTGTGAAGTGGCAACTTCCCGAAAAAAATTTCAGTCACAGAAAATTATGAACATTTCAATTGTGATTAACCGCAACTGTTGCAACAAATGTTACCTTTATTCCAATAGACCTTTATTTTTACTGGAATCTTCCATATTTTCTCAAGGGTGCAGGCAGTTACTGTGAAGGACAGATAATACAATGCTCGCGTTAAAATTTCAAAAGTTTATTAGAGATAACTTTTAAACTATTTGACAAAAAGTAAATTCATAATTTTTTATGGATTTCCGAAAATAAACTGTTGTAATCTATAGGCTTAAAAAGTTAAAAAAATAATTTTTTAGCAATACCTGTTCTGTAAGTCATCATTCACTGACAAATATCTTTCATAGTAAGCGGCACTTTTTAGTCAGGTGCAAATTTCCATGGTTACTGTGCAATAATATTTTACTTACAGCCCGTGGTCTGTAAGTAAATATTACATACCAACGTATGCCATTCGTGTTCCATGAAAAATGATGCACAAGCAAACCTTGCAGCCTCTTCACTATCATCCATTTTTCTATTTTCACTTGAAATACCTTCAGAACAGTATTGAAGCGTTGATTTTGCAACAAATGTTGATTTAAGGTCATGTTTTTTTTGTTTTGTATCCCTAACACGAAACAAACGTCACACAAAGTTTTAATTTAACAATCTGACGTTTATTGATTTTTCATAAAAATTCATTCAGAAAATGTTTAACTTTTTCTTATTTGTGCAGGTATTGCACAAATATATTTTATTTTATTTATTTATTTTTAGCAATAAATAAATAAAATATTTATATTTTATTTATTTATTGCTAAAAATAGCTTACTAACCTCAAACTGTAAGTTCTTTTTTTGGTCTCGAACGCTTAGGAAACCTCGATACCCTCGGTTTCCCAATATTTCATATTCGACCAAAAAAAATTGCACTTACAGTTTACGGTACGTAATATACTATTTAATCAAAAAAATTAAAAAACTTTATTAACAAATATTTTTTTTGATTTAAGCGACTATAGGCGACTTTAGAAACGTATTAGCTGTTTCAAAGCTATAAAAACGCCAACGTCGCAATTTACCGAATTATTTTTTTAAATAAGGTTGATAAAAATGTAAAATAGTTATTAATGATTCGATCTCTCATTGAAAGTATAAATTACATTAGCTATTAATTTTTTGAAGTGCATGAATAATTTATAACAGCTAATTTTGAGAGAAAATGCGACGTTGGCGTTTTTATAGTTTTGAAACAGCTAATAGATGCTTTCATGTCGTGAGATCGCCGAGCGGGCCTTTCCGAAGGCGGAAACACATCCGAACCCCCTGGTCCGAGAGGCCGTTGACTACGACGAAAACGGTCCGTCCAGATGCAAGAGGCCAAGGATGGCCCTCTTGTGATCAAAAATGCCCTCTCCAGATTTTCCGAATCTGGTAAGCATCAAATGCCATTACCACATTTAGCTGTGCAGCTCTTTTCAGATTCCATCAAATGGATCACTTCGGGGGGGATTCCCCCGAAGCGCCCTCTTCTCTCTTCTGGCGCCATGCAACCCGGCATGGCTGCCCAGCGTGCGTTCAGGGATGAAGGACCAATGGTCCGATCCCTCAGGTGACGCGAGGGGTTTTAGTGGGTATTGTCGGCTTGCACTCTTACCGACCGAGTCCCACATAACCAGACGAAGTCTGGTATGCGTAAATGCATTTCCCCTCTCAAAAAAAAAAAACCCATTCAAAAATTTTGAAGCGTTTGTGAGTAATCTCTTATAAACTTTTGCATTACGTTTGCCTATCTCCGAATCTTAGGACTGATCCCTTAATTTAAAATCAAGCAAATTTGTACGAAATAATTTTTATTTCGCTGTTTCGTGAGACATAAGCTGACGCCATTTGTTTATTTCATCGTAAACACGTAAACGACAGACCGTGCAAAGTTCTACTGATTAGTCCGTCGATTTTCAAGTAATTACGTTTCATTAAGTCGGCCCCTGAGAACTGTCAAAATAATCAAAGAACATGTGTTCATACTTTTATACAAATTCCAAAAATAGTCCACCGCTCAATACCAAACAAAAAGCAAACTGATTAGAAATGAGCTCCGCACAAAACTACATATTTGTTATTTAGCATTTAACCCGTTTTTTGTCTTCCGATGTGATAAAGTTGAGACTTGGGTGCCAAATGGAAGATACTGCACAGAACGGGGAAAAAATACACCATTTATGCACAACCTCATTGTAAATATGCACGCAAAAATTGAACCCGCTATTCGCAATAGCAAGGAAAAAACAACCTTTAGAAAAATAGAAAAATTTCTTTGAGAATGAAACTTTTCAATTTTACCGCTTTCAAACTTTAATTGGAAGGAAGTGCCAGTGACAGTTTTGGGGGCGCCACAACGGTTTCCGGTTGAAAATAACTGTCATGATATGTGAATTAACTTGGAGAAAAGTTCATTTGTTGAGGTTTTTCCTGAGTAAAACGATGTTGAATTGTGAATCTTTTCACAATTCAAACAGTTAGTTTAATCTGAACCGTACACAGTGATGAAACTGAATATTGAAAAGTCTTTTTCTTATTCCAACATTATTCAAAAGGAAAAATACTCCAAAGAAAGCACCACAGCATCCACTACACAACTTTTCTCCTGTTATAACCTTATATTTCTCTTGTTCACAAGTATTCTTCTATGTTTGCCAAATACCTAGAGGTGTATTTTCCAATTTTCAACACAAATTCACAAACGAAGCTTCAAAATCCGCACGTACAGACCAAATTGCACTTAGTTTTTCGTTGAAATGTGAAAAATGACAATTCGTGACACGAATCACAATTTGATCGGAAATAACGAAATATCCCGAATGATCATCGGAAATCTGTCAAGCCAAAATTTTCAAAAATTGAAATTTTGTATTTAATTTCGATTTCTGCATTCTCATGCCATCTACTGGTGAAAAAATATTAGTCGTTTCTATGGCTACGGTTTAGTTCCAATTATGAAAAGTGAGGGCCTGAGCCGCCCCCTTAAACTAAGGTCACTCATCCGATAAGTACAAAACTGTTACTTATTTTCAAATCTCAGGGCCGCGCCGCCCCTGCGTGCAAAGTGTGCGTGCACACAGGCGCCAGGGCATTAGAGGCGCCCCTTGAACTTATTAAAATTTCGGCCCCAATTGTTGAAGATCCAAATTTTGTTAAATTTTCTCAGGGTAATAACGAATAACATGTAAAATCTTTATGCCCGATGGGGATATTGGACACATTTGGCAATTTATTACAGGGACCGACAAATACTACCTAAAGCATGAGCCGCCTTGTCGGCTACCTGCAATTATCTTTCTCTAACTCCTATATCTTTCTATACTTTTTCGCTTTTTGGAACTTCCTTTAAAATTTTATTACTTAAGCTTGATACAAAAATGCAAAAATCGACCACTTCCTCTTTATGACTCTTTTTTGGTTGTGGGGGTGCATTACTAGTTAAGTTTAGTTCAGTTGTTCAGTCTACAGTGTCTAAGTACTGGCAAGTCCGCAGTGTGTTTGTTTTTAATTAATTTTGTTTTACAATGGGTGATCATCTTAAAAAAAAAATTATCTGGTCACCAGAATCTTATAAGGAAAAGAAAACGGACAGAAGAACATGATAGAAATATAACGAAAATAAGTAATTATTTTACGGCTCTACCGTCCACTTCAAAACAATCTTCTGAGGATCTTGAAATTGAAACCATTCATCGGTCTATTGAAAGTGTGTCAATTAGTGGTAAGATTTTTTTACGTAATGATTAATTTATTTGGGAATATGTAATATTAAAATAATAGAGTATACCTATTTAGTGCAAGTTATAATTTTTGTTTCAATATTTCAGTGCTTATGGCCTCTGAAAAAGACAAAAAATTAGACGACACTGGCAAAGGAGTTACGTCTGTGTCCTCTTGTGTGCAATCGCCATCGCCAGAAGAATTCTTGTCGCCGCTGATACCAAGTATTTCTAAAGATGATCCTGGGCTTTGGCCAAAAGTTTTAAACAGCACACTGGTACAATATTTAATAGAAAATCCGCCGAACAAATCAAAAATCATAATTATCAGCGTGATTCCTCGGGACGAAAATTTTCTGAATATTATTATGACAGGCATTTAGGAAATGGTGAAAAGTACCACAGAGAGTGGCTGCTCTATTCATTATCTAAAAATTGAGTTTATTGTTTTTGTTGCAAGCTGTTTGAATCCAAACATTACAATAAATTTTGCGTAGGAATTAATGACTGGCAACATTTAGCTTTGTATTTGAGTAGACATGAGAAAAGTTCTACCCATTTTAATAATTATAAAAAATGGACAGACCTGTGTCAGTCTCTTAAAAATAAAACAACCATTGACCCCAAGCTACAGAAGCATAGGTTACGGTGGGTCGAATAACTGATTTGTGCAACAAGAGCTTGTTGCCAATTGACAACGCGCTCCGCCGACATACGAGAGATCTCAGCATTCCCGTGGCCATCTTGCCCTTCGCGAGTGCGTAGTCAAGATGTTGGCCAAAGGAAAGTTTTTTGTCCAGAATGACCCCAAGATATTTGACCCGGTCAGACCAGAGAATATCCGCGTTGAACATTCGAACGAACCCCGCAGGGCTGACTCTACGTCGTGCCAACAAAAGCGCTTGGCTTTTGTCGGGGTTGACGTTTATGAGCCACCTGCGGCACCAGTTTTCGATGCGCTCCACAGACTCCTGCAAGTAGCGGGTAGCCATGAGTGGTTGCTTCGATCTGGTGAGAATCGCTGTGTCGTCTGCGTATATTGCCAGTGTCATACGATCAGTTTTTGGAATGTCGTGGGTGAAAATGGAGTAAAGAAGGGGTGAAAGAACGGAGCCCTGAGGGACACGGGCTTCCAGGTCCTGAGGATCTGAAACAGAGTTATTGATTCTCACCTGGAAACGGCGTCCATCGAGAAACGATTTGATCATTTGAACCATTGCGAGCAGAATGCCAGTCTGATGGAGCTTGTAAATAAGCCCTTCATGCCAAACCGCATCGAATGCTTTTGCCATGTCGAGAAACACTGCACCAGTAACTTGCTTGCGCTCGATACTGATGGAAGCGTGCTCTACGACTCGTAGTAGCTGATCAGTTGTTGAGTGATTCGACCGAAAGCCGAATTGTTCGTCGGGGACGATGTGCCGCTCCTGGGTGAGAGTGAGGAGACGGGAGCGGATGAGACGTTCTGCGACCTTCCCCACAGCCGACAGCAAGCTGATTGGCCTGTGGTTCTGGGGAAACTTTGGGTCCTTCCCCGGTTTTGGGATGAAAATGACCGTTGCCATTTTCCAGCTCTCTGGAAAATATCTGAAACTGAACATTGCATTAAAAATACCTGTCAGTTCGACGATGACTTTCAGCGGGAGGTTCTTGAGAGCCCTGTTGCTGATTTCGTCTGGTCCTGATGCCTTCCTTTTCTTCAGCTTCCGAATCACTCCGGAAACTTCTTCGGGGGTTGTCGGGGTCAAGGGGTCATCTGGGTCCTCGGTGGCGATGGATTCCACGTGGTCCTCGATCTCTTCGACGTGGTCCAGGTCCGCGTTCGTGAGGTTGAGTGAGCATTGTCCGCTAAAGCTCAACGCGAACGCTTCTGCTTTCTCCTCGTCTGTGAAAACGATCCCGTTCTCACCGTGGATTGGTGGAAGCGGTTTTCGGTCGGATCTCAGTGCCCTCGACATTCTCCAGACGGAGTTGTCTTCGACGGTGAGAGATTGAAGTTTGGCCTCCCATCTCTCGTTTTTGAAATCAGAAAGTGCTTTTCTCACCTCCCGTCTCAGCCGGTTGGCTCAGCCGGAAAACCGGTGCGTTGTGCAATGGGCCTGGCTCGCTTTTTGCCCTGATGAGGTCCCTGATTTCCCATGGAATCTCCAGTCTTGGGGCCGGGGTTCACCGTTCCCTGGTTGCGGTGGAAATGGCGTCCCGAATCTTCGTCTCGATGAATTGGACCGCCTCATCGATTTCTTCTGCGGATCTGATCGGTGGGATTGTTCCGAAGTTGTTCACCAGGTGCTTGGTGAATTTCCTCCAATCCACTGAGGTATAACAATACTCAACCGGATCGTTAGCCTCGTTCCCGATTTGCATCAGGACGGGGTTATGACCCGAGGAGAGGTCGTTTATTACCGTCAGCCGAACCTGGTGCACGACGTTTTTGACGATTGCCACGTCAAGGATGTCGGCAGCACCATCTGTGGTTTCAGTAGAACGTGGGTTCTACCGGAGCCATAACGGAGATGTTCAGGTGTTGATTCGTGAAGTCGTTGAGGATGTTTCCGTTTCTGTTCGAACGGCGGCTTCCCCAGTTGATGTGCTTGGCGTTGAAATCGCCAGCAGCGATCGTTGGGGTGTTGCCGTCGAAAAGCGTCAGCAGGTCCTCTTCGAGAATTGGAATTTGTGGGCGATTGTAGCATGCAAACAGGCGCAGAGGCCCATTTGCAGTGGCTACGTTGATGCCCATAGCTTCCATGTTGCGAAGATCTGGTGTTGCTAGAACAGAGTGTTTATTTAATTCTGTTACTTACAAAAATTGCCGTTCCTCCTCCTGGGCCGGTCCCTCTGTCGGCCCTGTGGAGAGTGAATCCCCGAATTTTTGGATCTGTCGCCAGAGGTTGCACACAAGTACGATGTCTAGTTGCAACCTGTCGACGAATTCTTCGAGCTCGTCCCGGGCTGCTCGAAGGCCGTTGGCGTTCCAGAACGCGACCTGAAAAGAATTCTGAATTAATTGATTTGCACCCATCAACAATTCAGAAGAAGAGCGACGAAGGCTGAAAGATTTTCAGCCAACTCCTCCGGGCTCTTTGCCACTGCCACGGCCGTGGCAATCTGATTCCTCTGCAATCCAAAGGTCACCGTTTGACGCTGTTGAGCAGTCTTTGTGGTGCCTCCTTTGCCTTTGGTGGCGGTGGGGTTTGCCTTGGGGGCGGCGGCCTTTTTGGGGGCTGCCGCCTTGGGGGTTGCTGTCTTGGGGGCGGCCATCTTGGCGGGGGCGGTTGTCCTGGGGGCGGCGGTTTTCTGCAGCTTGGGGAACTGCGGGCAGCCTCTGTAATTGGCCGTGTGGGGCCCATTACAGTTGGCATACTTGGGAGGCTCCTGGCGCTCCTTTGTGCACACTTTTGTGTCATGTGCTTCCCCGCATTTGACACATCGGTGTTCTGCCGTGCAATTCCTTTGAGCATGGAAGAATCGCTGGCACCGATGGCACTGGGCTGCTTTGCCTGATTTCTTCGGTTTTTCAACCTTGACCATCAGGCTGCAGAGAGTCTTCATCTTCCAGACATCTTTCGCCTGGTCGAGTGGGGCTTCCAGGAGCACCAGCGGAAGTTGTCTCTTCCCGGTGTGCATCCGATGGGTGCTGATGGGATTGAAACCCTGGCGTTTCAAATCCGCAAACATCTCATCGGTTGACACTTGGACTGGAATTCCCCTCAGGACAACGCGGGTGGTATTCTCCTCCGGGAGAGTGAAGGTGTGGAATGGAATCTTTTCAGTTTCCATGAACCTTGTGAAGGACCTGAAATCAGCAACAGTAGTAGGCTGTATGCGGATTTGGTCGCTTACGCTCCTCGCCTTGGTGAAATTGGCCTTTTGGGAAGCCAGATGCCATTTTCCTGCATCCCGCAGAAAAATGGGGGGAATCGTCGAGGCCTTGGGGGCTGTTGGGGTGGAGCCCTGGGTGGCAGCCGGAGTGGGGCCCTGGGGGGCTGCCGGAATGGAGCCCTGGGGGGCTGCCAGAGTTGGGCCCTGGGGGCTGTTGGAGGGGTGGCCTGCCACGATGGAAGACCATAATGGGGCTGCTGGGGTGAAGGTCCACTTGGACGAAGAAGAGCTTTTCTTCTTCTTCTTCCGCTTTTCCCCTTGGGAAGGGGCTTAACTGTCGATGGGGGCTTCGGAGTTTTCCGATTCCTCCTCGGTGGAAAGACTCGAAAACTTGTTTCGAGTCTCAATGGACTGGGGGCTGCGGACTGGCGCTGGGCGCTTCTTTCCAGCTTTTGCTGGGCTGAAGACATCCATCTCCATGTCGGTTTGGGGGGTCTTGCGTCTGGCCGAAAGTCAGCGATTCACCGGATTTCAGCGAGTGAGCTGAGAATCCGGTGATTGTTGATGTCGAGCCAGCCGTTGACGATTTTTCTGGGAACAGAATTTCTTCGTAAGCATTCATGCGTTCTGTCAACCCCTTCACGGCCGTTGCCAAGGAGGCAATGGCGGCAAGGATATCGACATTCGACATGTTGGCTCTCTTGTGGAACACTCTATTTGTATGAATTGAACTTTCCCTTCTTCTGACGTGTTGAAAAACACGTTTCGAAGTCGGAGAAAGTTCGCTTGAAACTTTTTTATTTGCCATTTTTTATTTTTATTTGAAAAAGCCGAGTGTGAATTTGATGCGGCTTGAAAAAGCCGAATTTTGGACTTGTTAGTTAAGGCGGAGCTAAAATTCAACCATAAGGTTAAATCGAGCCCGACCGTAAACTAAACAAGGGGGCGGTCCGGGATTTAACGCCGACGTTAAATTGGACCCGACTGGAGACTGAATTGGGATCTTTCGAAGACGGTTGGAGACGCTGGGAAAACGGACTGCTCTCGACGGCTGCTCGGACTCGACTGTCAAAAAATTCTACTATGAAATGAAATGAGATATAGATATAAATAACTTGAGAGGGCAGGGCCGAAGCCGTACGAGAGCACAAACCGGAATGCAGGCTCTGCATCGTGCTTGTGACGTCACAATCGTGGACGAACCATTCCATTTGAATCATACGGAACAAGATCTTTATCTTAAAATAATTCGTAAACCGTACAAATTATGAAAAAAATGTAAATAAAGAAATTGTAGAGAATTAAATTTTCTACAAATGGGTATAAGCATTTTTTTTAACTTCTACCGTTTAGGCCTTGAAACAGTTTAAAATTGGAGGAAATACATAAAACATACACATGCTGTCAGAAATAATATAAAGTAGTTAATTAAATAGTGTCCACTCTCCGGATCCATAAATGTTGTAAAAACAATGATTGGAATGAAATTTGACGATGGGACCAACTTCCTTCACAGAATTTAAACAATGGTTGATATTACAACATTAAATAACCAAAAAATGTTTGTATTTTTTACACCAAATAATTTTACTCAGAATAATTCACAAAGATATTTTATTTCAAGGAATTCGCTTATTCCTCTTAGTCTCTTAATTTCTTAGTATTCTGCAACTGGTTCATGCACCGTTAATAAAAAAAATTGCACTCCGTAGTCTTAGTTTAGAGTCTATCCTGACAGCTTCTGTATTTTTAGTCAAGTGTACCCGGGTGTCGGAGTAATTACGATAAAGGTGTTCGAGTGACAGTTTTTAGATTTCCTAAAGACGAAAACTTAAAAAGAAAATGGGTAAACAGTATTCATCGGGAAAATTTTTCTCCTACTGAAAATTCAAGAGTCTGTATTAAACATTTTGATAAAAATTATATAGTGCGGGAAGACAAATTCGTTAAAGACGATGGAAATGTGCTTGTCGTGTCGAGAAAAATTTTAAAACTGACGGATGATGCGTACCCAACTTTATTTCCAAACCTTCCATGCTAACTGTCAAAAACTCTTCCACCCAAACGTAAAGATCCTGAAATACGCCATAGTCATAATTTCAGGGAACATTTTACGGAAATTTTTAGGTTGGCAGGAAGCAAATTTTCGACCGTGTTTTTGCCAATTTCAGAAATTTTAGGGGGCGTTCATGCAAGTTTACCTTTATTATCATTCATACTAGTGTTTTTTGGCAGAATTTGAATAAAACAAAAAATTTAAATCAATTTTCACTTTTAAAATTGAGACATTACCAACCGTCACAAAAATCCCTAAGTCGATTAAAATAACAATTTTTGTTTAAAATTGACAGAAAGGGGGCAAATTACAAAAAATAATATAAAAAACTATAAGACCTTGAAGCACTAATTCTTTTAAAAAACTCGTGGCTAACGTTTTTTACTTTTCATGGAACTACCCGGAGTAAAATTCTTACCATTATCGTAAATAAGGTTCACAGGAAATGATTACCGAACACCTAACACCACAGGGGATAACTTAAGACCAAAATTCAATGAAAGAATTTTCCAATTATTCATTCTTAAAACTGATACACGAAAAACATGTGTACCAACAAATCAGTTTTTGTTTATTAAGATACTCTTAACACATAATAGGGAAGTTATAAACGATTTATTTTATTATAAGTAAGGTAAGGTATTGTAAAAAAATAGTATATTATATTATAAGTGATAGAAATGCATAATCATTATATGCGAGTGAGAATTTTGACCCACGAGTGCGCTTGCGCTCGAGTGGGACATTTCTCACGACCTTTATAATGGCATTTCGATCTCGTGTGATATACAACATTTTATCTTATTTTATCTTATACCATTGTACATTATACCATTGTTTTCGGTGAGAAAAATAAAATTTCTCTTACATGAGAGATAAAGCTGCCAGATTTACTCACTTGTGAGTAGAAAAACAACTTTATCTCTCTTGTGAGAGAAATTTGATTTCTCTCACCGAAAACAGTGGTATAATATACCTAAAACATTGTACTGCCCCTGTAAGATAAAACTCTTTTCTTTTTTGTTTCGGGATCTTTACATCTTACAAATTCATGTAAACTTAGTTTGAAAATCATTTGTTACCATATTTATAAACACAAACAGTTACGAAAGTGTTTTATAAAAACATTCATTGAATCTAAATTAAAGGAAATAAAAGGACTCAAGCAATTGGCAAATGACATTTCGCCAAACTGATTCCAGAGCATTGGGAGTTTTTCTTCAAAGTATAAATAATAATCCGTTTTGACCTGAGTAGTGTAAATGGAGGGCTTCTAGAACCTCCCCCCTCCACTACCTATGACATTGACATCGCGTGTGACGTCACACCAGTCACGTTTATGGTGGGGAATTTAAATTTTCAAAATGGCGGAGATTTCAAATATTGGCGGCAAATTCAAAAATTTAAAATAGCGGAAATTTAAAAAATCCAAATTTTAAAATGGCGGAAATTTAAAAAATCCAAATTTTAAAATGGCGGTAAATGAGGTCACACCAGTCACGTTTATGGTGGGGAATTTAAATTTTCAAAATCTCGGAGATTTCAAATATTGGCGGCAAATTCAAAAATTTAAAATAGCGGAAATTTAAAAAATCTAAATTTTAAAATTGCGGAAATTTAAAAAATCCAAATTTTAAAATGGCGGTAAATTTAAAAATCTAAAATGGCGGTAAATTTAAATATCTAAAATGGCGGCAAATTCAAAAATCCAAATTGCGTCAAATTGCAAAATCTAAAATGGCGGCAAATTAAAAAAAAATCTAAAATAGCGGCAACTTTAAAAATCCAAAATGGCGGCAAATTCAAAAATTCCAAATAGTGGAAAAATTTTAAAATTTAAAATTGCGAAAATAAATTGTATTTAAAAATTTAAAATCGTAATTTAATTTTTTTTAAATATGGAATGAATTTTGGGTTGTCTAACCGTGTTTTGTGTTAAATAAAAAATTGTAATTTAAAAAAAGGTCTATTGATAATTAGGGAGTTTAGTTTTATTACTTACAACTAACAGTTTTAATATTATGGTAAATTTTAAAATAAAACATAATTTCACAAACATTTATTTATTTAATAATGATGATTTACTATACATTTGAATCATACTGTGTGTTATAAAATACAAATTTTTGTTCCAGTTGTGGCGGTAAGTAAGGTACTAATTCTTCGATAAATCCATCCATCCCACAATTTTGCAATAACTGGCATAACATATTGATATCAATATTTTTTGAAAGAAAACTTTCACAAATGGAGATTGCCGTCTGATAGCGTTGCTGCAGATCTACTCCAAATTCAATATAGTTGGTATCATAAACTTGGCTGTGGCTAATATCGAAAATAATGCCTTCTAACATTTGTTGTAACCTTTTTACAGCAGTATTTAAATCGTATGGTTTCGGTAAATTTTCCATCTTTTAGAATCTAAAACAAGCAGTATAAATAATGTAAAATTGCAGTTACATTATACAACCTTCTTCTTCTTTTTGCTGGGGGCAGCAGACTAATTTGAAACGACGAGTTGTAGACGTATTTATAAATGCACACAAGCAACTGATATTAAAAGTGAAAAAATAATGTAAATGGAAAAGAATACATATTTGAGAGATAACAAATTCATAAAACGGATGTTGCGGTTACCTTGAAAGATAAAACATTTTTTTTTTAAATAATTTCTCTAACAATTCCACTTAAAGGTGTGTAATCAATAACTTTATCTTGTACAATTATACAAATAGCACGAGTTTTTTCGGGAAAATTCTCATTACTTTCAAATTCAACTTTAACATCAATTGTTGATGATTTAAGTAATTCATCATGTTTTGAGCAATCAACAATAAATAAAGCTCTACTTGCAAATATCGCATAATTATTTATAATATTTGATAAGCTATGTTGACTAAGAGTTTTAGAAAGATTAACATATGCTTGATATGCTTCAAGATACTGATTTTGTTCAAAATTAAGATTATATGCTTCATGCGGGTACATCTGTGAACCCAACCATACACGAAAGTTTCTCAAATTTATGTGATTAAATTTTGAGTTATCTTTTCTTTCATTGTCTTTAATATCTGTTTGAAATGCTAAAATAACGTATCTTGGACTCTCAATAGTTGTCGATGTTTTAATACTCCAAACTTCTTTGTTAGTACCTATACTTAATGCAGGTAACTCATACAATTCCCATTTACGAAAGCCAATAGTTATGGGCTCATCTGATTTCATCCGTTGAAGTAATTGGAGTTTTAGTTTATCGTTTGGAAAAATATGTTTTACTTTTAAATTGATGTTATTAATTTTCACAGCTGCTTTCTTTTCTCCATTGATAACCACGTAAGAGTTCTTATCAGTACGACTACGCACGAGTCTTATCTTATGACGTCCAATCATGACGTGTTTGTAATCGTGGAATATCCCAAACAGAAAACTTAGTGGTATTCTAAACCAAAATTTTTTATGATTTCTGTCCATTGTCTGAATGTCATTTCCGGATGGGTTCCATCCCGCCAGCATCAAGCCTTTACATTCATCTTCATTATAACAAATATATCCTCGAACTGACGATAAAGTTCCAGGATCTCGTAGTTTTTCTATTTCTTTACCATTAAATTCATAACTTATCGATTCAAACAAATGTACACCTGCATTATTTGTTAATTTGCATTCCCCTGCTACCTCGGGGCCAGCCGGCGTTAATTCAAAATGTCCTTCAATGCAAAGGTAAGAGTCTGCCATACAAATAAATGCATCTTGCTGATTAATATCAATCTCTATCTCATCATTATAATCAAATGATTTAACATGAGGATGATAAGTCCGTTCTTCTTCTTTACTTATGCTGTTGTCGAAAAGGGGTGCGTTGAATATTTCTAACTTTTCTGACATTATAACCTAATGATTGTAAAATTTGAACACTTTTTAATGTCAAGTTGTCTGATGTCGTTAAGGGTTTAATAAAAACTGAACTTTGCTGACGAATGGGGCTATTTATATTAGGAAAAACTAGGCCCATTATTTTTTAACTCTAAACGTACAACTACTTCTTAGCCTCTGAAATTAATTGGCTGAGAATTCTGATCTACAAGTTCAATAGCTAATTTACTAATGATCTTTTTATTTATAATCGGCAAATATATAGGATTTGATGGTTCAATATTTATGGCATATCCAGGGTCGACTGATGGAGAAAATTCATAAATTGTATGAGAACTATTACTTCCGTAGTAAGAACCTGTTATTATATTACATTCTACACGAACCGATGTTACCTTAATAATATTTACAGGTAAATCTGACTCGTATTTTTTATTTGGTTCTAGAACTTTTTTGGAAAACCCTAGTAAACTACCGATGCTGTCTTCATGATTAAAATCAATATTAAACACTTTTTAGTTCAGCTTTTAAGGTGTTATTATTTGGTTTCAATGAAAACGCTTTTTCTATTTTAATTGATGGGTCTGTTATTTTCTTTAAATTATCTCTAATGTATCGTTCTAAGTCACCAATTTCATATGAACCAGTAGGTATACTCAAAACTTGATATTCATTCTGATTTTTTGATGATGATACATAAAGTTTATTATTTACACCATCTTCAATATTTGGAATACTGTTGTATGTAAACAAAAATTAAGCCTAATGAATAATTATTATTAGAATTAATTTCTATTGGTGGATAAAAGTCAGCTTCAAGGAAGCTCGAACGACCTTTAAGGGTAAACGTTAAAGACATGACTAAAATAAATAATAGCTACAACTTGGTTTTATTCTTTATTCAATAAAAATTGTAAACATAAATGACCACAGTTATAATTTAATTTTTGAAAGCGGTCATGATTAAAATATATTTGACAGTTTCTGAGATAATCAATCAATTCTATTGGTGGTTTAAGGTTACCGAAACTATCAAAATAATATACGTTATTATCTACTTTCTTATAAGCTATCCAGTGAGTTCCTAATCCTTTGCTAAAATCTAAATTTACAATGCCACATTCATATCTTTTCGGTCCAGATAACGGTAAGTTGTCTCTCATAAACACTCCACGAAAATTATGAATGTTTAACCTTGCAGCAAATTTCATTAAATCTTCATCAGTTAACGGACGCCTAGGTAGCTTTATTGATAGTTTTTTGGAAACTTTTTCAAGTATAGACCAAATCCTTTACGACGTTTAATGAGATATAAACCACTTCCTTTCTTTCCGATAGCAATAGATTCCATTGACTTATTATGTCTTTGTTCTTCCTCCAGTTTTTGTTTTGCTGCTTTTGCGTCATTTACGGCTTTTGCTATACCGGCAGCGCCCCCACTTAAGGCTCCAAGAGCTGACAGACCACCAAAAATTAATGGCAAAAGGGGCAATATACCACCTACTTTGGGTAATGGTAGTATTCGCGGAATTTTAATGCGTTTACGATTCTTAATTATTTTAACCGCTATTCTTGCTTCCTTTAATACGTTGCGAATGTGATCCTTATCATGTTCTAATCCTTGATAAGACTTAAACTTTTTACGAAGCGGATTCAGAACATCTTGTTTAAATGACTGATTCGGTTTTAGACCCATCCCTGTTTTCCGTTTTATTTTCATAGCGTTTGTGACGAGCCAGGCACTTGCTTTTTCACCAAAAGAAGCGTCTTTAGACTTAACACGTGACCAGGCTTTATCTTCAAGTATTTTATCAGCTGTGTCTATTTTTTAAATTATTTGATAATGAATATGCAATATCGTGTTCTTTGCAAGCCTGATCCAATTTATTAATTCCAAGATCACCTCTACGTATACGATCTTGAAGATGAGTTCCAGGTCCGCAAAACTGATATCCAGGAATATGTAATTCTATGGGTAGGTTATTTATCGCTGAATTTAGAACACTCTCACCTTTGAAGGTTAACATTTATACTAAGTTGTATATAAGCTAACATCTTTATTTATACCAATCAGTAGTATTATGAAGACCATAAAGCAAAGTACATCTTTATCAGTAATGAATCTCGATTTACCGACTGAAAAAAGTTTAAAGAATTATCGACATGGTGTATTATTACCAAATTCAATAAGAGCCATAATTTGCGGACCATCTGGATCTGGCAAAACTAATATACTATTATCATTAATTTTTGATAAAAACGGTTTAAAATTTAAAAACGTGTATATTTATTCAAAATCACTTTATCAACCGAAGTATAAACTATTAACATCAGTTCTGAAACAAACAAAATGTATAAAATATTTTCCATATTCTGAAAATGCAAATATCGTTAATCCATCAAATGCAAAAGAAAATTCTTTATTTATTTTCGATGATGTAGCATGTGACAAGCAAAATGTTATTAGAGAATATTTTTGTATGGGAAGACATAAAAATATAGATTGTTTCTATCTCTGTCAAACCTATACGCGTATACCTAAACACTTGATACGAGATAATACCAATTTTCTCATACTTTTAAAGCAAGATGAAATGAATATAAAACATATATATCAAGGTCATGTAGGTACTGACATGTCTTTTGATAAGTTTAATAAAATGTGTCGTGAATGTTGGAAAATTAATTATGGTTTTTTAGTTATAAGTAAGGAAAATGGTCTTAATAACGGACGTTACAGATGTGGTTTCGATGAATTTATTTCAGTATCGTCTTAACTACTATAACAAACCTTAGAAGTGGTAATCTGACTGATACATCTCTTTACCGATCAGTAATTTGTTTAAAATTACATCAGTAATCGGTAAACCCATTTTAAAATTACATCAGTAATCGGTAAACCCATTTTTTTGAAACCGCCTACCGATCAATTGACCGTTATTGTTACTGTTTACCGAATGACAATCTGATTGGAGTAACCGTTTTGTAAGTATATAAATATAAGTATTTCCTTGATATATCACATTTTACTGATAGCCTTCATGTAAAGATGAGTTCTTCTAAGGAGATAAATCTTAAGAAACGAATTATTGAATTATCAGACAGTGTTAGAAAAAAATATAAAGCATTACAACTAGGAATGCAAGAACAAGATGAATCTATGAACAAATTGTTTCAACCAATTATTAAACCAATAAAAGACATTACCAACAAACTGGAAGAAAAATCGTCAGTTGTTGTAACTTCTGTAGAACAACCCGATAAATTAACAGAGAATATAAAAAGAAAATCATATGGGAGAAGCAATAATAAGAAGACTGTAGATTTTATTCGAAACATTAAAAGCGAGATAAAAGACAACGAAGGTAGTGAATCCAAGAGAAGTAAAGACAATGATGCTAATAATGTTATAGATGAAAAAGATGAAGTATTTGAATGGGAACCTAACAAAAATGATATATTAGATCAAAATAGTGAGCCCCAAATTAATGAAAGTATTGATAAGGATTATCTTGAGAGTTTTTTTGATGAGGAGGGAAACGTTTTATCTGAAGAAGCTGCTTCCGATTTTTTAGAACAATTTCCAGAACAGTTTCAAAACTTATATGGGGGATATTATTGAACATAAAGCCGATGAAATTTTTGGACCTAAATATAATTTAAATTTAAATAAATTTTACTTAGGAAATGAAGAATTAAAAGTAGATAAAGACGGCAACTTTATCTTAAAAGATCAGATTTTTCCGGGCACCAATGGGCTTTACGAGTTACTGTTTAAGAAAACTTATTCTGATAATGATTTTAAACGTTTAACTAAAGAAGACTTTCAAAATTATAAACAAATGCTTGAAATGACTAACGCACATAGACAAAAAAACGATTCAAAGAGACAAATAAAAAGTTCTCAATCTAGAAAGTATTTGGATTTAATTAAACCACTTTTTAAACCAACGCAAGAGACTTTGATCGAAACTCCCATAAGAAGTAAATTTGATAAGCCTCCTCGAGATTCTAATCTACAAAGGAGGCGCCTTTTTAAAAGTGAATCTGATTCTTCTTCATTAATCAAATCAGAGATAAAAAGTGTTTCTAATTATAGACATTATAATGAAAACCCGATAGAATATGTTTACTGGAATGACATTAATGAATTAGTACAACGTCTTAGTCTTTTGCATGCATCGTTACAAGCAGGTAATCTGTCACAATTAAATGAGATAAGAAATATTGAAGAAGAACTACGTGAACTAGATATAATTGTTTAGTATCACAATGAGTGTCGACAAGTTCGGACGTTCCTTAGCAAGTGGTAATCTTTATAATCAACAAAAACTTTTGCAATCGAAAAGTAGTTTGCAATATACACCAGATGGAAACTTTGATATGCAGAATCATAAACTCTGTAATGTTAAAGATCCTACTAATAACAATGACTGTGCAACTAAAGGATATACTGATTCTGCAAACAAAAGTGTTAACCTAAAAATCAAGAGTATTGTTGATGCTTTAACAGATTTAAATAATAATATTCGCAGAGCTGATAAAATATGGAACGATAAATACAATAATTTACAAAATGATTTTAGAATACAGAATAAAAAATATGATGAAGCAAATAATAACATTATAGTAATGATTGACACAAAATTGTTGGAAATAAAAAGACAAATTGATAAAACATTGAATGACATAGAAACAATAAAAAATGAGTTTAAACTTGATAATATTAATGCAGCATTAGCATCGTTAAATAGCCTCAATATTAGCATTAATCAAATGAATGAAGAATGGAAAATACAATTTGCCAAAACAATTGAGAAAGTGGATAAGGCTCTTCCTGAATTAGAAAAGCAGATAAAATTGTTTATTGATAAAACTAATACTGAATGGACAAAATTTATGATGGATATAAAAAATGTAGATGAGATTATTCAAAGAGAAATTGATAAAAAAGTCACTGTTTTCAATGAAAAACTGGATAAAATCAATAAATTTCAAGAGTTGTTAAGTAGTAACCAAAAAGACGTTGAACTACTAACACGTCGCATAAATGACTTGGAAGAATTAGATAAAAAACGAAAACGTATTACACCATCACCTATAAATACGGAATAAAACAGAAATATGGCAAGAAAAAAGAAGGTTAATATAAGCAATACAAAAAAAGGAATTGTTGAAGAAATTTTTCGACCCGCCCGAAGAAACTTCACACGAAGACGAACAATAATCAAAGGACTTGATGATTTATGGCAAATAGATTTGGCTGAAATGCAGAACTACGTCCGCGAAAACAACGGCTACAAGTATATTTTAGTGGTTATAGATTGTTTTTCTAAATATTTGTGGACTAGACCATTAAAATCAAAAAGTGCTGATCATGTAGTTCAGTCAGTTGAAGACATAATTTTACAAGACAATAGAGTACCACAAAATATTCAGACAGATCAGGGAAAAGAATTTTATAATGTAAAATTTAATTCTTTAATGAAAAAATATAAAATTAATCATTATAGTACCTATAGCGTTAAAAAAGCAGCAATTGCTGAACGTGTAATTAGAACATTAAAATCTAAATTGTATAAAGAATTTACTTTGAGTGCTTCTTATAAATGGATAAATAAATTAAATAGTGTTACATTCGATTATAATAATACACGTCATCACACTACCGGAAAAAAGCCACTTGAAATTGATAAGCGTAATGAGTCAGAAATTCAATCTTACAATCAGTTAAAAATTGTAGTGCCACATAAATATAATAAGGGTGATTTTGTACGAATAAGTAAAATAAAGTACTTGTTTGAGAAAGGATATACACCCAACTGGACTACAGAAATATTTAAAATTTTTAAAGTCAATTTAACAAATCCCAGAACATATCTGCTTGAAGATTTACAAGGTCAACCAATTAAAGGATGTTTTTATGAACAAGAACTTCAAAAAAGTAACTACCCTGATTCATATTTAGTTGAAAAAGTAATACGTCGTAAAGGAAATAGGCTACTTGTTAAATGGCTTGGCTTTCCAAGCAATCAAAACAGTTGGATTAATGCTAAAGATATTGTTTAATAAATGAAATATTAGTGTTTCATGAGAAGTAGAATAGAAATATGTTGTAATTAATTACTTGCATGTTATTACTTGAAAAAGGTGTATATTATGTTAGATTTTTCAATTTAGACAAAGCTTTCTTTTATTATTGGTGGTGTTCGCCTTGGTACTACTATTTATATTTAAATTGTATTATAAAATAAAATGTTTTAAGCATTTATTGTGTATAAAAAATATAAAATAAAGTATTTATAAAAACTTAATTGTTTTCTTGAATTCGATTTCTCTCTTCTAAAAAATATTAAACTGTAGACTAGTCAGAATTTTACATTAGGTACATTTATCCTGACACGTGTCTTTGGAAATTAGTTGTGAATTAGTCATACTGATAAAAAGCAAAAAGAATGTAAAAATAAATAATGTTATCTCTATTACCCCCACCACAACATCCGTTTAACATAAATCATGGTTTACTTTGTTCGAGTTCAGTTATTCAGTTGCTGCTTCTTAAGCAAGTTGTTAAAGCCACTCAAAATATTTACCTCATGTTTAAGTGTGATCAATGTAAAAAAAAATTTTCGCGAAAAGACAACTATAGCCGACATTTACGGCAATCATGCAGTAATCCTTTGACTTCAAAAATTTTAAGTTCTGAAGTTCCAGTTGGTGGTAAAAGAAGACGTACCGGATCTGGTATTTCGACAATTTCACTTGGAGAGGGGGTCAAAATACTAAAACATGCGTTCAAATCCCGAATTATCAGTTATCGCCTTGAAAACCCAGAACCAACCAACTTAGACGTAAATTTATTTTTTGAGCAAATTAAGGAAAAAACCATAAAATTAGTGAAAGCACAACTTGATCAACATTATAACCTCAAAATTCATTTTGAATTATTTGGTGAATATATGCTCCAACAAAAAGAAGAAACCTCTGTAAAATCTTTCATCACTAAAAATGAAATAATCTGCTCGGGATCCTCATTAAATAATATATACGACAAAGTCGTGGAGACGATAAAAGGAAAAATGAGTGAATTTCAAGAAAAAGATTCAGGTAGGTGAACCAGCTTTTAAGCATATATTAATTTTTATTTATTGTTTTTAGGATGGGCTTTGAAAGAACTTTTATTCCTAGATATTAACATAAACAAATATAACCCTCTAAAAGCTTCATCGTATCTCCCTCTTCCGACAGACATTTTGAAAAGGAAAGCTGTTGTTAACGTTCAAAATAGCGACCAAGAATGCTTTAAGTGGTCAGTTTTGGCACACTTACATCCAGCACGCTCTAATGCTCATCGTGTCGTAAATTACCAGAGGTATGCAGATGAACTTTGTTTTACCGATATTACATTTCCTGTAAAATTGAATGATATTCCAAAATTTGAAATTTTAAATAATATATCAATTAATGTATATGGAGTGGAAATTTTTTTTAATGAAGAATTAAAAAAATGGGAATCACAAGTAATTGGGCCATTTTATTTTACATCAAAAAAACAAAATACTCATATTAATTTATTACTGATTAGTGATAATAAAAAACCGTCTAATACCCATTATTGTTTAATTAAGGATATGTCACGATTAGTTAGATCACAGATTTCTAAACGAAAACAAGTCAAATTTTTATGTGACGGTTGTTTAATCTTTTTCACAACAAAAGAAAAATTCATTTATCATACGGAAAATGATTGTCTCAATCTTGTTACTAAGCTTCCTTCAAATGATTTGAAGAAAAATAAATATGGCAAACTGGTTCCTGGTAATATTCTGGAATTCCAGAATTTCGAAAAGAGTTTACGCGCGCCTTTTGTTATTTATTTTGATTTTGAATCACTATTAGTACCTTTAGACACTTGTAATCTAGACCCATCTCAATCATTTACAAATCAAACACACATGCATCAGGCTTATAGTTTTGCTTACTACATTAAATGCTCATATGATGACTCTCTTTCAACATTACGAAAATATCGAGGACCAAATGCAGTTAAATTTTTTGTTCAATGGTTAGAAACAGATGTTAAACGTATATATAGCGACTGTTTAAAAAATATCGTTCCTATTAATATGTCACCCTTAGACAAATTTGTTTACCGCACTTCAGATCATTGCCATGTGTGTAATGAACCTTTTGTAAGTGATAATGAAGTAGATGATAATCAAGTAAAAGTACGAAATCATTGTCACTTGACGGGCAAATTTTTAGGCGCAGCACACTTTTTATGTAATTTAAATTATAAATTACCAAACTATATCCCCATTTTTTGTCATAATCTTTCAAATTATGATGCTCACTTGTTTATTGCTGCTTTAGCCGATGATTTTGCTAATCTAAAAGCTATTGCCCAAAATAAAGAACGCTATATCTCATTTTCGAAAGAAATTCTCGTTGATACTTTAGATAAAGGAGATGGACAAACACAACATGTTTTTCTCAGTTTGAGATTTTTAGATTCTTTTCGTTTTATGGCCTCATCCTTAGATAAATTATCTCAAAATCTAAATTCGAGTGATTGTAAAATTGTGCGAAAACATTTTTCTCAGGATAGTAAATTTGAATTAATACGTCAATAGGGGTATTTCCATATTCATACTGTGATTCATTTGATAAATTAAACGAAACGCAATTACCACCACATGAAAAGTTTTTTGATTCTTTAAAACAAGAAAATATTTCAGTACAAGATTATGAACGTGCATTAAAAGTATGGAATTTATTTAACTGTAAAACCTTAGGTGAATATTCAGACATTTATTTAATATCTGATACATTGTTATTAGCAGATGTTTTTGAAAATTTTAGAAACATTTGTTCTAAAGTTTATAATTTGGATCTCGCTCATTATTTTACAGCACCAGGTTTGAGCTGGGATTCTATGTTAAAATGTACTGGTGTAAAACTCGATTTATTGACAGATATTGAAATGTTATGTTTTATTAAAAAAGGTATTCGTGGAGGTATTTGTCAATGCAATGTAAGGAAATCTATAGCTAATAACGCATTAATGCCTGAATACAATCCTTTAGAACCAAATACTTATATAATGTATTTGGATGCTACTAAAAAATAAATATAAATATGCGTATGGTGGTAATGCCATCACCCAAGTGCCAGAGTTTTCAGGTCGCATCTACAGCCTCTGACCTGACCTGACGACCACTAACTAGTAGTGACCGGGACCGACGGCTTAACGTCTCCTCCGAAAGACGAGTTAGTTGCGATGTTTTTGGCATTACATTATCCGGTCACCCATCCAAGGAATGACCGGGGTCAGTGCTGCTGAACTTCATAAACTAATGAAAACCTATGAAATCAGCTAGTCTATGCAACTAACTGGATGCTACTAATTTGTACGGTAGTGCTATGTCAACTTTTTTACCATTAAATAACTTCCACTGGTATGATCCTATAGAGATTAATGAATCCTTCATAATGAATTTATCTGATACGGCTAACGAAGGATATATTTTTGAAGTTGATATTGAGTACCCAATTGAATTGCATTCGGAACACAATGATTTACCTTTTTGCGCTGAAAATATTGTTCAACCGAACGGTAAAGCTAAAGCTAAAAAATTATGTCCAAACTTTTTTTACAAATTTAAATATGTAATTCACTATCGAAATTTAAAACAAGCATTAGAAAATGGTTTACACATAAAAAAAATTCATCGCGTTTTAAAATTTAGGCAGTCGGCGTGGCTAAAACCTTATATTGATTTAAATTCCAATATGAGAAGCAACTCAAAAAATGCTTTTGAGAAAGATTTTTTTAAGTTAATGAATAATTCCGTTTTTGGGAAAACAATGGAGTCTGTAGATAAATGGGTTGACATTAAATTAGTAACTCATTGGGAAAATTTCTCCAAACGGTTAGGAGCAGAAACGCTAATTGCACGACCACATTTTAAAAATTGCAGTATTTTTAATGAAAATTTTGTGGCAATACAGATGGAGAAATCAGTAATTGAATATAATAAACCTATATATGTCGGTTTTAGTGTTTTAGATATTTCCAAATATATAATGTATGATTTCTTTTATAACTACATTAAAAAAAAATATAAAGAAAATGCTAGTTTACTTTATACAGATACTGATTCACTCATTTTGAATATAATATGTGATAACTTTTATAATGATATCAAAGCTAATCTACACCTTTTTGATACATCAAATTATAAAGTCGATAACATTCATGGAGTGCCAGTGTCTCCATCTGTTATTGGCAAAATGAAAGATGAATATCAAGGTAAAGTAATTTGGGAATTTTATGGTACAGGGGCAAAGGCCTACTGTGTTAATGTTGAAAGAGAGCTAACTAAAAAGGCTAAAGGTATTAAAAAAAATGTTATCATTAATCAGTTAACTAAAAATGATTATGATCAAATTGTTTCAACTCCAAATTTACAAATTATGAGACCGATGAATACATTTCATTCAATTTTACACGTTATTTATACGGAATATCAAAACAAAGTTGCTCTGTCATACTATGACGACAAACGTTATATAATTCCTGAAAGTTTTAGCACGTTAGCGTGGGGTCATAAAGACTTACACAAATCCTAGTTTTAGTTTATTATTATTAAATAAATAAATGTCCTTGAAATTGTGTTTTACTTTAAACGTTACCATAATATTGAAACTGTTAGTTGTAAGTAATAAAATTGAATTCTCTAATTTTCTATCACGTCGTAGATAAGAACCACCTACTACCACCATCGAATGCGCGCCATCTGTGTATTTAGTTAATATTACAATTTTTTATTTAACACAAAACACGGTTAGACAACCCAAAATTCATTCCATATTTAAAAAAAATTAAATTACGATTTTAAATTTTTAAATACAATTTATTTTCGCAATTTTAAATTTTAAAACTTTTCCACTATTTGGAATTTTTGAATTTGCCGCCATTTTGGATTTTTAAAGTTGCCGCTATTTTAGATTTTTTTTTAATTTGCCGCCATTTTAGATTTTGCAATTTGACGCAATTTGGATTTTTGAATTTGCCGCCATTTTAGATATTTAAATTTACCGCCATTTTAGATTTTTAAATTTACCGCCATTTTAAAATTTGGATTTTTTAAATTTCCGCAATTTTAAAATTTAGATTTTTTAAATTTCCGCTATTTTAAATTTTTGAATTTGCCGCCAATATTTGAAATCTCCGAGATTTTGAAAATTTAAATTCCCCACCATAAACGTGACTGGTGTGACCTCATTTACCGCCATTTTAAAATTTGGATTTTTTAAATTTCCGCCATTTTAAAATTTGGATTTTTTAAATTTCCGCTATTTTAAATTTTTGAATTTGCCGCCAATATTTGAAATCTCCGCCATTTTGAAAATTTAAATTCCCCACCATAAACGTGACTGGTGTGACGTCACACGCGATGTCAATGTCATAGGTAGTGGAGGGGGGAGGTTCTAGAAGCCCTCCATTTACACTACTGACCTGATAAGGTGAAGTGCCGAAAAGCCTGAACCAGGTAGAAGAGGGTTTCGTTATTGAGAATAAATAGTACCGAAATTATCCCATTGATGCACCATACTAATTAAAGAACGCAGAAGAATAATCCTATTCAGGGAATAACAATTAGACGTGGCGGTCTTTCTTGGTAGTGCTCTTCACAAAAACAGTTCAAACAATTTTAAATTTTCTTTGGAAATAACAATTTTACCCTAGATTTTGCCTAAATATGCTAAAGATACAATTGTTTCCCGAAATACGCAGCCGACTCTGAAAATATGCAAATACACTCACCGGCGAAATTATCCCCTCACCCTAGATTTTGCCTAAATATGCTAAAGATATAATTATTTCCCGAAATAAGCAGCCGACTCTGAAAATATGCAAATACACTCACCGGCGAAATTATCCCCTCACTTAAGGCTAGGTTAAAAGGAATCTCGAACTCGCTTTCGGGGTGTCGATCATAAAACTGTCGGCACGACCGGCTTAGGGCGTTTATTATTCTGTGGTCAAACTGATGTCACAACAAAGGATATACTTGTGATTTACAACACTACCTAGATTGGTCTTACTTGATATTTGTATGCCCGAGCAAGATTTTCTCATTTTCAACAGTTTTACTTTAAATTTGAAGTGTTTATTTAATAGATAAGTAAAAACATAATAAAATACAGGTAAATCTTGATAAAAAGGAACTAATTCAAGGGGTTTTCCGGATTGTCGATTTTTCGGTTTACTGAATTAATTTTTTTCTTAATTAAAGTTAATAAACAACTATAATATATTTATTAAAACATATGTTATAATAGTATTTTTTGTCAGCATTAGTACAAATTAGCGGGCGTAATCATTATGCCCGATTATTATGGCTTAGGGCATAATGAACAGAGTGGATTGTTTAACTGGAATAAAATTCATAATTTGAATATGGCCGATTTTTGTGAGAATTGTAACATTTACAATGTTATTATATTTATTTTCGAGTAATTAGATTTCAAAAGGTTATTTCGCTGGTATGGGGGCGATTTAGGGGCCCATAGATGCTTGGGGACTTGTCACCGTTGGCGCAATAACACCAGGGCGTTCAACTAAAATTTAAGATCACAACTGGTAGTGTTATCTATGACGACTACTTACTATGTTTCGCCAAACTCTATTATTTTTATTAAGTTCTTTAGTAGTTTATCGTTAACCCCAGCTTTAAGAGGGAGCTGGATTAGTGTTCTTCTCCTCTCTGTTAAATTTCGATGTCGTATAGTCTTACCGTGAAGGAGCTACGAGGTACGGGTAGTTCCCGAGTGTTTCATACCGTTCCCCTACAAATCTTGAGCAACTTTTGTGGGAATTTCAGAGCTCACGTTTCTTTGTGTTTGTCGCATCGAGCTCAGGGCATCTCGATGTGGTTTTAGAGCACCTTTTTGTTGTTCAGTCCAGGAGATGTTATGACTGATTTTCCTTTAAATAGCTAACTTCATTTTAATTATATATTTGCGAATTTTGTAAAATTAATTAATCTTAACGTGAACCTCCCTGAAACAATCACAACTGTTTAAGTCGCAACATAACACCTTCAAAAATCAAAGAATTGTACAGGTTAATTAGACTGTAAACAAACCATCTGTCGTTTAGAATAAGGGATGCGCACACTCGCGAAATAATTCAAGTGGTACTCGGTAGAAAATTGTCGTTCTTTTTTTTCCACTTGCGGTGCCGTGGAAGAAACATGGCGAAAGTATCGCTTCAATAAATTTTCGTTTATCCAAGGCATCCATAGCGTTTTGGGTGGATTTTTAAGAGTATCGCATAGTTCGAACCGATATAAATTACCACTGGTAATTATTTTCGAAAAATCTCTGCTGTATCGTTAATAGCACCGCGTGTGGCGGCCTACCCTCAAAGAGGTAACGTAAAATTATTTAATTATACTATTACTTATGTTAATTTAACGTATAGGGTTTTTTTGGTACACGGAATCGTAGTGTACGATTTCCTGAGTCTCCATTTTCGTCTTTCAAAATTTCGATTTTCCGACCGTAAATTGTTCCGGCCGAGGAGTTTCTTTTCGTCCTGCTACCTGCCGGCTGATCGCTAAGGAAGCTTCCTCTGCTCGACGTAACTGGGGAGTTGATCCTACCGAGACCATCACGGAGTGAAGGACAGGTCGTACTTTTTATTTTTTGTTGCGTCATCTCAAATTTCGCTATAGTTAATCACAATACACTTCGTATAATTTAATTCAATTTAATTCATTAATTATCGTCTACTGTGAACATTACACAGCACTGTGATAGTGGCCAATTTTTTTGTTTTTTTTTTTATATACTTACTTTTATTCAATTTAATTCATATAATTTATTTTCAAATCTGTTTTTATTTTTGGTTTCCAATATATTCTGTTTTTGGCGGAAAACCCAAATATATTTTCTTAAACCCCGACCCTGCTCCCGAACAAACCAAAAGTCAACCGGAGTAACATCCAAGTAGGTTACATTAAAAATTTGGCGTCCAACGTGTGGGGCTCAATAGGTTTTTCGTGAGGGGTTGAGAGTTGAGAAAATTGATCGAAATTTGAGATTGATAATTCGCGGGTTTTACTTCATATTTGGAACGACCTTCATTCAGTGATCTGACTTATCATTTTGATTATTATCGTTCACCTTTCGGATATTCAGAGATGGATGCTTCGTTCAAAGTCAGAAATTTGCTTATAGACGAAATTGATTACGAGTTACGTATACGGGGAATTGTTTGCAATAAAGATATAGCACAGAAGCGAAAAATTCTACAGAGAGCGGTAGAAAAGGATCTTCATCGTCCTGAAGAATATGTACTTTCATTAAAAGACCCACAATACGCGTTTGATACCGAAACACAAGCAGTAAATCGTACACTTGCCAGTATCGAAAGTTTAATTCCGGAATTTGACGGTTCGACAGAGGACTCCCTTTATAAACGTCTTACTGTACGGTTAGCCCATATAACACTTAGAGTTAAACGTATACCAGTACCAGCAGAAGACGGTCAAGAAGTTTTGGAATTTAAAAATAATTCGTACGCGCAATGTTTACTTCTTGAAGCGGAATTACATGAACAGGTAACTCAACCTGCAGCACCTTCGACACCACCATGTCAACAACAGGCTTCGGTCGCGCAACCTAATGTGACAATAATTAATCCAAAAGGTAATCAAATTTACAAATGGGGCGTTACTTTTAATGGTGAAATTTCCGGAACGGGACTTATTCAATTTTTAGAACGTGTTAATGAACTTGCTGCGGCTCGCGGTACGTCCAAAGCAGAACTTTTTGCGTCAGCAATTGATTTACTTAGCGGTAAAGCTCTCTTATGGTTTCGGTCAGTTCGAGATAAAATTACAGATTGGGACATGCTCGTTCAGGCTTTAAAAAATGAGTTCCTACCTTCCGATTATGATGACTTGTTATGGGACGAGATTAAAGCCCGATTGCAAGGTAAAAATGAGAATATTACAATTTATATTGCTGTTATGGAAACTCTTTTCTCAAGATTGTCACGTCCGCCACTTGAACATACTAAAGTCAAAATTATTCGTAAAAATTTATTGCCTGTTTACCTAAATCAATTGTCCTTGGCAGATGTTGATACAGTTGAGAGTTTGTCTTCTATTTGCAAAAAGGTCGAAGAGATGTCGGCTTTAAAACAAAAAACTAGAGTGTCTACTTCGCGAGTTTCTTGGGTTATCGAACCTGAGTTAGCATATGTGTCCACGGAGCCTAAACCAAGTACAAGTAGCCCTAGGGTAGATATAGGTTCTCAAAAATTTCTGGTTTTAAGAATAAACCAAAATTTTCTAATGTGACGAGTGACGCTCTAAAAGAGTTCCATTGTTGGAATTGTAAGCAACCTAATCATACCTATGCTAGTTGTAGAGCTAAGCGTACTATCTTTTGCTATAAATGTGGAGCGCCCGATGTTACAGTAAGGTCTTGTGGGAAATGCAATTCGGGAAACGAGCAGTAGGAACGCGGAAAGTCGACCGTCCGTTGTTTCCATTGTCTCTTAAGGTCGAAAACAAGTTTAGGAGTAAAAATTTTCATTCAAATTTTTGTTGTAGTGATTGGGAAAAATGGCTTCATAGTGTCAAAATGTTTTTTAGAAAAATTTCGGTTCAAGTAGCACCTTTGCTTGTAGGGAAAGATTGCGATATGAGGCCTTATGTTAACGTTCGATTTAACAAAGTTACGTGTGACTGTTTGGTAGATACAGGGTCTAATTGTAGCATTGTCGGGAAATTTGGGGAAGATTTTCTTAAAAATTTATTCCTTCTCAGGAAATTATAGAATATCCATCGCGATTACAAAGTGTCCTAACAGCTAATGGAAAATCTACTCGTGTCGAACGGTGTATTTCACTTCAATTGAACGTTCAGGGAATTAGGCGTAGAATTTTGATGTATGTGGTACCTTCAGTTAAACACAAATTTATCCTTGGTAGTGATTTTTGTCGGTTGTTTGGCCTTAAAATGGATTTTGAACGGCTATCGTGGCGTCCAAGTTTAGAAGGATATAAAGTTGAAACTGATTTAAGGGAAGCCTTTGAGATATCTACCAACGCTAATCAATGTGAAGAAACTGAAGTAGAACGCGAACTGGAATCTAGGATTGATGAACAGGAAAATATGATACGGGAAATTAAACAGTTGTTTCAGGAATTAGCGCCAAATGATAGACTAGGACGTACTAATAAAATGATTTACGACATTGATACGAGAAATGCGGTACCTTTCAAACAACGACAGTACTGGTGGTCACCATATATGTTAGAACATCTAAATAAAGAAATAGATAAAATGTTAGAGAAAAAAATAATCGAACCTTCGAATAGTCACTGGTCATCACCAATACTTCTTGTTAAAAAGTCGAATGATGAGTATCGAGTTTGTTTTGATGGACGTCGTTTAAACGCGGTTACAAAACGGGACAACTACCCTTTACCAATGGTAAATCGTATTTTAAGTATGTTGCACGGAGCTAAATTTATAAGTTCGATAGATTTGAAGCAAGCGTTTTGGAAGATCCCACTTTCAGAGGCAGCAAAGCCAAAAACAGCATTCGCCGTACCGGGACGCGGATTATTTCATTTTAATGTATTGCCGTTTGGGTTATCTAATGCCGCACAGACACAACAGCGCCTTATGGATGCCATATTCGGTCCTGAATTTGAACCTAACGTGTTTTGTTACATAGATGACTTGATAATAATAAGTAAAACGTTCGATGAACATATTAAAATATTACGTGAAGTCGCCAAGCGGTTAGCTGATGCTAAATTAACAATCAATATGGATAAATGTAAATTTTTTTCTAACTCCTTGAATTATCTTGGGTATATAGTAGATTCCGAAGGTTTACGCACAAATCCTGAAAAAGTGGAAGCAATGTCTAACTATCCAGTTCCTAAAACTGCAACGGAAATAAAACGTTTCGTAGGGATGTGCTCGTGGTACCGGAGATTTGTTCCAAATTTCGCCAGTTTGATAGCTCCAATAAACGACTTACTAAAAGGGAAAAAGAAACGTGATCGCACTTTGTGGAATGATGATGCTGAGAAAGCATTTCGTAATATCAAGCAAGCCATAATTTCCGCGCCAGTACTATCAAGTCCAGATTTTTCCTTGCCTTTCGTCATTCAGACCGATGCTTCAGATCGTGGTCTCGGTGGTGTCCTAACTCAAGTTCAAGACGGGCAAGATAAGGTAATTGCGTATGCGAGTCGACCAGTTTCTCGAACAGAACGGAATTATAGCGTAACGGAACGCGAGTGTCTAGGTGTTCTTTTTGCCTTAGAAAAGTTTAGACCTTATGTGGATGGGGTTAGATACAAAGTAATTACCGACCATTATTCTTTGCTTTGGTTAAATCGGTTAAAAGATCCTATAGGGAGATTAGCCCGTTGGAGCGTTAAGTTGAGTCAGTATTGTTTTGATTTAGAGCATCGTAAAGGCAAACTGAATATTGTTCCGGATGCATTATCGCGTATTCCCGAAATTTCGACTATTTCCACGACAGCAACTTATCTTGGCGTGACGGTTGATGACACAGATCGGTCATATACTGAATTACGGGAAAACATTATCGAGAAACCCGAAAAATATTCCCAATGGAATGTTGAGGGTAAATTTATCTTTAAATTCATTCCGTCTAAGGTACTGTTAACTTCAAATATTCCAGAGTGGAAACTCTATGTGCCTAAAAGTCAACGATCAAATGTCCTACGTCTTTGTCACGACGAACCTACTTCAGCTCATCTCGGGTATTTTAAAACATTAAATCGAGTTTCAGTAAATTATTTTTGGCCCAAAATGCGGAAAACTATCAATAATTATATTAGGAATTGTGCAATCTGTAACGCGCAGAAAACTTCAAATGAAGGCAGAATTGGGCTTATGGGTAAAGAAAAAATTGTCAAGTATCCATGGCAGATAATCTCAATTGACTTGATAGGTCCTTTGCCTCGTTCTTCGGGAGGTCATACGTATTTGCTTGTAATTGTCGACTGGTTTACTAAGTACACGGTATTATTTCCACTTAAAAAAGCAACTAGTGCTAAAGTAACTCAATTCGTAGAAAATAGTATTTTCCTTGTGTACGGAGTTCCACAATTTATACTAGTAGATAACGGGAAACAGTTTATTGGGCAAGACTTTGTTAAAACGTGTAATAAATATCAAATTCAAAAAATCTGGTTTACGGCTAAATATCATCCTCAAGCGAATCCCGTCGAGCGCCACAATCGTGTAGTAGGCACTGCTATTCGTAGCTACATTAATAAAAATCATAAACATTGGGATGCGGAAATTCATAAAATAGGTTTTGCCTTGCGAACTGCAGTAAGCGAAGTTACAGGTTACAGTCCAGCTTTTCTAAATTTTGGAAGAATAGTTCCATCTACGGGAGAATATTACGGGAAGTGCAATAAACAGGACGTGGAAACGCTTAAAGCTTATGATCGTGACGCTTACGCTGAAGACCTCAAAGAACTTCAAAATATTTTCCAAAACATCATGTCTAAACTACATACCGCTTATGTTAAGAACGCTAAAACATATAACTTACGTAAATGCGATATAGAATTTAGTGTAGGCGATAAGGTATGGAAACGGAATAAAGTCCTTTCCGATGCTTCAAAAGATTTTGCTCAAAAGTTGGCACCAAAATACGTTCTTTGCACTGTTCTAAAGAAATTGTCTAAGTTAGCCTATGAACTTGTAGATGAGAATGACGTTAATATCGGAGTCTGGCACGTGAAAGATTTAAAATCATTTAAAGACTCTCTTGACGATGATTTTGACGAGACTTAAAGTGACACATAAAGCACTTTATCCCTTTTGAATATCTAAATTTTCGATTTTGGCAAATAAGTTTTCTCAAGATTACCGGATATGACATTTTACCGAATATGACTTACATCATACTGTAGCACTCAAGGGCTTGTGACGTTATTGCATAATAATTATGTTTAACCGCGAGGTACGCGTAGATACCAAACAAATACTATTGACATGATTGAGGAACATTTTAGCCAAAATTTGTTATCGGTACGGTTTTGTCGAAAAATAATCAAGGTTTTACCTTTCTTATTTTTCTTTTTGAGGAAGGGGGTAATGTAACATTTACAATGTTATTATATTTATTTTCGAGTAATTAGATTTCAAAAGGTTATTTCGCTGGTATGGGGGCGATTTAGGGGCCCATAGATGCTTGGGGACTTGTCATCGTTGGCGCAATAACACCAGGGCGTTCAACTAAAAATTAAGATCACAACTGGTAGCGTTATCTATGACGACTACTTACTATGTTTCGCCAAACTCTATTATTTTTATTAAGTTCGGTCGAGGAGTTTCTTTTCGTCCTGCTACCTGCCGGCTGATCGCTAAGGAAGCTTCCTCTGCTCGACGTAACTGGGGAGTTGATCCTACCGAGACCATCACGGAGTGAAGGACAGGTCGTACTTTTTATTTTTTGTTGCGTCATCTCAAATTTCGCTATAGTTAATCACAATACACTTCGTATAATTTAATTCAATTTAATTCATTAATTATCGACTACTGTGAACATTACACAGCACTGTGATAGTGGAAAATTTTTTTGTTTTTTTTATATACTTACTTTTATTCAATTTAATTCATATAATTTATTTTCAAATCTGTTTTTATTTTTGGTTTCCAATATATTCTGTTTTTGGGGGAAAACCCAAATATACTTTCTTAAACCCCGACCCTGCTCCCGAACAAACCAAAAGAGCTGACCAACCGGAGTAACATCCAAGTAGGTTACAGAATTCCCGAAACAGGTTGATTTTTATTTTTTCTTGCCCATCATTTGGTGGATATGGTTTTTGTTTACCTGCTGTCAAAAATGCACAGCCACCTTTAACTTTAATGTCAAGTGACACCTCGTGTGAAAGAGCACTTCGCTGGCAATACAACGCACTATTTGTTTTTTGAATATTTTCAAAGCTTACGTGATAGAAGAATAAAACCAATTTTATAAGTTGAACAGTATTTAATGCCACAAATGTTTAAAATGGGCACCGTTCCATTCCTGGGAAATAACATAACGATAGTAACATAAATTTCTAAAATTTCGCATCATTTCGAGTGTGATTTACCTAATTTCAACTTATAAAAATAGATTTTTATTTTTTTATTGTGTACAGGTTTGCAAATATACAGAAAATAAATAGCGCGTTGTATTGCTTGCGAAGTGTTCTTTCACATGAGGTGTCAATCGACATACTGTTACATTTGAAAAAAAAGTTAGAGGTGGCTGTGCATTTTTGACAGCAATAAACAAAAATCATTTACATCAAGTGATGGACAAGAAAAAACAAAAATCGACCTGTTTCGGGAATTTTCACAAAAATAGCCTATATCCAAGTTATGAAAAGAATCAGTAATTTACAAGTGTAATAACGAATAACACTCTAAATACCTATGGTCACTGATAAAGTAGTAAATTAACATAAAAACCTTTAGGTTCAAAGAGCTTCAATTATGCAATTGCCAATAATCTTTTTATTTTACTTAATTTTAATTTTTTTATTACTATAAGAAGGATAAAAATTGTACTGTCAAAAACAGTAAACAAAAGAATCTGTAACAAAAGTATCAGTTGTTATTTACAAAAATAAAAATTACGTCATCGTTCAAAAACCAATGACGTCATAAATGTTGCTATAGTGTCAAAATCTGGCATGTACACAGTTGGGGCCCTTGAAAAGTAAAACATTCCCTTTTTGCATATTGTTTACTATATTTTAAAAATTAATAAAGTGTAAATTAGGTTTTTATCAAGAATAACAGTGTAGGTGTCATTTTTTGACGAAACGGAGTTGTGTGTAAATTTTTTAAAATGTCATGATTATTATCAATTTATACAATGAAACTTAACAGCTCCAAACCGTTATCGTTTAGGAAATAGTCCCGCAATACGAGTATACTGTTTTGAATTAAAGTTAATAAATAAAACACATCAATTAGGGTTTCATTAGGTACATCTAGAAGTGACTTCAAAAAGAGAAACTAAAAACAATGAAATCTACGTTAACAATTTCGGGGTAATAGGAAATTAGCCAGGTGTGTGGTCACAAATAAATTGCTTTCTAAATACCAGCCCTAGATAAAGAAAATATTAGATAAACAAGTTACCTATTGTAATACCAATTATAATAACTTTAAACCCCTAAATTATTATTAAGCGGCTAATCCCTTTTCTAGTTACATGGTTTAACTTTCTCTGATTTGGTTGCCAATTCCGACCAAATTCCTTTTTCAATGAAAACAAAAGTCATTATTGTTTCGGTGAACAAGACTAACAAGAAAGTGAGATGTGACAAATCTAATCATTTTTGACAGGTACCTGCTCTTGGGTCTGTTACTCAGACCCTCCGACTCCATTGTAAATCTTCCTGCGGATTTGTCTAGCCATCTGCTATAAATCATCGCCCGAGAAATTTTGTGCTTCCAATGAATTAGAATTGTCGCGATATCAAGCTTATTTTTAATAATAAAAAAAAACTAAGAATGCCAAGCCGTTTGAAATAAAAATCTCTATCGACTACCTTTTGAGTTTTTTCATTTTGAAACCTTGGTGTCTTTATAAGTGTTTTAGTCCGAAAACGTGTTTATTTAAGTGGCCATAATTTATTAAGTACTAGATTTTTTAAAATTTTCTAAAAGCCATTTTGTAGATATCATTTCTAAGATACATTGAGTTTTGAAACGACGTTGATACCTTTTCAAATGACTTAGTTATATCCACAGTTCTTTTACATTGGAAACGCCATAAGACGAATACGTTTAACCTAGCCTTAAATTGCATTATTTTGAGGCTTAAGGGTTCTAAAATAGTGTTGAAGTTGACGATATAGGGTAGTAGCATTTTCAAATAACTTCGACGGCTATAAGTTTTTTTAAAAGCAATTTGTGTAGATTCATGGCTAGGTAATTAAATGTCAAATTATCAAAATTACAACAGGCCACATAGAAGGAAGGCAGTTATCCAGGCTCGAGGAGGTAATACCACATATTAATGATTACCTCCGAATGCTAAAGTTGCCTCTGTAGACCTTATCCAAGCCAAAAAGCCTGATCCGAATGAAATTTACTTTCTGGCTTTTTTTGATAATCAATAAGTTGTAGTTTAATTGTTGAAGTGGCAGTTGTAGGTTTAGTTTAATATAACGTTAAGTAGTTAATTAACGGTTCTGAACTCCGCTTAGGTGAAATATAATTTTGCTATTTTACAACAGGGGGTGAGACTTCCTGGAGAAAAATAGAAGGGATATTGGCGCACGCATTCGCCCATAAGCATTATATTTCTATTGTGTACCTTATTCAATGACTTAGGCCAATTAAACCAGTACTAAATCTAAGAGATGACGCCGTCCCCAATGGAGGCGGTTCCGAACTGAATCACCCAAAATAAATCCCGTCACCGAATTGATTATTTGAAGGTAATGAACACACGATTAAACCTAGGGTTCTAATACTACGTCTTACAAGTACAATAATGAAAGTTCTTTTACTTTTTAAAAAGCCAACAAAGTACGTCCACTTATCAATCGCAACAGTTTTAGGAACGGTCCAGTAAACAGGTGTCGTCAGCCGCTTTTGTTACGTAATTTACTTTACAATCCCGCACTCTCGGCAGGTACTTATGCTAATTTTACAACTAAGCCCGTGTCAACCAACGTGAGAAACTCTGGCCACCTCGAGAATAGGAACAACTTGCTTATCGTAAAACATCTACCGTTTTGGCAACCCCCGATAGTGATGGAAGATAACGCCGCATTGTCTTCCTAGATTTTAAATATGCGTACTTTGGTTTGACTAATAAACTCCGAAAAATATCGCAACAAAGTCCGACAAAGCATAAACCAAAATACGAAAGAGCAGACAACAATCCATGCTCGGAGTAAAGAATTCAACCTGAATATGACTCACAATGCATCATGTGATGTCGTTCCGACGAATTAATCCCAAAAATAATGGCACTTATAACTTTTGCACAATACCAAACAATTAGCACTTAGTACATTTGAACACACTAAGAACTTTTGACACTTAGAGAAATTGAGCACAGACAGGCAGACCGCTCGTTACTTCTTACTTCGAACAAAATTGTCGTAAGACTGATTTGGCTTTTGTTTTAATTTAACTCGTTACCTCGGTCCCCTACTCATCCCTCATTGATTATAAATTTTGTCAACCCCGAGGTTAAGCAAGTTGGAGAATTTCCTGTTGTTCCTAGTGTTGCCCTGTGCTTCCTTTCTCGTGCCTCAGACGGTTTTTATTCGACTTTGTTTCCGGCTTTTGAAGGGCGCATTTTACTGACCTACTATTCAATTTACTCGGCCTAGATGTGCCCCAGACATTTGACTTTGCGCACTTATTTCGTTGGGCTTTGTTTTAGTTTCCCGTGATCTTTGATATTCTAGCACGTGTTCATAAATGTTACATTGCTTGTCTGTTCCTTTTCCGTTGGTACAACGGGAGGTCGTGACCTGCGACAATCAAGAAGGGCCAATTTGGCCCGTCACAACCACTCCCTTCTCACAAGAAAAGCATGGGTTTTAATATTTAATAGTTAATATTAACTAAATTAACTTAAACTTAACCCTTAATTTTCCTCCTGGGATTAAACCAAATGTTAAAAGATGATAAACTAGGTGTTGATTATGATTAACCCATCCCTGGAGAAAACTTTAGGTGTTCTTACTTCTAATTGACAACCATGCGTGACGGACAATAGAATTCGCGCACTATAAGCACTACCCACTTTTCACACAGTCACTAACACTTCCTCGTAGGCACTTTCTTCTTTCTGGTTGGTGGAGAGGCGGTGTCCTCTGCGATTCTTTGGTTTTGGTGAGGTTGTACTGGCTTCCTCTGGCTGTTGTTGTTGATTCTCTTCCCTCCACATTAGGGCTGGCTTTGGTGGTTGTTTTAGTACGTCCTAGTGTGGGTTGATATTTGTTGTTTGTCCTGGCCCTTGCGAGGTGAGGGTACCTTGGGAACATCGCTGGTAACTAGGACTGAGTGGCAGGGTCTTTCCCTTTTGATTTGACCCCCACCATTTAACACAGACTTGTGCCTTGGAGACTTCCCCTCGATTGACGTCTTGATCTTCTTATGTCACGCTCCAGGATCTTGGTGGAATAGTTGCACCCCTTGCTTGGGCTGATCCGTACCTACGTCCCTACGCAAACGTACGGAACTACGCGCCCCGTGCCCAACCCCTGCACGCCGGATGTTCCGGCGACGGTTGTACGTTGGAAAACCATTGTTTTCCGTGTGCTTGGTTTTGATGATTGCAAGCCGTCACTCAATCCAAATTCATTGTAATGAAGTGTTTTGAAAAATCGGGAAAATTCCACCGTGACGTGAGAGCCATGCGCTGTCATCGGCACCACCACCACCAGTACTGTGTTTGTTCACACCGGATAGGCAATATAAGGGCGAGACCGAGCGCTTCCCAGCAGTTGCTCATTGTGCATCAAACCGGTGAGTAACTCTGGGGGTCTAACCGCGCATCAAACCGGCAAAACCTTCTCCGACGAGTGGTGCTTGCTGCGCATCAAACCAGCACACCATCTCCACCGACCCGACCGACCTGGAGCTCCGACGAGTGGTGCTTGCTGCGCATCAAACCAGCACACCATCTCCACCGATCAGACCGACCTGGGGCTTGGCACAGAAACTCCGACCGGGGGACAACCGTGTAAATAGTGTATATAGTTAGGGATAGTTATTAATTTTATTTACGTTTGGGGATTTGTTATTTTTAGTTGTACAGTTTGTTAGAATAAATAATTAGTTTGAATTAGAAAACCCGTTCTCTCTCTCTTTTGAGTGTTCCAAAAGGCCTATCTCGCAACCCGATCTCCGACAACAGCCGCCCGGAAAAGTCACATTACATCATCTTTTACTCCAAACTTTATTACCGACTAATAAAACCTTTCACTTTGTTGGACTTTGTATTGATTTTCTACTAACCCTATTACCGCGAATTTCAACTTCCATGTTTAAATTTAGAGTTACAATTTTTAAAATACTACGCGTTTTGTGTCACTACCAAATCGAGACCAGGTTTAGATTTACTAAGCATTCTTTTTCTCGCGTGATTGATTTAAAACGCTTTGCGTAACATCCATGGATATGGTGATGCTCTTCCTCGACTCCTTGTGTTGTATCGTTGTTGCTGTCTATTCGGTTCGTGTTCAATGACCTGACCTGACCTGACGAAATTGGAAGAAGAAATAAGGTCAACGGATGAAGGTCTCGCAATTCCAGTGTCAGACGTTTATCGGTACTATCAATTACCAATTTGCGACTGCACTTTCGAGGGTACGGCTATTGTAGTGACTGTACGAGTCCCAATTTCGCAACTGAACACCATCTGGAAGTTGCACGAACTTATCACGACGCCGTTTGCCTGGTACAATAACACATGTAAAATAAAACACGACCCGCTATATATTGCTGTGTCTAACACGAATGAGAAAATTCGTCAAATTTCCGGGCTGGGACTACACAACTGCAAGCTGTACCACAAGTTGTGTCATCTTACACGTTTTTCGGGCGATACCCTCCAAGGATCCAATTACGCGAGAAAATTATTTCAAGGTGCTACAGTGACTGATATTGGAAGCCACTGCCCAATGCAGTGCCACTCGTCGACGCTGTTAACAATAACTGAAATTGAGGAGGAGGTTTACGTCCTAACACACGCTAGTGATACCCTCGTAATGGAGTGTTCGGGAAAAAATACAACCACTCCTATAGGACGCAAGGACATCGGTGCTCTAAAGGTAAAACTTCCTTGCAACTGCAAAATAGTGTTAGGAAAAGAAATATTAATTCCAAAGCGATTCCCCTGTACGAATAATCTCCCAGTAGAAGCTCAACTCATTCATATCGTCCCAGCAGTCTGGTCAAATTTAAAGTCGTATCGTTTAAACCCGGCCAGTCATCACATTAACCCCACATATGAAAATTTCAAAGAGTGTATCAATACTAACTGGTCGTTTCAAATACCTCATATTAATTTAAGTTCCGCGGGTAGTCACCTCATTTTAGAGACAAAAGCACTAATTGACGAATCGTTGGCATCATCTTCATCGTTCATGGACAATTACGGGGTTCATTTAAACATTTTAGGGATCATCTGGGCTTCAGCAATCACCATTGCGGTAGTTCATATTTTGGTTAGAGACGCTAGATTTGTGCTTGTAGCAACTGCACCTTCGGCTTACGCCTATACAGCTGATACACCAGTATACCAACACGTTACATTTGCTGTACTCTGCACAATTTTCATTTTGTTGTTGGTATATCTGCTGTATAGAGTGTATGTAGTTAAGAAAAAACATGGGAAGGGAAGGAGGCGTCCGGATCAAAATCCTGAAAGGGATATTGAGGTGGACATCTTAGGCTCGCGCGAAGTCCATCAAGAGGAAATAACCTTAAGAACGGGGCAAAGCATGAACATAAAGGTCACAGCTACCGAGTAGTTGGACGTCCACAACAGTTATTGGGGTGTTATGTATAGCAGCAATTGGCCACAAAAAATTGCCTGTTATGCAAAATGTCCTAATAAACAATAGTAACCGTAAACAGAAACAGCGCGTAGTCTTAGGTCAGTGTGATAAGAATTAATGGCTCGGCAATGAATTTATTCTTGTCAGCAACGTAGGTTAAGGAACAAACAATGTGGAATTGCGATCATGATAATATTAGTTAAATTAGGTAAATTAAGTTATTAATTGTCGTTTCTTTTCTTACACGTCCAACGCCCACGAGAAGAGCCTCGGAAACCAGAGAAAAAAAAAAGGACAAAACACGCACAATGTCGAGAACTAAGGATCAAGCGTTTGGCCAGGGAAAGCTGACGGTGAGACGGGACCACCATGTGATTCCAGCCATGATAAAATCTACGGACTGTTCAAAACGTTGTCCAAGACTGACATCAGTGACATGAGGGCGTAATAGTAGCCCAGTGGAGTCTATAAATCGCCAAGACCACTGGGGCCAGCGCCGAAGACCGAGACGTTTCTACCTACCATCTCTCGGGGCGAATAACGAAAAGCGAGGATTTATAGTCCAGGAGTGCCAACCTGAAAGTGTTTCCCTGGTCCACCTTGAGGACGGACAGTTTTTCCCTGAACAGAGTGATGTGAGTGTGCCGTAACGAGAGACTGTATGTGGGATATTAGGACGGTTGTAGAATTGTAATTGATAGGGTAGTTTTAAGTTTAGATAGTAAAAATTGTCGGGGCGACAATTTAGAAGGGCCGGGCACATGTCACGCAGCAGTATTTGGCAATACGGTTGCTACAATTGCGGGGCTGCTGGTCTGGCCGTTTTTAGGCAACGGTGTTGCAAGTACCATTAAAACTAGAACACTCTCAGAGGGGAGGAATTGACGAGGGAACCCTCAATTAAAACTGGAAGGGAGTCGCGTCTCAATTGCGGTAAAAGTCAACTTACTTTTGCGGGTTCCTCTTCCCTTGAATAGTGGTGACGTGTGGCCGTGCTGTGCCAAATCCTGATTCCTGTTGTACTTACCAACGAACATGTCGACTAAGTAAGTACCCCCTATTGTTGTATTTAGTCTTAGTTATTAAACATTGAGATAAACTCCCGTCTCTTATTATTTCTCCTGACCACCTGAGCTACCCCCGACACACGCAGGGCGTGACATTATTTTGGAAGTGTCGCTGTTCTTATTAACTTATATACGGCAACACTTTCCTGCGGTCTAATTAATAAGCCGTATTTTATCACTTGGACCAAGGCATTGGTGTGCTGTCACCCTCTGCCTAATTCTCGGGGATGAATTGACGAATTGCAATATCGTCTTTGAACTGAGCGTATGAGGTACAGATTATTACTAATGCAATTACTCTATTGTTTAATATACATGCAAATGGTAACACATTCTGGGATTTTTGTTGTTGCTATTTGAATTTTAAATTAGTTGACTCTCGCATTTGGGCTTTGCCCATCCCCTACGTTCTCGCACCCACTAAACGATTCCGGATGTTATCTTTTAGAAGTTACCTTTTGGCTGATTGGTTGTCCGGAACCTTTCACCCAAAAAAAAAATTTTTTTTAACTTGTCTTGGACTTTCCGCACAACTGTGATTTCATTTGTGTTCCAACCTTTGTGAACAGTTCTCGAGTTCGTATATCCTGCCCAACATGTCTTCGAGTAAGTACCCAATATTTTTATTTATCTGTTGTAAGTAGAGCCTTTGTTGCTACTGTTCAAATTTTTAAATGCTAATTTTAACCAAATTTTTGATTACCTAGTAATTCTACATTGAAGTTTACAATTCTGAACTGATTTCGGTCGCATTTTCTTTTACATTATCACAAAGTCAATATTATTAAGAATTCTAGTCTTTGCAATTTGAACACTTTTTCTACAAAATGTTTTCATGCAAGTTTAAAATTTTTGTTTTTATTCCTCACTAATCAATTTATTTTGTTCTTTCTCCGCCTGGACTTTAGCAGAGATCTAATTACGTTTCCTTGTGTTATAGTTCGCCCCACAGGTTACTTCGGTGATTTTCCGCCCGAATGGGTGGAAGTGATCGGGTCCATGACGGACCCGGAAATAGACGACATTTCCCGGCCGATTTCTTGGACGCAGCCACGTGGGTCGTCCTTGACCGACAGGCGGCGCCGGCCCCATATGCGGATTTTGTAACCCGACATGCTTGCTGGACCGTCTGCGGTCTGGAGGGAATTTGGATGGGCGTTTGGCTCCCACAATAAAATTAAAAATATTTTTTTTTGTAATTTTTATATTTTATATATCATAATAAAATTTCTACGCTATCTGGTCTTCTTCTTTTGACTTAATTTTTAATTCTCCTTTTTTTCTAATGAACGGCTAAAGCAAGATGCCAACGTTTTACAAGGGCTTTTGACTAAAGAACGCACAAAAATAAAAATTTTGATCTGGTTTTGCCTGACTACGCGTCTGGTTTACATAACACCTACCGCAAACGATGTATCTCAGTGTGGAGTTATCAAAAATCATGCCTAATTACCGACTTGCTGTTTCCCACCATAATTGTGAATCCTACTGACTGCGCCATTTCGTCTGTGGCGCGTAATTAAACTCTGAAGGAGTTTAGCGATTTTTGGGCCGAGTGGTAGCCGCCACAAGAGCGAAAAACATTTATTTGGAGGTAGGTCTTCCGGCTATATTGCGGAAACAATTATTTGGGAAAGATAGAGGCAGTCAAATCAAAGCAGTTTTAACTAAGAGGTAATTTAATGAACAAACTAAAAGGTACAACTGGTTAACAAGTACGCTTAGGCCAATTAAACAAGTACTAAATCTAACAGATGACGCCGTCCCCAATGGAAGCGGTTCCGAACTGAATCACCCAAAATAAATCCCGTCACCGAATTGATTATTTGAAGGTAATGAACACACGACTAAACCTAGGGTTCTAATACTACGTCTTACAAGTACAATAATGAAAGCTCTTTTACTTTTTAAAAAGCCAACAAAGTACGTCCACTTATCAATCGCAATAGTTTTAGGAACGGTCCAGTAAACAGGTGTCGTCAGCCGCTTTTGTTACGTAATTTACTTTACAATCCCGCACTCTCGGCAGGTACTTATGCTAATTTTACAACTAAGCCCGTGTCAACCAACGTGAGAAACTCTGGCCACCTCGAGAATAGGAACAACTTGCTTATCGTAAAACATCTATCGTTTTGGCAACCCCCGATAGTGATGGAAGATAACGCCGCATTGTCTTCCTAGATTTTAAATATGCATACTTTGGTTTGACTAATAAACTATGAAAAATATCGCAACAAAGTCCGACAAAGCATAAACCAAAATACGAAAGAGCAGATAACAATCCATGCTCGGAGTAAAGAGAATTCAAACTGAATATGACTCACAATGCATCATGCGATGTCGCTTCGACGAGTTAATCCCAAAAATAATGGCACTTATAACTTTTGCACAATACCAAACAATTAGCACTTAGTACATTTGAACACACTAAGAACTTTTGACACTTAGAGAAATTGAGCACAGACAGGCACCCCCGTAACCGCTCGTTACTTCTTACTTCGAGCAAAATTGTCGTAAGACCGATTTGGTTTTTGTTTTAATTTAACTCGTTACCTCGGTCCCCTACTCATCCCTCATTGATTATAAATTGTGTCAACCCCGAGGTTAAGCAAGTTGGAGAATTTCCTGTTAGTGTTGCCCTGTGCTTCCTTTCTCGTGCCCCAGACGGTTTTTATTCGACTTTGTTTCTGACTTTTGGAGGGCGCATTTTAATGCATTTTACTGACCTACTATTCAATTTACACGGCCTGGATGTGCCCCAGACATTTGACTTTGCGCACTTATTTCGTTGGGCTTTGTTTTAGTTTCCCGTGATCTTTGATATTCTAGCACGTGTTCATAAATGTTACGTTGCTTGTCTCTTCCTTTTCCGTTGGTACACCGGGAGGTCGTGACCCGCGACAATCAAGAAGGGCCAATTTGGCCCGTCACATTGCAAACATCTGTAATAAAACCAGATGACCCTTTAAACAAACTTGTAGTAAAGTTTTGGGAAATTGAAAATCTGCAAGAAACCGAAAAAACGTTAACTTTAGAGGAACAAAGATGCGAAAATAGTAGATTATTTTATAAGGCGTAAATGTGATAGTTTATGTGGGGAAGCTGAATGTTTATTTTGCCGAATGCAATGAGGCAAATAATTCAGCTGAGCCACATAAACTCACATTTACGCCGAATAAAATATACTATTTTATCCGCAAACTTAATTAGATAAATTGATAAAGAGTTTTAAAGAGTAACACTAATTAGCAAGTAAATGAACAAAATAATCAGGGCGCATTGCAAGTAATGAAACCATAGCACAGCTTATAAACAAACATCACGCGTCATTCTCTGAAACTGTGCTAATAATTTTGAAAGTTTTTCGTGTTTGTTCAGTTAACTAGTACTAGTGAGTGGTTGAAATGTCGTATACTGACGACCTGCGTTGTATTCCTCCCGAAATCGCTGTTGCAGCGGAAGAGACTATACACAATTTACTGCCTACGAAATCTGTTGCTGTATACGAGGCGTCTTACAATAGATTTCTGAATTGGTGTTCTGAAAGAAATGTGGAAGTTTATTCTGAAAGTGTTTTACTTGTTTATTTTACGGAACTTTCTCGAACTATGAAACTATGAAGAAGGTACTCCTAACGATCTTCCTCAAAACGCCACACTAAAGACTCTTATACCATCAATGAACCAGAAATGCGATCCTGTTCCGAGCACTAGTCCGAATATGAAAAGTATTGAGAAGCATGTTAATATTGACGGTGTTATTCCTACAAGCCTACAAGCCTACAAGTATTGAGGCCAAAATGCCTCAATAACAAACTGTATTTTTAATATTAATGTAAATAGTAAATTATAGAAATTATAAAATAAACTTTCTGCTTCATATTTGATTTTCTGATAATCTACTTACTCTCCAGAAAGCAGCGAAAGAGACACAAAAAAATGACAACAATGGTAAGTCATGATGACAGACAAAAGTAAAAAACGCTTTATCACATAAAAATGATTTACCCCATGTCCGATAAAGTGGTCCGAGAACTAGATCTTTTACCTGTGACATTCTGTCACAAATGTTGTTAGTTTTGTGACGTTTGCGGATAAAATATTTAATGAAACACACACGCGTCACTCTGATGGTAAATTTATTGTACGCTTGCCGTTCAAATCGGAGAATGTAGAGTTAGGGTCTACTGAACAAAGTGCAATTAGAAGATTTTTTAGTCTAGAAAAACGGTTTAAAACAAATGAGTCATTCAAATTAGAATATGAGAAATTTATTAACGACTACATTTCACTTGGGCATATGCAGGTAGCACCAGTGGAGGACAATAACCCACAGAGTGGTTGCTATCTTCCACATCACGGGGTGATAAAAGAAAGTAGTCTAACCACGAAAGTACGAGCGGTTTTTGACGCCAGTGGCAAATCAGACAATTCCATCGCCTTTAAGAGGAACGATGTAAGACTAATCGGTCTGAACTCTTAGCTTCGGCGTACGATGAACGTCCTTGCTTAGGAATAAAGACAACCTTCACCTTTCTCCAGGCCTCTGGGATGAAGCCCAGAACAAGGCAGGCTCTAAACAGTCTGGTCATCGGACCGACAAGATGCTCCCGCCCTCTTTGTAGGAGGGCAGGAAAAATCCCCTCTATCCCCGCAGACTTGTAGAGTGCAAACGAGTCAATTGCCCATTTTATCCCTTCAGGCGTTATTACCTGAGACGCAAAGGTCCAGGCATTCCTGGATGCTTCTCGCAGAGATAGTCCTATCTCAGGTTCATCTTCCACTTTAGTGGAGTCGGGAAAATGCGTCTGCAGTATGTGCTCCAGTGTGTCGCCCTCTGTGACCGTGAAGGTCCCTGTGGGCAACCGTAAGGAGCCCAGACTAGCTGACGGATCTTTAGATAAGATTTTCTGAAGTCTCGTAACCTGTGGGAGCGTGGTTAGGCTCTCACAGTAAGACCTCCAAGACTTGTCTTTCTTGCAACGTGTTGCCGATTTGAACTCCCGATGGGCACTTCTATAGAGTTCCCATGCAGTAAGTTGTGTTTACAAGTGTAGCCTTGTTCCAGAGCTTCCTTGATTTTTTCCGCAATTTTTCTAGTTCTGCGTCCCACCATGGGGTTAGGATTACGTTAGGATTAATTTGGGATTGTGACAAAGATTTTTTTAAATATGAAATCAAACCAAAAAATATAAATGACAAAATCACCAAACGTACGGTACTGAGCGTAATTGCAACAGTTTATGACCCTATAGGTATTCTAGGTCCTATTCTTGTGTCAGTAAAAATAATTTTGCAACATTTATGGAAATTAAAATTAGGTTGGGATAGTCCACTACTGGAACATTTAGATAAAAAATTTCGAGAATTTATGCAACAATTACCGCAGGTAAATGAGCTTTCAATCCCTAGAAAAACGATCCCTTTCTATCCGTATGATTCAATAGAACTGCATGGATTTTGTGACGCCAGCATGAGTGCTTATGGGGCCGTTGTTTACTCCAGAGTAACAAAAAACGATTGCATTTCAATAAACTTATTATGTTCAAAAATGAGGGTGGCACCGATTAAACAAATTTCATTACCTAGATTGGAATTATGTGGGGCAATATTGCTCACACAACTTGTAACGAAGGTTCAAAAAGCATTGTCAGATATCAGTTTCAACAGCCCTTATTTGTGGTCAGATTCAAAAATTGTACTTGCGTGGATTGGGTCATGTCCCAGTCGATGGGAAACATTTGTAGCAAATAGAGTAACTCAAGTTCAAACATTAACACAAAAAGAGCAGTGGCATCATATAAGCGGAGTTGATAATCCAGCTGATATCATTTCAAGAGGAATGGACCCGGCAAACTTAAAAATCATCGACTCTTTGGTGGAATGGTCCTTCGTTTTTAACAAAATCAAAACCTGAGTGGCCTAAAACAGTTAGAAGAAAATAATATTACGAATGGTCTGAAAGTGTCAATAATAACTCATTGTTCGGAACAAGCAGAAACATAATTACAAGTATTTAAGAACATTAGTAGTTATACTAAACTAAAAAGGGTAATTGCATTTTGTCTAAGATTTATTAATAATTGGAAAAAGGACTCAATAAAACGTTTTGTGTTTTTAACATTCCCTAAATTACGACAAGCGGAAACTGTTATAATAAAAATCATTCAAAATCAGCAATTTGGCGCTGAAATTAAGAATTTATCCACAAATCGGGCAATAAGCAATAACAGTAACTTAATTTCGTTAAATGTACATTTGGATAAAGATGGTATATTAAGAGTAGCTGGGAGATTAGAAAATGCGAATGTTAATTACAAAGCAAAACATCCTATTCTTTTGCCAAAAAATCATGTAGTTACTAAATTAATAATTCGAGAAACACACAGTCATGAATTACACGCAGGAGTTCAGGGAACATTGGCGGCAAGTGACACAATCTCAAACACAAACGGCAGCCATCTCATTCGTTCTCTCAACACCCTGCCTCTTTATCGTCTTCGCAATTAATTTCCCACACTTTTAAGATTCCATCAAATGGATTCCTTAGGTTTTCGTAGATATGGTTGGCTTGCACACATTATCGACCAAGTCGTAAATGAATTTCCCCTCTCAAAACAATGAATCAACCCCGAACCCCTAAACACTGGTCTCTGCAATTCTAAACTCCCTCAGTACCAGTAACAACAAATAATGTTCACGTACAGCTTCCAACAATTGAATTACCCAAATTTGCGTGAAATTATACGGAGTGGACATCATTCATAGATACGTTTAATATTTTAATTGGTTCTAATATCGAATTGAGTGATATGCGAAAATTACATTAAAGCGTGCTTGACCGATGAGCCTAAAAAGACAATTGAATCGTTAAGAGCTGATAACGCCAGTTACCCTATTGCGATGGACTTGTTAAAGCAAAGATACGAAAATGGTAAATAATCACATGAAACAGATATTTGATTTGCCGGTTGTCCAGAAAAACGCCGCGAAATCGTTGAGAGTCTTTTTAGATCAAATTAATGTAAATCCCGATACTTTAACAAAAATGCAGCGCCCAGTAATTGAATGGAGCGATCTGCTGGTTAATACTGTATCAACCAAATTAGACCTCCTTTCCAGCACGACGTTGGAGGCATCCATAGAATCAAACCAAATGCCGACCCATAGAAAATTAATCACATTTCGGGAAAAGCGGTGCCAAATGTTAGAATTAATAAATATGAACCGCACCCAATTTAATAGTACATACCGGGGTAAAGTAAAGAAGTTAGGTTTCATACTTATTCTCATAAATCATAATACTGCTAAAGTGGATCATATAAACAAACGAGTTTTCCATACCCGAAGTCAGACCAACAACAAACAATTAGTGTCATCTCTAATTTGTTTAAAGCAACATAATATATACAACTGCTCCGATTTTTTAAAGGTAAATGCGGTACCAAATAATAACAGATTTGAAGCGGTGCACTAATTGCTTAATCAAAATCATTCGTATAAAATGTGTAAGGCATCGAGCTGTAAACAAAACGAAATTCAATTAAATAACTAATGTTGAAATCAAAAGTAATATAAATACATTCAACTGGCCGGAGTATGTTTCGACCATACATTTGCATAATTTTTTTAATAATGCAGTAGATAATAATAATTTTTTCATAATGTAATAGACGAGGTTGAAGAAACTGTTGTTGAACTTGTCGAAGGTCTAAGGAAGAGAAAAGGATCCACATGATCTTTTCGACACCTTACACCTCCATTAGCAAAGATCGTTTGCACCTTCCAAATGTTCCTTCAGAAAGTGGAGAATAATATTTTCTGATAAGGCCGTCAAAATAATATATTATGATACGAGTTTTATAAGAAGTATTTTGTCGCACATACAGGTTTAGGAATTTTGTACCAGCTGACAGCATTTTAGAAAAAAGACTTTATGGGGCATTTTTTATGCAGAATTTAATAATGTAGTCAGTATTTTGTTATAATACACAGAGTGAGTTGAGTATGATCTGCCTAACTTCAGACTTCAGCTTGTCAAATTATACGTAACAGTTTGTGTATATACCGAGGCGGTGCAAGTAATTCTCAAAGTAAGCCTTAACCGCACCACCGTACTAATCACCTTCGCTCCCATAACCCCCGACATCATTAACCAATTTCGCACCGCCTCCGACGATGCAAAATAACCATCAACAAAAAATCCCCAAATACCCCCAGTCCGAAAGTCGACGTCATTAATCAAAACCCAGTCCGAAAAATCAACCGTCTCTTCAGAATAATTTCCAAAAATACAACTGTCCCACCTCATTAATCCGTGTTATCTCCGACGATAAACCCACAATCGACCATCCTTTACCGACGCGGCACTAAGTGCAAGTAAGCAATACCCTTCGCAAAATTTCGACCGGTAAACAGGCCACCTAAAAAGAAATTAAAGAAATAATCAAGAACCTAAAATCAAAGAAAGCTCCTGGCCCTGAAGAAATTACCAACAAAACTCTCAAGTACCTCAACGAGGAAGTCAACAATCAAACACAAGCTACAAGCATCCAACGTAATATCGGTCTACAAATAGGGGAAGCCCTGAAACTAAACAAAACAGCGAAAAACCCATTGTAGTCACTAATCAGATTGAAAAACCACCTCAATGCAACAAATACAGACTGTTCAAATTTACACGTGATGTGCTGCTCAATTCACATTGTGAATGGAGTCATAAGTGATAGATTCGCCAAGATACTGCAAAAAGGCTTAAAATATAAGGAAGACACAATACCCAACAAAAGAAAGTACAAAATATAAGACACATGTCAATACGAATCCTTGGCTTAAAACAACTTTGTCAAAAAAGGCAAGAAAAGCGAGAAAAAAGTTAATTCAATGATTTGACAAAGATGACAGTAAGTACATTTGGATGAAGCGCACATTAAAAATTGATTTACATAACCGACTTAATGAACAACCGTTTTTGAACAGCCTGTATAGTTCACAAGGTACAACACGGATTCAGAAGAGGTGGCAACACACCCAACCAACTCCTCCGGAGATCATTTTTAATTAAACATAAAAATCTTTTACTTTGAAAGTTAACATTTCATTCACATGTGATCATGTGAATATGCGCTAGCATATGATCTTCCTACGATTGAAGAGATGAATGTTGTTGTTGGCTATCAAACACCATCTGAGATTGAATGCAATCTTCGCGCTGTTGCCGGTCCGTCGACGCGTCGACCTCATCGTCGATTGAACCTGATATCGTTGCTGACACATCAAAAATTTACAATGTATACGTCAGTGTTCAAGACAAGTAAAGTGAACTCAAACCCCTTTGAGATTGTCTGCAAATACCCCCAGAAAAAGAAAACTACCGTATGAAATTTAATAAATATAATAAATTTTATAAGCTCTGCGATAAATTTCTACCTGAAAGTACCACTTTTGTAAAAGCCTAAACTAACTTAAATTTACGGAAATCCCAAAAAGGTTTTATATTTTCTCAAAAAAATTTAAACAATTTGCATTAAAAATTTTATTTGCTGCATCAAAATTTTAAAAACTGTATTTTAATTTCCGTGTGGAGACCGCAAAAAACCACCCAAGGAAGTAATTCATTTTTATTTAATGTTTAAATAATTAAAAACAGAAAATATGACAACCCATGCATGTCAATGTATGTAGTTTAGTAATAGATGAAAAGAGTTTAAAGTCGCATTTCTATTATCACATTGGAATGGACGAAATTGTAGGGTTCGAGCAATTTAAATCTAAAAAAAAACAAGATTGGTCGCAAATAGTGTAATTATTTATGGTTAGGTTAAAAGTATTCGTCTATAGCGTCTCCAATGTAAAAGAATTGTGGCTATAATTTAGTCATTTGAAAAGATATCAACGTCGTTTCAAAACTCAATGTATCTTAGAAATGATATCCACAAAATGGCCATTAAAAATGGTCACTTTTTTTTAAATGTAAAAGTATTTGATTTTGAAAAATAAGGATTGTACACAGAAAATTAAATCGTTTCAATGTTGGCAAAAGGAAATTATTTGCTATGAATTCCAATCATCATAGCAGTAATTACATTGAAGATTTTAGCAAAGTTTTAGTCGATATTGAAGAATGCCATAAAAAAAGTAGTATTACCCCAATTTTAAATGTTCCTCCTATATTACCAACCGAGATAAATATCAAAGACACAAACTATAAAAATTTTGCAATAGAAGAACGAAATGCTTTGTCCAAAAGATTTGTATGTGGGTATTAAAAAAGTCTTATAAGAACACCAATGCTATGTTTGCATTAAATTCGCAAATTATGGGTACGTCATCTGATACGGGGAGCGTGGCAACGCTAAAATTATGTTCAGACAAAACCGCACACATTATAAAATTGCAAGCTGAAGGCGCGCACGGCAAAACAGCAATGGGCTGAGACGGTCTTTAAAAACTGTGGAACTGAAATCCTAAATAAGTAAAAACGAAATCGAATAAAATAGTTCATTTATAAAAAAGTACACAACAAAACGTTGCATTGCCAAAATTGTAAATCCCTATAAAGTTGCACTATTAAAATCAGGCTTTTCTAAAATGCAACAAACCAAAATGATACACAGTCGAGGTTCAGCTATGTTTAGTTCAACTACTACCGCACAGATGTCGCTACAGATGCTATCCAAATAACGAAAAACACAAAGTTTCTATTTATTTTATTTTTACAAAGTTGAAGACCTCCGAAGAAGGGGATGTGTAACAAAATGTAAATTTTACAGGAGAGGCAAAAAGAATTTTTTAAGGTGTAGATACATAAATACCGAAGCAATTGTTGAGAATTGATGTAGTATAAGTTGCATACTTTTTTTAGACCTGGTTTCAGTGATAGCTGACAATTATCCGCCAGGCATCCGACCTTCACCTTGGAGTGTCTCATCCCTTCTCATAAAATGCTAATAATTGTAAACCAAACTGAATTCTACTATCGCCGACCAGTTTGTATTATTTCAAAGATTCAAGCAACAATTCAATAAAGTGAAAAATAAGCGACCCGTACATAAGAGTAGGTACCCAAAATATAAAGATTGTTGCTGTGTCCTGTGTTTTGGTAAAAAAATACTGCAGAATAATAACTTTTATAAAAATCAAATACACCATTTGTGTTTTTGCTGCAATTTATCTGAACTTCCAATTAGATAATTTTATCGAAGAATCCGAAGAAATATACAATAAAAAAATTAATTCGTAAAACATTTTTTTACGAAACAATTTACCTTTAAAAAAATTCTATACCACGTTACTGAAATTAAAATTATTAATTTTCTAAGCTAAAATAGTATATTAAGTATCAATCGGTAAGAAGATTTCACCGATCTCAGACAATAACAATCGATCGATCTTAACGTTCGTGATGCTTATCACGTTTTTTGCACGAACCTTACATTTTTTTAAAGATTTATTAAATAATGTCAAAATAATTGTCAAGACAGCAGGTTATGTTTATCGGTTGCTATGTCCAAGGCGTCGGCAAAATAACTTACCGACACCTTGGAGGTAGCAACTAGTAAACACAATGTACTGTTTTGGAAACAGACGTGGTAAACAATCAAATAGAGCTCAATCGTGCGAAAAAATAATAAATAATTTATAATTGCAAAACTATTGTAACAGAGAAGTACTAACTGTAATTATAATAAATCATTTAAAATATGCTAATTATAATAATTGTAATTGCATTGTAAATGCGTGAAGTGGCAACTTCCTTAAAAAATATCAACCAGTGAAAACTATGAAGGAATGCCATCCGAACATTAATTATTGTGATTAACCACAACTATTTAGGAGCATTGCAGCAAATGTTACTTTTATTCCAATAGACATTTATTTTTACTAAACTCTAGAATCTTGCTATGACCATTGAATAAGGTACAGTAGAAATATAATCCTTATGGGAGAATGCGTGCGCTAAAATTCCTTCACTTTTTCTCCAGGAAGTGTCGCCCCCTGTTGTAAAATAGCAAAATTATATTTCATTTAAGCGGAGTTCAGAACCATTTGATTAGGGGACCTTTCAGCCGCTTTGAAGACTTTGTTACAAGGGGTAATCCAGAAGAGGGGTGGGAGGGAGGCGGAATGATGAGAGTGGTGAGGCGACCCCTGAGAACTGTCAGAATGGTCAAAAAAACATGTGTTCATACTTTTATACAAATCTCCAAAAATAGTCCACCGATCAACACCAAACAAAAAGCAAACTGATTAGAAATCAGTTTCGCTCAAAACTAGACATTTTTTATTTAAAATTTAGCCCCTTTTTTTGTCTGCCGATGTGATAAAGTTGAGACTTGGGTGCCAAACTCAAGATACTGCACAGATCGTGGAAAAAAATACACTATTTATGCACAACCTCATTGTAAATATGCATGCAAAAATTGAACCCGCTACTCGCAATAACAAGGAAAAAACAACCTTTAGAAAAATTACTTTGAGAATGAGTATTTTCAAATTTACCGCTTTCAAACTTTAGTTGGAAGGAAATGCCACTGACATTTTTGGAGGCGCAACATCAGTTTCCGGTTGAAAATTGCTGACAAATTATCAAATTCATTGTTAGCCTATAAAATTAGTATATTAAATAACTGTCATGATATGTGAATTAACGTGGTAAAAAGTTCATTTGTTGGGGATTTTCCATAGTAAAACGATGTTGAATTGTGAATCTTTTCCTGAAAGGAGTTTGTCATCATCGAGTTTTTTGGCAATGTGTGAAAAAGGCATCAGATTGTGTGTTAGTCGTGTTAATGTAACCAAATTTTAAGTTTTCGTTAGAACTACGGTTGAATTACAAACAGTACAGTATTTTCTACATTTTTAGGCGGAAACATCTAACAGTGTGCACAAGCACAGCACAGCACCCAACAGTCATGTGCATAGTTTTGCGATAGGAAAATAAATATGATTAAACGAACATAAATAAAATTTCATTCTTTACTCTATGTTATTTATTATCTACGAATTTTAATCATCTGGACATAAATAACCTAGACGTTGAGATGTTGGTTTTAGTTTTAGTGCAGCCGTAATTACCATTTGTGACTTGTATTAAACTGCGTTCAGAATTTCAGAAGGGTAAAAGGTAGGTACACGCTTAATTTTTTGAACATGAAAAGCATGAACTTCTTTGAAATCTTTTGAAACACATGGAGATTCTCGTAATATACACCAAGGCGAATTTGGTAACAGTATTAAAGAGCTCGTCTGATTCGATGGTCTTTCTTATTCTCGATAAAAATAAACAAACACTTATTTGGTACCTAGTTAGTTTAGTCTGAACCGTACAGTGATGAAACTGAATATTGAAAAGTCTTTTTCTTATTCCAACATTATTCAAAAGGAGAAATACTCCAAAGAAAGCACCACAGTATCCACCACACAACTTTTCTCCTGTTATAACCTTATATTTCTCTGGTTCACAAGTATTCTTCTGTTTGTCAAATACCTAGAGGTATATTTTCCAATTTTCAACACAAATTCACAAAGAAGGTTCAAAATCTGCACGTACAAATCAAATTGTACTTAGTTTTTCGTTGAAATGTGAAAAATGACAATTGGTGACACGAGTCACAATTTGATCGGAAATAACGAAAAATCCCGAACGATCATCGGAAATCTGTCAAGCCAAAATTTCCAAAAATTGAAATTTTGCATTTAATTTCAATTTCTGCATTCTCATGCCATCTACTGGTGAAAAAATTTTAGTCGTTACTATGACTACGATTTAGTTCGAATAATGAAAACTGAGGGCCTGAGCCGCCCCCTTAAATGATTAATCTAAAGGGCAGATTTTATGCATTTTTCATATTTCATACATACACATACACAACCGCCAAAGTTATCGCATCACATGAGAAAATGTATTTTTTACTGCTTAAGTTAAAAAAATAGATTAATTAAAAACTAATTAATTAACTATCTAATGTTAAATTAAACTAAACATGCAACTGTAACGTCAACAATTAAACCACAACTTTTTGATATCAAAAAAGCCAGAAAGTAAATTTCATTCGGATCAGTTTTTTTGGCTTAGATAAGTTCTACAGAGGCAACATTAGCATTCGGAGATAATCATTAATACGTGGTATTACCTCCTCGAGCCTGGATAACTGCCTTCCTTCTACGTGACCTGTGTTGTGATTTTGATAATTTGACATTTAATTAGCTAGCTATGAATCTACACAAATTGCTTTTAAAAAAACTTATAGCCATCGAAGTTACTTGAGAATGCTACTACCCTGTATCATCAACTTCAGGATTATTTTAGAACCCTCAAGTCTCAAAATCATGCAATTTAAGTGATGCAATAATTTCGCCGGTGAGTGTATTTGCATATGCAGTCGGCTGCATATTTCGGAAAACAATTGAATTTTTAGCATATTTAAGCAAAATCTAGGGTAAAATTGTTATTTCCAAAGAAAATTTAAAATTGTTTGAACTGCTTTTGTGAAGAACACTACCAAGAAAGACCGCCACCTCTAATTATTATTCCCTGAATAGGATTATTCTTCTACGTTCTTTAATTAGTATGGTGCATCAATGGGATAACCCTGCATAATTTCGGAACTATTTATTCTCAATAACGAAACCCTCTTCTACCTGGTTGAGGCTTTTCGGCACTTCACCTTATCAGGTCAAAACGGAAATGTCATTTGCTAATTGCTTGAGTCCTTTCTATAAAACATTTTCGTGAAAGTTTGTTTTATAAATATGGTAACAAATGATTTTCAAACTAAGTTTACATGAATTTGTAAAATGTAAAATCCCGAAACAAAAAAGATAAGAATTTTTTTTACACATTAATAAATCGTTTACAATTTCCCTATTATGTGTTTAGAGTATCTTAATAAATAAAAACTGATTTGTTGGTACACATATTTTTCGTGTATCAGTTTTAAGAATGAATAATTGGAAAATTCTTTCATTGAATTTTGGTCTTAAGTTATCCCCTGTGGTGTTAGGTGTTCGGTAATCATTTCCTGTGAACCTTATTTACGATAATGGTAAGAATTTTAATCCGGATAGTTCCATGAATGAGTTGCCGTAATGTCCATTCGTACTTTTATTCACTATAGCTGTTTCAAAACTGTATAAATTCCACCGTCACTTTTTCTCTAAAAGTTAGTTGATGTAAATCATTAAACAAAGGTGATGTTAATAAAAACGGTTAATAAATCAATTAAAAATATAGTCTTTGTTTCAGGTGAAATTATCAGTTTAAAGCATTTTTCGTACTGAGGTCATTACGATACGCCATTTGGGTTTCGTAATATCCAACGGAGTGCTATAATAATTACACTATAAACCAGAGTAATTTAGTTGGAAAATGATGGCAACCTAGTTTTTTGACAATTATCTGAGAGAAGTGTCAGTGTCAATCGTCACCTGTTTCAAGTGATAATTTAATCAAATGAATCAATTTCGAACCTTTAGAGGCTTTTGTACCAACCCTGATACGTAGTCCCTTCGAACACCTTTCGAGTAGTGTACAAACATGACTTCAAAAGCCAGTGCAAGTGAGTAATTTGAGATTCCATTCTCCTTAGGCCAATGTTCAAATTCCGTGTATTTGCCACAAAAGCCCGTATTCGTTGAGGGGCAGATAGATTGCAAAACGTCTTGGACACTTTCAGAATACATTTTACGAATAAACTAATGACGATCCAAATTACTAATTTAATTTCATGATCCACGCAAATGCTGTCAACTGCCACAAAATTCCCTAAATTTCCAAATGGATTTTTTTTGTTAAAAAAGGTGCAAAGTAGAAAATAGTATATTATGATACGAGTTTTATAAGACGCATTTTGTCGCACGCACGGAATTGTGGCACGACGAGCGCAGCGACAAAATGCCTTATAAACGAGATATCATACACTATTTTTTCTACTTTGCACCTTTTTGACAAAAAAATTCAATTTCGAAATTTAGGGAATTTTGTGGCAGTTGACAGCATTTGCGTGGGTCATGAAATTAAATTAATAATGTGGATCGTCATTAGTTTATTCGTAAAATGTATTCTGAAAGTGTCCAAGACGTTTTGCAATGTATCTACCCCTCAACGAATACGGGCTTTTGTGGCAAATACGCGGAATTTGAAAATTGGCCTAAGGAGAATGGAATCTCAAATTACTTACTTGCACTGGCTATTGAAGTCATGTTTGTACACTACTGAAAGGTGTTCGAAGGGACTACGTATCAGGGATGGTAGAAAAGCCTCTAAAGGTCCGAATTTGATTCATTTGATTAAATTATCACTTGAAACAGGTGCCGATTGACACTGACAGTTCTCTCAGATAATTGTCAAAAAACTAGATTGCCATCATTTTCCAACTAAATTACCCTGGTTTTTAGTGTAATTATTATAGCACTCCGTTGGATATTACGAAACCCAAATGGCGTATCGTAATGACCTCAGTACGAAACAAAAGTAGAAAAAATAGTGTATGATATCTCGTTTATAAGGCATTTTGTCGCACTTACTCCATTATGGCACTCCTCGCTGCGCTCGTCGTGCCCCAATTCTGTGCGTGCGACAAAATGCGTCTTATAAAACTTGTATCATAATATACTATTTTATGCTCGATTTTATGTATAGATTAACAATTATATAAATAGTTAGTTATAAAATATTCATGTTCTTCCAAAAACTAACAGATAACGTAATTTATAGTTTCAATGAGATATCTAACATGTAAAATAGTTATTTAACATTTACATCAACCTTATTTAAAAAATTATTCGGTAAAATGCGACGTTAGCATTTCTATAGTTTTGACACAGCTAATAAGTATCTTAGAACTAAATGTGTAATTTTTAAAAAACTGAGTTTCAAAATTTTAAAACTGAGTTTTTAAGTCAGCTATTAGGTCCTAAAAAGGTCAAGTCACACCATTTTCGACGCAGCTGACGAATGTAAGATAATTTTTTGAAAAAATTACGTTTTTGACAAAAAAAATAGTCAAATGTGATGCATTTGTGTAGTTAAATAACAAAAACCAAAAAAAAGAATTTTTTTTAATATCTTTCGTAGCAAAAAATTCTGACTTGTTAATCACAGAAAATCGTGAGGAAATCTAGCATATAAAATTTGGGGTGAGGTTTACCTCTCGGGTTTTCCTAAAATTTCTTTGAACAATACATGCACAGTGCCATTAGTATCCACTTCTATAAAAGGCTTTGCAATCTTGAATTAAGTCTAAGTTTTGGTTTTGAGATATCGAGATTGTTGTTGTTAACTGATAGTATTCTGTTTATATTTTTCCGTATTTTGAAACATCATGAGTGGTATCAAATGACAATTTATAAATTGTGGTAAATCTGCAAGAAAACAAATTGGACTAAGAATATTTCGCTTTCCAAAAGAAGAAGAACGATGTGAAAAATGGGTTATGAACTCAGGTATGTAGTTTTGTTGTAATAATTTATTCAGATCACATATTTAATAAGTACTATTAATTTATTATACTGGGTCGCTAAAAAGTATGGATACAATTAAATTAAAAACTACTCATCAAAACGTCTCAGATGCTTATCAAATTTCTATCTCTATCTGTTCTGGGGATACATGATTTTTTTAAATGACAAGAAGGCTCAAATTAAATATTTTTAAGAAGAGCATTTTTTCTGAGTTTTCTGTGAGGTAACCCATGTACTTACTTAAGAAAAATATTACCTAAATAAAAATAACATATATTAATAAAAAAATTTTAGCTGTATCCACAATTATTAGTGTTCTGAGTTTTGAGTTACGAACTTTGCTGATATTTTGCAAATCTGTCTTATGTTGGAGTGGCATGGTTTATGAAAACACGTAAAATGAATTGACAGATGTAATTTGTAATTAAATTATTATTAATTTAAATTATTTCTTTAATATTAAATTATTATTAATATAATTATTAATTAATTAATTATTATTAATATTATTTTGTAGACCTGTAGAGAAAAAACGATTGGTTTTATCTCATTATTGCACTGAAAAAATGTTCACAAAATTTTCGTTGTTATAACAAAATTATATAATGGAGATAATGGTTATCTCCATTATATAATTTAAAAACATTTTACATAAAATGCGATCCCTCATATGTAGGTTAAAAAAGAAAATTCAAAATTGTTCCTCAAATCACACAATTCATCAATAGTTAATACTTTTCCTTTTAAATCAAATGCTTCCCGTGTCCTAGTAAAAATGCAGATCCTTCGTAGGAAAAAAAAATCTTCTTGGAAACCGGACGAAAAAAAAAATGCCCTTCAACTTTATTATAAATCCTCTTCAGCGTATTTATTTTTACTTAAAAATTTAAAAATTACTTTGCCTAGTTTATCCACTATTCGGAAATGGATTGGACAAAATCAGTTTTTACCAGGAATTAACGAAAATCTATTTCGGCAAATTAAACAAAAGGTAGCTGTAATGGATAATGAAGAAAAAGAATGCGTTATTGCTTTTGATGAGATGAAAATAAAAGAACATTTACAATATAATCAGTCATTAGACCTAATTGAAGGATTTGAAGATTTAGGATTTTTGGGCCGTTCTTGTAATCACGCTAAGCAAATTATGGTTTTCGTTGCTCAGGGAATTTATTCCAATTGGAAGATGCCTTTGTCATATTTTGTGTGTGCATCTTCAATGCAGGCTTCAAAGTTAAAAAAAGCCATTTTGACTTTGTTACCTAAAGTTTTGGAAACTGGATTACAAGTACGCGCTATTATTTGTGACCAAGGTACAAATAATCAGTCTGCGTTAAAATTACTTGGCACAACAGCCGATCAGCCTTATTTTATGGTAGGCGACAAAAAAATATATTCAATTTACGACATTGTTCACATTATGAAATGCATTAGAAATAACATGTTGGAAGCAGATTTCATTTTTAAAAACGAAAAAGTGTCTTTTCAGGATATTAGAGATTGTTTTCAAATAGATAAAAAAGCAAGAGTTGCCGTATGATGACGAAAATAAGCGACGACCATATAAATCCCGGACCATTTAAAAAAACGTCCTTCAAGCTAGCCTTGCAAGTTTTCAGCCACAGTGTATCGGCCGCAATTCAGACAGCTGTTTCTACAGGACAATTAAAAAGTCAAACAGCAACCCATACGTCAAACTTCTTAAAAACTCTTAATGATCTTTTTGATTCTTTAAATAGCAGTAGTCTGTATGACAAAAATCCTAATAAAAGTGCTCTAGCACTTAGTAATAGTAATTCAAAATTTACAAAACGGTATAATTTGGGCAAAAACTTTAAAAAAAATTTCTCATAAGGGCTTAACACAACCTCCCTGTTTTAGTAGTTTAATATGGACAATAAATGCAATTTTAAATTTATGGAGGGATCAAGTTGATCGAGGATATTCATGTTTGTTGACTACAAGACTCAACCAAGATTTTAAAGAAAACTTGTTTTCTGTCTATCGACAGAGAGGCGGGTATAATAAAAATCCTACGGTGCGATCTTTTCGAGAGATCTTTCGAATAAATTGCTTAACGCATTTAATGAAGTCAGCAGAAATGGCTAACTGTGAAAAAGATGATGACCATCATCTATTGACAATATACAATATAAGTTAGTTGCATAGACTAGCTGATTTCATAGGTTTTCATTAGTTTATGAAGTTAAGCAGCACTGACCCCGGTCATTCCTTGGATGGGTGACCGGATAATGTAATGCCAAAAACATCGCAACTAACTCGTCTTTCGGAGGAGACGTTAAGCCGTCGGTCCCGGTCACTACTAGTTAGTGGTCGTTAGGTCAGGTCAGAGGCTGTAGATGCGACCTGAAAACTCTGGCACTTGGGTGATGGCATTACCACCATACGCATATTTATATTTATTTTTATTGACAATATACGATAGTTGTACTCCTACTTCTACTGCTGTTTCCATGAGTACCTCAGTTGACACTGAAAATGACAATACTTGTATCACAGACAGTATCAATAGCATTTCAGAAATTTCTCCTATTAATGAAAATAACGTAACAGCCGAAGAATGCGCAAATACACATTTTGCTGGCTACTTGGCCAAAAAATGTATTGATAAATTTGAACAATGTACAAATTGTATTGGTCATTTAATAGATGAAAAAAAAATGATTCCGATCATTTAATTCTTTATAAAACATACACACATCTTCCAAGTGATTTTTTTTCAACTTCATTGAAGTATCCTTCTTCATTATTTAACTCATTTAATTTAAGAGCACAGAACATAATTTCACATTTCCTTAATAGTAGCAGCATTGCAGCTCCGAATTTGAGTGCAATGATTAAACATGAAATAGTTTCAAATTTACCTTTCCAATTTGATGAAAATTGTGAGGAACATTTTGATTATATATTGAATCTTATGATCAGATGTCGTCTTTTTAAATATGGAAAATGGAAATCTGCTGAAATAAAAAATGGAAAGACGGTTCCATTTTCTCAGAAATGTGAAAGCATAAGTAAATTTAATATTTTGAAAAATAATTAGTTAGCTTATTAGGCAGAAGGTTTTTGTACAAATTTTGTATCCTATGTATAAATATATAATATATATTTATTTGTTAGTTTTCATTAATTTTATTATTTGTATGTCGTCTTACATTATGCGTAAATATGTATGTAATATTTTTTAAAGCATGTTCTTTGTATAATTTTATCTTGTAATTTAATTTTTCATTAAATAAATGTATTTGTACATTATTGTTAAATGTTTAGGATGAGGTTGCGCAAGAAGATACTATGGACAATAATCTACAAATTGAAGTAGACGAAAACACAAGGAAACGAACTCATAGTCATTTGCCACCTGAAGCTAAAAAAATTGTTTTAAATGTTTATGAATATGTAAAAAATTTAGAAGGAGAATGTGGAGCAATAATGAAAACCAGTAAAATGACCAAGGTACCAGAGTCAACTGTTAGAAATATAATTGCGAATGGAATACAAAAAAAGAAGATGAGAAATGATGTTGGTTCGTCAAGAGTTTTTAAAGATTCTCACGCAGATCTAATAAGACGTATGATTTATGATGCATTCAAAATAAATGTTGTATTGACAATTGAAGAATTGTATAAAAAAGTAAAAACTGAATTGGTATCAATTGCTGCAAAGAGAGTTTACGCCGTTTTTTAAAGAAAATGGATTTTCATTATAAAGTAATAAACAAACGTCAAGTATTAATGGAATCCCAAAAAATTTCGGAATGGCGGGTAAATTACTTACATCAAATTAAACAATTTCGAGATGAAAATAGAACAATAATATATCTTGATGAAACGTGGTATGACACTCACGACACTGTGAAAAAAGGTTGGTGTGATAAAAGTAGCAAATGTGTTTTGGATGTCCCGCCGTCTCATGGCAAACGAATAATTATTTTACATGCGGGATCGAAAAATGGATGGGTGGAAAATTCTTTATTTTTATCTGCCAAAAATATGAAGGATGCAATTGTAGATTATCACGATAATATGACGGCGCAAATTTTTGAAAATTGGTTCGAAAATAAATTGCTGCCGCAACTTCCCTCTAATACAGTAATTGTTTTGGACAACGCATCGTACCATTCGGCACAAATCGAAAAAATTCCAAATACTTCTTCAAATAAAGAAACAATTATAGACTTTCTTATAAAAAATGATATGTATTTTGAAGAAGACTATACAAAGAAACAACTCCTAGAGGTTTTAAAAACAAAACATTTTGATAAATTGTTTAAAATTGATTATATAGCGAAGGAATGTGGGCATACAGTTTTACGGTTACCTCCCTATCACTGTATATTTAATCCGATCGAGATGATTTGGCACAAACTTAAAAGTAATGTAAGAAGACACAATACCACACCAAAATTTGCAGATAGCACTATCCAAATTATTCAAAATGAAGTTTCTAAAATTACAGCAAGTAGTTGGTCTAATTGTGTGGAGCATGTTATAAAAGAAGAAAATTTTTACAGGGAGCGATTAGTGGGGGAGTTAATAATCGAACTTGGCGACGATAGTGATAGTGACAGCGATTTTATGTTAAGTAATTAAAATACCATGAAAAATGTAAACAAAATATTTTTTAAATAAAAAGCTTTGTATTTATTGTTGTATTTTGTGTTTATTTATTTGTACAATGCTTGAAAACACAAACTTATTATTTTCAGTACGATCCTGTAATGCCTATGAGAAGGGTCTAGCAGGTAAAGACTTTTACAGCGGACTGCGGTTGTGTGTCGTAAAAATTTGGAAAAGTTAATCATAGGATTATGTTGTAAACGCAGAATATTGTTAGTCGTACTTTACAAAAGAAGCAGTCTGTAACATTCTTGATGTTGCAAAAATTGTGAAATACTGATACTTTATAATGAATATTTAAAAAACTTGATGTTCTAATTTTTTTTCGACTTCAGTATAAGATTTTGGGTTAATTATTCTACCGAAACAAATTGGTTTCATGTATTGGTAAAAAACGTTGGAAACTAATGTAATTAGAAGTTTGCTTTTATAACTGCACCTAATCGTAAACTTAAGAAAGCTTTCAGAATTACTACTCTGACAGGTAAAAATTAGAGCATAGTCGATCATAAATAGTACTTTTCAAAATTCGTCCTTTATGTTAATTAACTAAATAAAATTAATAAAAAAATTATAATTGCACAATTATTGTAACGTAGAAGTAACTGCAATTGTAATAAATTACTTACAAAATGCTAATTATAATAATCGTAATTGATAAAATTATGAGCAGCTGTAATTATTAGTTTTTTTTTTAAATAAATGTGTAAAGTGGCACTTTTCTAAAAAAGTTCACACTGAAAATTATGAAGAAAAGATATCCGAACATTTCAATTGTGATTAAAGGCAACTATTATTTAGCATTGCAGCAAACGCTTCTTTTATTGGAATGGACATTTATTTTTACTAGAATCTTGCTGACATTTGGTATAGATTATTACCAAAAATTTGCATATTTTACCAAGGGTGCAGGCCGCTACCTGCTAGCTGGGTAGTAAAGCATAGCTACTGTGAAGGGCAGATAATACACTGCTTGCGTTAAAGTTATTAGAGATAACTTTTAAACTCTTTTGACTAAAATTAAATTAATATTTTTTTTGGATTTCCGAAGTTAATTTTTGATTTTGTGAAATATGTGTAAAAATGTTCAAATATCTGTCACATTTTTGGTGATTGAGAGGGTTCACTGATAAGAGGATTCTATGATGAGAGGCCGTTACGACGTCACGATTTCTTTCATTCGAAGCGATTATCTCGCTTATTTTTCATCGTAGGAAATTTTGAAAAGAACCTACTTTCGGTTCATTTTCATAAAAACCATTGTGGTGGAATTTTGAAGACTTGGGCATCCTCAGCTTTGAAGCATAACAATTTTATACATATCACATTTCAGTTCATAGTAGAATTTTGCAACAGCGCATTTGCATTTTTTTGAATGAAATGGAGCACAAATTTAGAGTTTCTGGTGGGTTTTCTTAGCTCAAAGTGTGTCGATGGGATTTACTTTAACACAGAATTCTTTTTTTATACAGAAACCCATAATTTGTGCTTTATTTTTTAGTCCACAAAAATCAAATGCGCTGTTGCAATTCTACTATAAACTGAAATGGGATATAAATAATTTAACTGTTTAAAAACTTGTGCTATAATTAAAATCACATAATATTTACATATCAATAATTCTAACATCATTCTTTCATTAACTGTCAGATTCTGCTGCAGCACTTAAAAAATAATGTTTATTATACTGGAATAAGAATAAGTAAATTTTTATCATTATACTTTTTTTAGTTTTTTTCTATATACTAATTTACATATATGTTGTTGCCATGACCCTCCACTCATTACTGTTAGTGTTTAAGTTTATTTGTTTATCACAAGTCACACAAGTCAAAGTGAACTGAAATTTATTAAAAAAAGCTGTTTCTGTGCATCATCAGCAAATTCACTGTCGAATTCGCTAATCTATTGGTTCCTTATTACTACTACTACTACTTACTAATTATCATTAAAAGCAATTTTTTTACACATTTGTGAAAGTAAGTAGTATATGGGCTAGGTGGTCCTCCACTAGTCTGTTTTTTATAACACTGTTGGTCTGCATATTTAATGAATTTTTTAATTGTCGCATATTTTTTGTAATGTAGCAGTCCCTCTACGGGTGTCTGCTGTTGCATTAAATCTTAGTGCAATTTGGGCCATGGTCAATTTTTTTCATCGAACATAAGCAAGTAACTTTTTGGCACTCCAGTGTTAGATTTATAATCTTGATCAAAATTGACAAATTTTTTTTTCTTTGCGCGTAAAATTGCTACTTCGGTTTCTTTTATTCATCTGTTAAAGATTTCAAAAAAATTATAAAGTTATGTATATTAATAACGTTAATATTAAAAATGCTTAGCGATAAGCCAATGCTTAAGCGGCCAACATCGACCGCTTAGTTAAACCAATGCTAAGTTTATGCTTAGTCGATATTTCGCAACTGAGCAACACTCGGTGCCGGCTTAAGCTTAGTTTAGAGTTAAACTCGGTTTAAGCTCGAAGTGAGCAACCGGGCCTTAGAGGCATACGCGTCCCCATCTGATACCACTTTGTACCATTTTAAAGCGTACAATAAAGATTTAGTTTTTGGTAAGTTGATGATGCCACATAAACGTTTTGTATTTCATAAAAAATAAAATAACAAAGCACCTCATAGGTTTGATGTTAATGCAGAAATTAATAAATATCCAGTTACTACATCCTTGTGACTATTAATCAAAAATGTTTTTTTTTATTAAAGTGCAATTTTTTTACACCTTAAAATTACCAAATAGAACATCGTTATCGCAACTAACAAAAAAAAAGCAAATTAATTATTAACAACTTTTAGTATTTCGTTAGGAATATACAGGGTGTAATGAACAGATAGAGACAACTGAGGACCAGAGATTCCCCAGCTCAAAACTTTATGGAATAATCAATTTTTATGAAATTTGGTAAAAGTCACCAAAACCACATGTACAGGAGAAAGCATGAAAATACAAAACACATGTTAATACAAATCGTTAATTGACATAAAAAAATCACAAAATATGCTTGTTTTCAACACTTCATCGAGATAATCTTAAGACCCATAACACATAGATAAATTAAACTTGGACCATTTGAAAACACAAAAAAATATCTAGGGAGATTACTCACTTTCATAAAAATTTTACTTTAAATTAAAAAAATACGTTTGATATCTCTGTGAAAGAAACAAAATTTGTTGTGGGTACTTGGTAATCTCACTAGATACAGCGTGATTCTTAAATAGACCGACAAAATTCTACCAATGGTAGTGTCAAATGAGTACATGCTGGGAAAAATAGTAAAAAAATTCCTTGTGTAACCGTTTTCGAAATAAATTTTTTTAAAGTTATGTTGGCGAAAAAGTGTACGCCACTAATGGGTTCGTAAGTAGTATTAGCACAGTTAGTGTAAAGCATGATAATCATCTGATGACAATGTATTTGATCAATGCAACAATGAACACTGTGTATTATCGTTATTCATATTGAAAACGAGCACATTTTTTCCAATACATCTAATTTGAACTCATGAGCGTCGTAAGTGGCACGGATTAAGTTTTCTACCCCTGCGAAATAAAACCGTAAATATGGTACGGATCGTCTCTACGTGACCTTGGAAAGCTATGATAAAATTTTGTCGGTCTATTTAAGAATCACCCTGTATAGTCGATTGGAACGATTTGGAGTTTGCCATTTTTTAAAATGTTTATTCGTTCTCGAGATTATCTCAAAAAACAATTTTTTTTAAGTTCTGGCACCGACCACCAGTTGTCGCTTCAAATTCGAGCTGTCTGAATTGTCGCCCAAGGCAAAATATCTCGTCGGGTCCCTTCAAGTAGTGGAAAGTCAACCCCTCATTGATAATTTTATTTGTCCTTATTGTTGTGGCAAAGTTGCTTGATCTTTAGAAAAGAATTTATATTAATTTATAAAATCTTTTACAAATTTATTAAAATTTTGATCCCGCCTAGGTCGGGCTTAAATACATATTGTGGGATTTTGTTCAATAGGTACTTGATTAGCTAGTTAACCCCATACTAAGAATTTTAAATTACTTATTTTTATTGTTGGAGCAGTCTTGATTTTAGGTAGGGTACGGTTTCATAAGAACACTCTTAAAGCACGAAATCAGTTTCAACAACGAGTGGCGTTAGCTTTAAGGTCATATAAAACGAGTTTTTTATACTATTTTTTGTAATATGCCCCCTCTCTGCCGATTTTTAACAAAAATTGATATTTTAATCAACTTAGGGATTTTTGTGATGGTTGGTAATGTCTCAATTTTAAAAGTGAAAAATTGATTTAAAATTTTTGTTTTATTCAAATTACGCCAAAAAAACACGATTATGAATGACATTTTGTCATGTCAAATTTTGCATGAACGTCCCCTGAAATTTCTGAAATTGGCAAAAACACGGTCGCAAATTTGCTTCCTGCCAACCTAAAAATTTCCGTAAAATGTTCCGTGAAATTATGACTACAATGACATCGCGCTTGATGACATTGCGTGCTTTTATATGCCAATTAAAGTATCAAAATTGCGGCAAATTACAAAAATAATATAACTATATCAATACAAAAAAAAGTTTGACATGACTATTTGATGTTTTTAAAAGTAATTAATAAGAACATTCATTTTTAGGCACAATATGTACTTTTTAGCCAATCAAAACGAAATTAGTAGTGGTAGGGTTCGTTTATAGAAAGTTTTTATGGCGATTAAATTTTAATTCGCGATTAACTTGACGTTTGGCAATGTAAAATAAATGGCAGCTTATTTTGAATTAGTTGAAATTCTGAACGAAATTTTAATTTCGCATTCGGAAAACCGACCGATTTGTAGTAGTAATTTTCTACTTAAATTACCGGTAACTTTTTGCTGCAACTATTGATATTTTGAATATTAAAGATTTTTGTGAAATTCCATTAGGAAATGTTTTTTTTAGTATTTTTTTTAGTATTCTAACAAAATAACTCTTATAAGGTTGGCAAATGTAAGAAACTAGTTAAACTGATAAGGAACTTCTTAGGAATATCCTAACTCCTTGTTCAACTAGCTATTTTTTTAATTAACGTCAGATGAACCAAACCTACAAATTTTTGAAACATAAAAAAACCTATTCTAAATATAAATTCAAATGATCACATGTTACTATATCTAATTACTAATTAGTAATTACGTGTATTATTACAATTTTCTTGAAAATATTATAACAAATTTTGGCAACAGTTATCCTCTTTCTGTACTTGATTACAAATTTTATGCGTAGGTACATAATTAGCAAAAATTTGTAAAAACTTGCAATATTTCGTAAATACTCTGTGAGTCGAACATTGCTGAAGGAAACGACCGATTCCTCGTGAAAGAAGGACGAGTAATATCTTGAATATTTCCATTCATAACAAGCCACTAACCCTGTCCGAAGTACCTGCTTGAGAAACAGGTCCCAACAATGTTTATTGAAGTTGGGACCATGAAGTTGGGCTTACGAGGGGGTCGTAAATTATTAGACAGAGAAACTCAACCCTATTATAAATCATTTCAGGCCCAAACATTTTCGGTAATATTCCGATTTGAGCGACCCCTGTGCGGGAATAAGTGTCGTCCTCATCGACTTTCGCCACCTTAAAATTGCTTTAAATCTGCTAAAAACAATCTGGCGTTTCGTATTGACAGTTGTCACAGGAGACAAAAATTTATTGTCAGTGTCGAAGAATAAAGGAATTTTATTATGTTATTTGACTAACAACAAAACCGAACATAAAACGCTGTCAAAGCAACACCCAGAAAAACAACAGAAAAAATACCACAAACACTCATAAGTATGCTCTGGATGCCCCCAAAAAACAACTCTATACGCTCAGTACCAAACCAATGAAAATTCAGAAACACAAAAAATAAACGGGGTCAAGGACAACCCAAAAGCACCCAATGGACAACAAGAACTATGTGGTTGTATATACTATATAAATGAAATTAGCCAGTCAGAGCCAACCTGACGAACGTAAAAAGGAATACAGACGTAAAATACGGGACTTGTCATTAACCCCAGGGGTGACCCCCAGTCTGTAACCATTCGGTCTGTTCCTAATTCAAGAAAGTTGCCATCTAATACTGTCTAGCAATTACGCGAACACAATAATTTCGCCCTCAATGCAACACTGGCAAGAACTGCATTCCTATATAAATAATAAGAGTCTTGCTACCGCAAGATGAAGTCAAGTTTCAGATGTTCCAGAATTGCGACACCTTTTTTAATATAGGGTAGACCAATCCAAAGTTCAGGATTGTCTATCAAATTTAAAATTTGTTTAAACGTCACTTCTGAAGAAGGGAAAGTTCATGTGAGTTAACGGTCATTAAAATTCTTGGGGTTTGCAATAGTCCGATTGAATATGCGTTTTTATTCAATGGGCAGCGGATAGCAAGTATGGAAACACCTCTTTTAAAAATATATGGGATCATAAAAACGCAATAAGAAAATTAAGACAAGAAGGACGTTGTATCAGCTGGGGCCTGGTACGACTGCCACGATATTATAAAAAGTATAAATACAATTACGGGTATTCGCATTACATGCTGGTGGAAGTGGAACGTAAAGGTGTGCTTACCATTCGATAAAAAACTTCATCGATTTACTGATGTCAGATTTTTGATTCGAAATAATATCGATCCGATTAGTAAATCAAATTAATTAATTAGTAAATTAAACTGGATAATTTGTGTTTGACAGATCATTAACGATATCTTGGCTGTCTTTCCCTTATTCTATTGCTGTTCTCAGAATAATACTTTGTGTCTGATATCATAAATCATTTATTTCGAGCTCATACGCCACAGATTTTACACAAGTAACTTAACCATTTTTTTTATATAAAGGAATGCTATTTTGTTTTATTTTTTAATAAAAGATTGTTTATTTACATTTGCATAATCCAAGACAAATGAGCTAAAAAAAACAGCGACATTTGTAACGAAACGTAATGAAAATGATTATGTATTAATATATTTCCCAATGACCAACATACCGTTTATGTTGGTACAAGTTACGGTATGTACACATCGAAAACCTCTTTGTAAACATAACTTAAAACTTCAAAACCCTATTTAACTACACAGGATTGCATTGCCACGCAGATTAAGTAAGTATGCGCGAAATTTCAATTCATTGAGACAACAGAAACTCTTTCAAATTTGGCTCCGAATATATGAAAACAGACAGACAACAACGTGAATTAAACAAGAGCTTTTAAAAAGATCCTACCTGTAACCTGGTATCCTTTAATAGTGTGAATTAGAAAACATTTTGGTAACGCACAAGAACTGTACATGTTCACCGCACTTCGCACATTCAACTAATTTTTCTTTATCCATCCCTTCAGGTTTATATACCAACGGTCGTCATTGACGCATGCGTCATTGACGAAATTCAACTAGCGTGAACTCGATGGTAACGAGTGCTGGGATTATTTTATATCATTTGATGTAAAAAATAATAATTTATATTATCTCTCTCATTATAAATAACGCAACATATTTATATCATTTCAATACAAACTTGATTGGAATATTTGGTAATGAAAAACATCACGCTTGCTTCAAATTAAACCAAATAATAAAATGAAATCAAATTGTTAGCGCGCCTTTTCATTTAGGGTTTTTTTTTGTGATATTTTACTAAGAGATAAGTAGTAGTCGAGAAGCGATCGGGTGGCAGCAACACGCCGCATTTCGCAGTGTATTTATTAATTGTTAATTTAATTGTGCCGTGCCGTCAAGGTTCTTTTTCTTCCTATTCTTCCTCTTTAGTTCCTTCTTCCCTCTTACATCGATCTGCACTTTGACGGACCATTCGCTAAGTTTTTTTTTGTGTTGTTTTGGATTCAATTAAATAGCCTTTCTTTTACGCAATAACATTTGGTCCTTCGAACCGGATTTTCGTTTAGTTAAATCTAGAGCATTGGTATCGCTATTTTTGGAACGCGTTGTTGCAAAAACCCTTCGCTTATCGAGTTATCGCTTTGGCTTATCTCTTGTCGCTGTTGCTCGCATACGTCCTCGCTTATTAGAAATTCGTTTAAATTTATGATGGCTCCAACTAAAGAGAATGAATTAAGGTCTCTTCAAGGCAAGCGTCAATCACTTTTTTTGAGAATTCAGCGTTTATATGACGACTCTAGAAACCTGGATGATGAGACAGTTTGCAAGAACTTTAAAATTAGATATAATACACTAGAAGAAACGCGCCAATTGTTTAGTAATTGCATTGATTCGATAAATTTATTAAGTTTAGAACTCGACCCTGATTATACGCCTAGCTTTGCTGAGTTGGAAGCGGTGGACGAATTATATTGTCACATAGTATAAGCAGCAAAAAAGGTTTTTACAAAAACCGAATGTTCGCCCAAGCCGGTGAAAGCTATAGCAAAATTGCCCAAGATCGAATTGATGGAATTTTCAGGAGAAATGTCCGATTGGCCAATTTTTTATGAGACGTTTAGAACTTTAATACACGAAAATCCCGATTTAGACGATATTACTAGAATGCATTACTTATTGGGAAAATTGACGGGTAAAGCTTTGCTAGTTTGCTCTGGAATACAACCAACAGGAGCAAATTATCCTATCTTATGGAAAGCGCTCGTAGAAAAATATGATGATAAACGTCTTCTGGCTAGTACTTATTTGTCGCAAATTCTTGACTTTAGACCTTTACAAAATGAATCGGTAGTTGGTTTAAATACATTTTTGGAAAAGTTTGATACAGCTGTGAACGCTTTGAAACAATTAGACATAGAAAATCTTTCGGACTTTATTATAAGTTCAATCGCACTTTCAAAATTAGATGGTCAAACTCGTAGACATTTTGAGCTGTCACAGAAAAAATCTGAAATTCCTTTGTACAAGGAAATTGTCGACTTTGTAAAGGATCACACAAAAATCTTAGCTTGTACTTCGAAATCAACTGCTACAACAGCCAATCGAACGAACTATAGCGCTCCTTTCAGTAAACCTAGTAGAACCCATTCGCTTGTCGTCAGTAATCGCGCATCGAATAATATTTGTCCAATTTGTAACGAGGCTTCTCATTTAGTTTATCAGTGTGCGAAGCTTTCAAAGTTAGGTCCCTTGGAAAGATATCAATTAGTCAAAGATAAAGCTTTATGTTTAAATTGCCTTAGTCCGAAACATAAAATAATCGCTTGTAAATCGACAACCACTTGTAGTTTGTGTCGAAAGAGACATCATTCTCTGCTTCATTTTGATAAACCGCACATTGAGACATCAGAACAGCCTGCTGAAAAGGATTTGGTTCCAATTAGTGACGTTAATAGTACTTCCCGCGAGTCCCATAGTTTTTGTGTCGCTTCAAATACTAGCTTTAAATCATCTAGATATAGTAACACTTTGCTTGCTACCGCCATAGTAGAAATATTCGCTCCAAATTCGAAAAAGAAATTAGTTAGACTTTTAGTAGACCCCGCTAGTCAATCGCATTTTATTACTACAAATTGTTGTACCCGCTTAAATTTACCAATTAGAAAAATTAACGCTTCTGTTAAAGGCATTGGTGCCATCACGCATCCTATAAAAGGAAAATTGGATACGGTCATTGCTTCTCGTTTTAATTCAGCTTATAGATACAAGTTCGAGGCTTTAGTTATCGATCAAATTATTGACAATTTGCCAGATCGAAATATTCCGCAATCATCTATAGAAAATTTGCTTAATCTTCCTCTAGCCGACGAGAAATTTTTTGAGTCGGGGGAAATCGATGGAATAATAATTAGTGGTAAATTGTTCCCGCAAATATTAGGCCCGAACAAAGTAGAAGGTTCAACTGGAAGCCCAATCGCTTTAGAAACTACACTAGGATACATAGTTATGGGCGAAATACCACATGTAGCCGCGAATTGTGAAACACATTCATTTTGTTTGATTGAGGAACCACCGCTAGATAAAGTACTTGAAAAATTTTGGTCAATGGAAGAGGTTCCCAGTCCCAGTGTTTCATTGAATAAAGATGACGCGAAATGTGAAGAACTTTTCGTTTCTACGGTTAAACGCGAACCGTCCGGAAAATACATAGTCTCGCTTCCTTTTAAAGAATTTCCTCCTAATTTGGGTAGTTCATTTCAAAACGCTTTTCGAAGATATCTAGCTTTAGAAAGAAAATTTCGCTCAATGCAAAATTTTTCATCGAAGTTATAGCGATGCAATACAAGACTTCATCGATCAAGGTCACATGTCTTTAGTAGAGCCACATAGATTGAATAGCGAATCTTCATTTTACATTCCGCATCATGCTATTTTTAAGGAAAGTACTAGTACTCCGCTGAGAGTTGTGTTTGATGCTAGCGCAAAAGGTAGTAATTCGCTTTCTTTGAACGATGTTTTATATACTGGTGAAAAATTACAAACCGATATAGTTTCTTTGTTACTGAATTTTAGACTATTTGCTGTAGCCATGACCGTTGACGTACGTCAGATGTATAGACAAATTTGGCTTAATCCCGATCATCGATGCTTTCAAAGAATTCTCTGGCGATTTTCGATTAATGAACCTCTCCAAACATACGAAATCAATGTGGTCTCTTTTGGAGTCAAAGCCTCGCCATTTTTAGCGCTTCGTACAGTTAAGCAACTTGCCTCGGACGAATCTAGAAATTTTCCGCTAGCTGCAGGAATTGTAAATAGAGATACATACATGGACGATGTTGTAACTAGTGTTCCTACCAGTGAAGAAGCTATTGCGTTGTACCGCGATTTAATTGGTTTGTTTAGGGCCGGGGGGTTTAGCTTAACCAAATGGGCAACAAACTCTAATGAGTTATTGTCAGAAATTTTAGAACCGGAACGCTGCTTTCAGCCCGTTGAATTTAGCAATGATTCCTTGAAGGTCTTAGGTTTTCAGTGGCATCCGCAAACCGACTTGCTTGGTTTTAAAATTAGTGTTCCTGACATAGAATGTACGAAACGGAATATTTTGTCAATAATTGCTCGCATTTGGGATCCTTTAGGATTGTTGGCTCCCGTTACCTTATATGCAAAATTATTGATTCGGGAAATTTGGGTTCAAAAACTTGGTTGGGACGATCCTGTATCGGTTGATATACAAAAAATTTGGAGTCTTTTAAAAAGAGAGTTGCATCTTTTGGAAAACTTTGAAATTCCGCGTCATTTAGGAACTTGTAGTAATTTACCTGTGACAATGGTTGGATTTTCAGACGCATCAGAAAAGGGTTATGGAGCGGTAGTGTATGTAAGAGTTCCAGAAAAGGTACCTACTGTTAGAATCATTTGCGCTAGATCAAAAGTTGCTCCGTTAAAGTCACTTTCGATACCCAGATTAGAGCTTTGTGCTGCGCTTCTTTTAGCTAGACTGATCCATTTTGTAGAAAGCACTTTCAAATCGCGATTAATTATAGAAAACATTGTTGCTCTGTCTGATTCTTCGGTCGTACTTAACTGGATAAACGCATCTCCACATCGTTGGCACACTTTTGTAGCAAATCGCGTGGCAAAAATTCAAGAATTAGTGCCGTCGGTTAATTGGTATCATGTCGATGGGAAGGAAAACCCAGCCGACCCAATTTCTAGGGGTCTAACACCGGCGCACCTTTTAAACCACCCGATTTGGCTAACTGGTCCTAGTTGGTTATTTATGGACAAACAGTTATGGCCTATTAACTCTTCAACTAATACAGACGAACCTCCACTCGAAAAGAAACCGATAGTTCTCGTCACTTTCTCACGTGGTGTCAACCCTTTACGACAACTTATAGACAGATCGTCTTCGTATAGTAAATTGCGCAATGCAGTTGTATATGTTCTCAGATTTCTTAAGATATTGCCAAAAGGAAATCCTATTACACTCAAAGACTTAGAAACCGCTGAATTAACGCTAGTTAGACTTGTCCAAAGAGAACATTTTGCTTCAGATTTAGCTTTGTTAGAGCAGAATAAACCTTGTTCGCCTAAAATTCGTGCCTTATGTACGTTTCTTAAAGATTGAGTTATTAGAGTAGGAGGACGTCTATCAAACTCAAATTTAGAATATGATCAGCAGCATCCGTTTGTGCTGCCAAAAAAAGACCACTTGGTGGATCTCTTAATAGACTATTTTCACCAACGTAATTTACATACTGGTCCGCATCTTACACTGTCGTTGTTGCGTCAGAAATTTTGGATTTTAGCTGCACGAAATGTTGGTAGACATCGCATTCGCAACTGTAATTTTTGCTTTAAATTTCGTCCTCGCGCAACTTTCCCATGTATGGCGGATTTGCCCGCTCCTAGAATTACAGAAGCGAAACCATTTTTGCACAGTGGTGTAGATTATGCCGGACCTTTCTATATCACTCTGACTCGCCGTAGAGGTGTAAAAAGCCAGAAAGCTTATTTATGCTTATTTATTTGTTTAGTTACCAAAGCCTTACATCTAGAAGTGGCTTCTGACCTATCCACTGCGACTTTTATTAATGCCTTTAAACGTTTTTTATCCCGTCATGGTCCTTGCTCGGTTTTGTATTCCGATTGTGGTACAAATTTTATTGTAGCTAAAACTGCCTTAGACGATTTGTCAAAATTTATGACCTCACAAGAGGATCATTCTAGTATTGATGATGAATTGATAAAACGAAATGTAGTATGGAAATTTAATCCTCCAGCAGCACCTCACTTTGGAGGAATCTGGGAGGCAAACATTAAAAGTGTGAAGTCTCATTTAACTAAAGTTATTGGCACCCAAATTTTGACTTATGAAGAATTTACGACGGTTATTACTCAAATAGAGGCTTTATTAAATTCTCGACCATTGTGTACGCTCAGCTCGGATCCTAACGAGCCGTTAGCTTTGACGCCTGCTCATTTTTTGACAGGGACGCCCCTTCAATCGCTACCAATTCAAAATTTATACATGTCGACTAATTTAGTAACCCGAAAAGAACTGCTCGATCAAATTTTGCAAACGTATTGGAAACGATGGCACGTGGAATATCTACATAATTTGCAAGTTCGTCAAAAATGGAATAAGCCATCTTCTCCAATAAAGGTCGGTGCGGTCGTAGTTTTGCGGACGGATAACACCCCACCGTTGCATTGGCCATTAGGGGTCGTTCAAGAGGTCTTTCCTGGCAAGGATGGGATAGTTCGCGTCGCCAGCGTCAAAACTCCCAATGGTCTTTATAAACGACCTATAGTTCGTCTATGTCCCCTTCCAAATCAGTGATCGTTTTGATCCTATAATTTTGTTTTTTCTTTTTGGGTTGATGCAATTACTTGCAGTTTAATTTAATTTAATATTTATTATTATTATTCGGAAGGGAACTTATATTTCTTTTCTTTAGTTGATAATTTAGTTTTAGTTAAGTTCATTCCTTAACGGTCGGGGGGAATGTTAGCGCGCCTTTTCATTTAGGGTTTTTTTTGTGATATTTTACTAAGAGATAAGTAGTAGTCGAGAAGCGATCGGGTGGCAGCAACACGCCGCATTTCGCAGTGTATTTATTAATTGTTAAGTTAATTGTGCCGTGCCGTCAAGGTTCTTTTTCTTCCCATTCTTCCTCTTTCCTTCCTTCTTCCCTCTTACATCGATCTGCACTTTGACGGACCATTCGGTAAGTTTTTTTTGTGTTGTTTTGGATTCAATTAAATAGCCTTTCTTTTACGCAATAACACAAATAATGAAAAAAAACATAGTTATTAATCGTTCCGTTTTGAATCCAATCTTCAAAAAGAGTGTAAGCATTGCATGATTTGTAATTATACTTAAAAAAAATGGGTTAATAAAGACACAATATCAAAAGCCTGGTTTAATCTCAATGGGGCTAAATTGACGTGCCTGAACATGGCTCTACCGAAAAAAGAAACATACAAATGTCACTGTAATATCATTTAAAGGTTAAATAATAAGTGATAAGTTTGTTTTAGACGTGAGAATGGTTTTAGTACAACGTTAGATTGGTTTAATAGATATCCATTATTTTTAAAATTATTATTTTATTAATTAACACAGCCATATCAAAGGGAGCATTATAAATACACGTATACCTACGATGAGACCCTTACACAATTAAAAATTATACACGGAGAAATTATTAAACCTTTACCAACAAAGATGTAAATTATATTCGCAATAATTCTGGGCAAAAAATGAAAAAATCTGCAGACAAATTACTAACGGAACCGAAGAAGTGTAATATCATTTAAATGTAAGCAAAATTAGTACAGTTAAAAATGTTGTTTGCAGATAAGTAGCATTTTCCCTACAGGTAAATATGACTAGTTTCAACGTTACTAGTTAACTTAAGTTGTTTCTGCACGAATTAACGGCTTTACAAAGTTACGATTTTAAACATTTATTTAACAAATAAAATGACACAATTAATTATAGTTTTTCTGGAGGAGAGTGGTATCATTCGCGACACATTATCTTAAAAATAGCCAAAGGATAAAAACTGGTGAAAAAGAAGTTAAAAAGGGCACTAACAATGATTTAAATTACTCATGAAGGCGGCTTAAATTTAGATAAAATGTTCGACAAATGTGTTAATCTTTACACGGCTTATTTTCATAAAGTCCAAGTTCATCCAGGTTATTTAACTACTAATAAATTTTAAGACATTTAATAGATGATTGATCTCCCTTCATTGTTGTAAGATAATAACCGAAACATTACGTAATTTGTCCTTTTGTTGAAACACTCGAATTTAAGAAAAATAACACTTACAGCTCATTTTCCAAAAAGGGGACTTGTAAACACCAAAATTCACAATGTTGTTGTACTGTGATGCAAACTCACGAACGTTATGGGGCACAAAGTTTATTGATCACTTTTAACAAGTGTTAGATACTTCGAAAATCTTCAGCGACGTTACATTTTTAAGTCTTCAATCTGAATTGCTAGCTTATCAGTTTAGTCAACATTTATAACCATTTTCGCCCCTCTTTTGTTATCCAATGGCCACGTGTTAACAGTTAATTTATAACTCTGTTTTTCAGGATCTAGAATATTTCCATGAACTCGTCAACCTATTACGATATTTTGGCAGAATTATCCACGATGACGAGAACTATCTTTGTCTCAAGTAATAGTTTTGGAAATTTTCGTAATGAGTTTGTAGCTTTACGGGAGTAAATAATACTCAGGTTTACTAACAAAAATATATTGAAGAATTTACACAGTCTTTTCGCTTCGGAGGACGCGGATCGAGAGAGGCTTGAGAGAGTGGTCCGCTTGCACTGAGTTTGCGCATATTCAATTCCTTAATATTTCTACTGACCGATAGGAGTCGCTACACTATCCCCCTTCTAGTGAGAGCCGAACGAAAATTTATTAATTACAAAAAAATTATAGTGAACATATTAAATGGTGATTTCACCGGTAAACGAACTTGTAGTCTTTGGGTCTTCGTTTTCGTTGGCGAGTGAAAGATTGATGCGCCTTTGAGCTTTTATGGGGGTGCCGGCTTGTGTGGGGTCTGGTTTCTGTTTTTCGACGTAAGCGGGCTTCAGGCGGTCTATAAAAACCGTTGTTTCTTTTCCGTTGACTAAGAGTGTGAAGTACTTCTCGCCTGCCTTGACCACCTTGTAAGGTCCATCGTACGGGGGCTGCAGGGGTTTTCTGACGGCATCAACCCTTACGAAAACAAATTCGGCGCTGAGGAGATCTTTCGGTATTTGGTGGTCGCCGTGGGTTTGTGTCTTACAAAAATGAATCTTCCTCATTCTGCTCTTTAACTCTCCCGCATATGTGGAGTCCGCTTCCGGGAATAAGGTGGGCGTGGATGGGTCCACGAGGTCCCCAGGGAGTCTTAAAGTTGTCCCGTACACAAGCTCAGCTGTTGTGGCGCCCATGTCATCTTTTACGTCGCTTCTGATTCCAAGCAAAACGAACGGTAGGGCTTGGGTCCAGCTTGTGTTATGGCATTTTAACGCAGCTTTTGATCGCCGATGGAACCTCTCGACTAAACCGTTTGATTGTGGTTGGAAAGCCGTAGTTTTATTATGTAAGATGCCTACGGTTTGTTGGAGGTGGCGGAACAGCGCTGATGTGAACTGCGTTCCTCTGTCGGACGTTATCCTGGTGGAGACACCGAAGCGTGGTATTCAATTGTTAACGAAAATTTTGGCGCATGTTTCGGCTGTGATATTTCTGATCGGGATTGCTTCGGACCACCTGGTAAATCTGTCTATGATCGTTAGTAAATATTCGTAGCCTGCAGACGGGGATAGTGGGCCTACAATGTCCACGTGTATGTGTGAGAATCTTGCATCTGGTTCCTGAAAAGTCCCAACAGCGGACTTGGTGTGCTTCTGAATTTTTGCTTTCTGACACGACAAGCAAGTTTTTACCCATCTGTTTACGTCTTTGTTCATACTGGGCGAAAAGTATCTTGGCTGGATCAACTTTTTGTGTTTTTTGTGCCTGGGTGTGACAGATTGTGTTTCTGATCAAAGATGCGGCGTCTAAAACTTGCAGGAACATACAGTCTATTGCCATGTGTAGTTTCATACCATGGTTCCGTTTCAGTTTCTGGTACCAGTAAACACTTGAATTTGTACTTTGCCATTAAATCTTTTATTTCCTGGTCTTCGTCTTGGGCTTTTCTGATGTCGCTTTCATCCCATGAAGTTGCAGTCTCAATGCGAGATAGCGTGTCTACAGGCACGTTTTCTTTTCCAGTAATGTACTTTATGTCTGTTGAGAACTGGGAAATTAAATCTAGTTGCCTGACCTGTCGGGGGCTGCATTTCTCTATCGTGAAATTACGACCCTCTAAAAAGTGTTAGAAATTTATGATCGTCGCATGTATGGCCAATAGTTCACGATCATATGTGCTATACTTTCTTTCAGTCGTCGTAAGTGTTCGCGAAAAAAAAGCTATGGGCTTTTGGGTGCCGTTTTCGAGTTATTGCAGAACACCCCCTATGGCGACGTCCGATGCATCCGTGACGACGCTTAAGGTTGAATTTTTTTTTGGGTATGTTAACATGGCGGCTTCCTGCAATTGCTGTTTTGTCTGCTCAAAAGCTGCTAGGGCTTCAGGCGTTGGTGATATGGAGACATCTCAGCGAGTACACCCGTTACGTAACGCACTTAATGGTTTCTGGGTTTCTGCGGCCTTGGGGATCCACCGGCGGTATTAATTAACCATCCCCAAAAATCGCTAAGTTGTTTAGAAGTTATGGGAAATTGAAGTTCAGTTATCCTGGCAACCTTTTCGGGGAGAGGTTTGAGACCTTCTGCTGTCACTTTGACTCCAAGGAACTCTAATTCTGCAACTGCAAATGTGCATTTACTCATATTTATTACGATACCGTATTGGTGAAGGCAATTCAGCAACGCGTGGAGATGCTCTAAGTGTTGTTCCTCGGTTTCGGATGCCACCAAGATGTCGTCGATATAGACGTAGACAAAATCTAAGTCTTGAAGAATGCTGTCCATGAATCTCTGGAATGTTTGCGCTGCATTCTTCAAACCGAAAGGTATTTTTAGGAATTTAAAGAGACCAAATGGTGTTATCACGGCTGTTTTCGGGATATCTGAGGGGTTTACGGGTATCTGATGGTACGCTTTTACGAGATAGATGGAACTAAAAACTTTTTGAAGCTGAAATCTTGTATATGGGGAATGGGGTAGCGGTCTGGTATCGTCTGTGCGTTTAAACTGCGAAAATCCCCACGAGGTCTCCAAGTTCCACCTTTTTTGGGAACCATATGCAAGGGGCTGGCCCACGGAGAAGGCGATGGTTGGATAACTCATGCTGCCTGTAATTCGCTGAAAACACTCTTTGCTGTTTTCAATTTATCTGGGGCAAGTCTTCGTGGTCTGTGGTGGATGGGGGGGGGGGCTTTGTTTCAATGTGGATGGCTTAATGACATAAGGAAATTTCCACAAAAGTTCGTGAATTTGAGGGTTCGAACAGCCGTCGAACACCGCGCAAATTCCTGTCTTGTTCGTGGGGCGTAGCTTCGCGATACACGTGACTTTTAAATTAGTTACGGTGTCTATTAGTCTTTTATTATGCACGTCCACTAAAAGTTTAAAATTTGCAAGAAAATCCGCGCCTAATATGGGGTCGGTTACGTTTGCCACTATAAAGTTCTAATTAAAATTTGTGCGGAGGCCTAAATTAACGTTTAATTGTCTTTCACCATATACTTTGATGGGAGTACCCGAAGCGTTTTGTAATCTAAGTCTATGTGTATTGTCGGTTTTGCAGCGGAACCGCGGAGGCAAAAAACTTAAATCGGCGCCCGTATCCACTAAAAACTTAATTTTTGACTCACCATCGCACATAAAAAGTCTGTTTTCTGCGTTATTTGCAGGAGCGCTATCTACCCCTGCAGTTGCCTTCCGTTTTTTGGAAATGTGCAGGGAGTAGTGCATTTGTTGGCGTTGTTGCCGAACCGCTTGTGATAAAAACACCACAGATCGTCTTCTTGTCCATCGCGACTCTTGCTTCGGGCCCTGCTTCTATTTCTGGACTTATTATTGTTGCGCTCTATCTTATTTTCTAGTTTGTCTAGACGCTTCAAAATGGCGGACAAAATAGTGGCAGTATGGTTGCAGGAGTTACACTTAGATGGCGCTTGTCTGTAGCTCTGATTGTCGCTACTGTACCTAGAGGGCATTTGGTTTAAACTGTCATGACCGCTTGATAACGCTGCTGACGGTTTTAGCGCGGGTTTTACGCCCGAAATGGGGGCTGGTGGCGTCGTTTCCAAAATTTGGTCTGCCATCCCAGCAACTCCTTCGTGCGGCAGACCACCTAGAGTAATTAAAATTGGATGGATCGCTACCGGCATTTGCTGAAGAAAGAGCTCCCGTAATACGTTCGAGTTAACGTATTGTTCTTCCCCAACCAGGTTTTTCATATGGCGCAATAACTGACTTGGATTCCTGCTTCCCAATTCTTGGCCTGAGAGCAACTGCTTGAGGCATCCGTTTCACGACCTCTTCCTTTAGTTTAGAGTATGGGGCGGTTTTATCCGGGTCTTCAATGAGGTTTCCAACTTCAGCCACTACCTCTGGTGGTAGCACAGATATCACGTGGTCAAATTTTGTCTGTTCGCTGGTAATTTTGGGGGAGGCCAAGTAGAATTTGGCTTCAACTGCCCGGAACCATAAACTTGGCCGGTTGTGTCAAAAGTGCGGAAGCTGAAGAGGGGCTGCCGCAGCCACCGGATGTGTATCTTGATTACCACCGCTTCCGCCATTTTGTGGCTGTTCAATGTCATCAGGCCCGGGCATTGTAGACACGTGCTTTTTGACACTCGCGAAAATACCGGTACGCGATCAATCTTACGAATCACTAAGTACTTACGCGATCACGTCGGGGTCACCAATTGTAGCTTTACGGGAGTAAATAATACTCAGGTTTGCTAACAAAAATATATTGAAGAATTTACACAGTCTTTTCGCTTTGGATGACGCGGATCGAGAGAGGCTTGAGAGAGTGGTCCGCTTGCACTGAGTTTGCGCATATTCAATTCCTTAATATTTCTCCTGACCGAAAGGGGTCGCTACAAGTTGAAACTTTTATCAATAATTTATCATTTTGTTTTATCTGGTAATTGCTCCCTTTTTCATCATATTGACGCACAACATGAAATAATTGTGACATCCGGGTATTGCTTAATTTTCAAATAAAGAAGGGCCTTTTGGCCCGTCACAATATGTTTAATAAATTATTGCTGTTTTTGAGGGGCGTCGATTTTTTCGAAGCATCGTATTCGTATTTGTCAGAAAAGTAATGTCGCTAAACAAATTTTTTGCTTGGTAAACGAGTATTTGGAATTGGTGTATGCATTACAGTGATATATTATATATTTATCGCCATCCATGATGTCTACAAGGATTGAATAATATAACAATTTCTTCGTGACTCTTCAGTGGCCACTAAATTACCATATTGATACAAAGTGTCCCAGAACTCATCTGGTCGGGGCAGTGTGAATCAACAAGACGATATGACCCCCGTCTGTTTTTAATATTTGACAGTCTTTGACATTTTAGTATTAAAGCCACAAATTGAAGCTTTTCCCAAGAATTAGGACTTGAATTACGACTATTATAATGACTTAGAAGGTAGAATAATTAGCCACAAAACAGTTTTCTCCTTTAAAAATGTCGTTACAAATGACATACGTGACAGCACAATACACTTTTGAGAAAAGTCTTCTAATTTGGAAGAGTGAGAACGGTCCTGCGAGCACCACACTGATCTCCTTTCTATTTGGTACAACGTGACCTGTTTCCCTTGTTCGTGAGATACCTTTATTTAGAATCACTTTATGATAGGGATGATTCCCTTCAGGAAAGCGTTCCCGTTGTCGCCTCTCTTGAACTAGTAGCACTCTATCCACATGTTCCTCAAGCTATCAACATTTCCACATAATCTCCGGCAGAATACATGAAGACATAGTACGGTTGAGCTCCATGGCGGTACTAAAGTGCTCTTGGTGCTCATAAAATTTTCAAACTGACGTTTGCCAACGTATCTCGAAAGTTTCATAGTCGACCAGTTTACTGGACAGGTAATAAAATATGCAACCTAGCAACAATTATGAGAAATAACCTGGATGGTTAAAAAAGCTCTGATTGGTCGAATTAAACTGTTCTTTTCTTGAATACCGTTGAAGATAGAAAAATTTGTCATTAGGATTATTTTTTCGTCTTTTTATGACGATTTCTCTGCTTTTCTCTGGGGCACGGTGACTTTATGACAAGTTTGGTGAAACGTTTTCGTTGATTGTTGCGGTGACCAAATAGTTATCATTTTTGTTGCCAAAACGTTTTTACAACCGCTAAATAACAATCTGTGCTACTTGGGTTACGACCAGCCCATTTCCCATTGATTAAATATGTCACAATTCAAGTGACCAATTAGATCAATCTTTTTACTAGCCGATGGAAGTTTAAATTAGTGGTGAACGAATCAAACATTTGGATCCGTACCGGATCAGATTTTCAATAATCCGGATCAGAAATGATCCGGATCAGAAACGAGTCCGTAACCGGATCAAACATTAAATCATCGTCAAAAAAAAGTACATGTTGGTATCTATTGACAAATATTTATATCTACAGTTGTAAATAAATAACGAAAACAATGTTTAATAACAATATATTAGGTTTATTTCACACTAGCAGTTGCCCGCGGCTTCACACGTATGTTCACAATTATTTTGAAACTCGGAAAAATACTGCAAAACTTGGTAAGGTGACCCGATACGAAACCGAGTTACTTTTGGCAGTTTTTATAATGGCTTTTACTCACTGTTATCAGTAGGATATATGCGCCGGTGACGTCACAAATTCAAACTTTGTCAGCACGTTAGATGGCGCTGTAGTCAACAAGCTACCAGCCAATCCCGTTAGATGGCGCTACCGTAATATGGAAAACATTCAAACTTTGTCCGCACGTTAGATGGCGCTGTAGTCTACAAGCTACCAGCCAAACCCGTTAGATGGCGCTGTAGTCAACAAGCTACCAGCCAACCCCGTTAGATGGCGCTACCGTAATATGGAAAACTGCTTATACTTACATTTTTTCCATTTTGGTAGCAAATTTTAAATTAACACATATTTTCGGTGTAAAATTGATTACTAAAATAAAATTATTAAGTAACAATTAAATGATTGCTTACCTATATAGCTAAAAGTTTCTGAGACAAATTTTCTTTCAACCGCAATTTTTATTGGCTGCTCTTTCGAGCATTTTAGCTTTTTGAAATAAGATCATATACTGAAGTAACGCGGTTCAAATTCAAATTTCCCGGTCTTACAATGCCAAGAGACTGGTGCGTTTGAGCGGTGCAAGGGTGCACCGGAATGCACCCTGAAGAAAAAGGAGGGAGGAAATAGAACGGCGGGAAGTGAGTCGTTCTTAGACTACCCCAAGTGGAAGACGGGGTTCGAGTGTTGTGTTGCGAGAAATAGTTGTTTAAAAGTTTAAAGAAGCTTTAGAGGCATTATTTATCGACCAACAGGTACCCTAATTGTATTCAAAGTTTCGCTAGGTATTTTAGGCGTGGATGTCTTGTCCCGAGTGAGATATTTCAAGATACGGCTGAGCGTGGGGACGCTACTGAGAGACGCCGAAGGACGCCACCCTCGTTACTGAGTTAACTTGTTGCATGTGCATGTTTTCTTACTTTTAACAAGAACCCCCGTTCTTGTTAATTTGTTTAATTTTATGTTATTCACCTGCGAAATTATGGGTCTTTTGTTGGGGCGCGTCGAGAGAGAGTACGCGGAAGTAAAATCTTAACTTGTGACCTTAATTCTTAAATCTCTACTTAATATGTTCACTCTGAAAAGTCATATTGTTTTTAAGTCACACATCCATTGTGAGATTATTAATCATTATTTTATCTGTGCGTCATTTGGAGATTGCGACTGAAAGAGTGATGTTTGATTTCAAAATTTAACTTTGCCTGGGTAGTTCAATCAAGAGAACTTTTAATGGCTGGGTCTTTACAGCCGGATAGGACAATGGGGGATAATAGTAGTTGCTACAGTGTCCCTAACATAGCACATTTGTATGATGAGTGCTTCATTGACACCCCCGGGGAGAAGACTAGTGCTTGGGCCTCGAGGCTGTGCCCCACGATAGTTGGCGCCGCTGTTGTGGGTTTGCAGCGAAAGGTTCATGCCATTATCATTCTCTACCTTCAGGTAACCCTAAGATGCAGTGGTTACGTTCGGTTCAGGTGGTTGTTCACTCCGGTGTGATGAGGAAGGAGGCGGTAGATAGTAGTTGCTACAGCTACTTGCCTCTGGGTGCATTTCTATTGGTTTGGGTAATTCATCTGACCCCGAAGGTTTCGCGTACTAGCGTACTTGTCGTTTTTTTTATACCGTTTATTTGTCACATGAAATACAACCTCTCGACGCCTCAGGGGTAGCTTTATATTTTAACTTTTGTTATTTGTGGTTAGAAAAACAAAGATAATAGCCGGGCGTTTTATTGTGGATACGGTTTGGGGAAGGTTTTATCCGGTCCTTCTTGCAGTAAATATTTGGTGCTTTATTTACTTAATCGAGGTGACGGTAGTTGTTGGTTTATTTTATTTGTTTTTATTTATTTTTGTTTTAGTAGTGTAAATATTAAGTGTGATTTGTCCGAAAGTCTCGACACTCCTGCTAAACAGTTACTGTATGATCATTATAATTATTCAATTTATTTTACGATTTGCTGCAAGAATCAAACAATAAAATAATGCTCCCTTCCAACTGGTTGTATTATTGTATTCTCCCATTCGAACCCCATACGGTCACATCCGAACGCAGCCGCCATTTGTTATCCACACAGCGTAGGTTCTACTTTCCGCCGTAAAATGATGATCTTATTTTGGCCAAACTTTTGAATTCAATTTTCCCGCGTTCTTTCAAATTTGGCGGCAAGCGTGGGTCATTACAATACACTATGTAAAAATTCTTCAACTTCTAGCGTGGTTAAACGAAATTCAACATTTTGTAACAACATTATTTATAATAAAACAAATTTTTAAAACTTTAAAATTTACGGGGCACACCATACTTAACTAGATATTACTCGAAAAGCACGTACAGGCGTCGTTTATACCAGTTTATCAGTGGCGGCTCGCAAAAATTTTTGTTGGGTGGGCAAACCAAAATAATATTCTTTCCAAAAAAAAGTAACCACATAATAGTTATTTACGCAAATAAAATAAAAACAACACAAAATTAATCTTCTAAATAAAACAAACAAAAATATAATTTCTTATTATAAAACGAATTTTTTATTCTAATAAAGAAAATTAGAAAGAAACAAAAACCGATAATATAATATTAAAAAAATTAAATAAAAAATTCTACTCGTAATAAGGCGTAAAAGTACATTTTAGACATGTTTGTATGTTAAATCTATACGCCTGTTCTTTACTTGGGCAAACCTGTCTATAATGTTGTCAAAAAAACTTGAATCTTTTCGAAGAGTCTTTACAAGATCTTTTTCTATGGCGATTACTCCCAGGCTATTTAAACGGTTTTGAGACATAGTGTTCCTAGTAAAAGATTTTATTCGCTTAAGAGTAGAAAAAGACCTTTCAACAGAAGATGACCTTGCTGGCAATGACAAAATTAAACATAATAATTTGTAAGTTTCAGTAATTTCATCTTGCAGCGAGTTCGATGTTATAAATTTTAATTTGTCCTTCAGTTCTGCTGATTCCCCTAATAACGTAATGTCGGAATACAATACTTTTAACTCACTTTCTAATTTGTCTTTAATAAATAATTTAGGATAATTCAGACATAAATTATTTAATAGATCGTTTGGAAACTTTTTAAAAAATGTAGCAAATTTCTCACTATTTAAAAGATTAAAAAAAATTTAACTTTTCAAAATCGGCAAATCTAATTTCAATTTGTGTCACTATTATATCTAATATTTCATTAAATAGTCGCACATATAAAGTCTTAGATTCATTTGGATCACATTTTCTTCTTTTTGTCAGTGGACCACAGTTATTAATCGCATTGTTATAAATACGAGTAAAATACATTTCATCATTTCTAAAATTTCTAAGTGTTTGCAAAAGATTTTCTATTTTTGTCTTGCAGTACGAAATAACAGTTAATTTACTTTGTATAATAGAATAGATTAACTCGGTCTGTTCAAAAATTAAATTAAATAAACTGAGTAAAACACTGTGTCAAAATTATTTAAAAATTTTTGGTAACCAATCGCTTCTCGAATTGTTACAGAATCTTTATTAACATCTGGGCTTGTTAAAATCTCGTCAAAAACCCTAAGAAGTTCTTCCCTATGATTTAATACAGTCTGAACAATTCGAGACTTGAAGTTCCAACGAGTTTGAGAATTACTTGGTACTCTTCTGCTGCAGACAGTATCTAGGATGTTAGTACGTTTTGTAGATTTCGAAAAAAAAGCTGAAATTCCAGACAGTGTTGCAAAAAAAATTTTACATTCTTGAACTCTATTGACACAATCCTGAAGAATTAAATTTAAACGATGAGCGTAACAATGTGTAAACAAAGCCTGAGGAGCAATCGTTTTAATTTTAGTTTGTAAACCCGTTCAGCTCTCCGGCCATCACTGAGGCTCCATCATAAGTTTGCCCTATTAACTTGTCTTGTAAATTAAATTTTTCAAAATGTGTTGATAGTAAACTGAATAAATCATCTGCCGTACGTCCTGCACTAACATCAAAAAAGCCCAAAAACCGTTCCCTAATTTCTCCATCCTGGATATAACGAAAAATCACTGACAACTGGGAATGGCAAGATATATCCGTCGTTTCGTCAACTTGCCAGGAAAAACAAATGGACTGACTTATTTCCGATTCTATACTTTGCATGACAACATGGTTAACACAGTCAATTAAATCATTTTGTATAGTTTTGGACATGCCACTAAAAACGGAAGATGACTTTAAAAATTCCTCAAATTTTGAATCGTATGTACTTAAGAACTCTGCAAGTTCCCTAAAATTACCCTGATTGTGAGAATCTTTTTTTTCGTCATGTCCACGAAAACCCAGCTCTTGGCATGCCAAAAATATTGTCATGTCGATAAGTCGTTTTAAAATGTCGCGATTTTCTTTAACAGTTTCATTGTGTTTAACTACAGCAGCACGATGAGCCGAATCTACTGAATTTTGAATGTTTTGGATCCCAAATAATTTAAATTTTAAAGCTGAATATGTATGTTCTTTAGATTTATTATGCGTTTCCAGAGACTTATACAAGGTTTTCAAATTATCAATTCCTGTTGTTTTCCAAGGACTTTTGTCGTTTGTGCTAAATAATATACAAGGCCAACAATATAATTTTGCCCTGGTTTCACAACCTGTAAGCCACAGATATTGATTGTACCACGATGTACAAAATTTTCTGTTTGCCGATTTTGTGTTCGTATTGGTGAGGTTAATTAATGGAGGCGTGGGCCTCGATAATTTTTTAAGGAAAAATTTGTCGTCAAAAGATATGACCTTACTCGAATTTTCCAACAAATAGTTCACGACATCACCATTATTGCTCACCACATCCCTTATTGAGGCCATACTTATCGCCACCACAAGAACAAATCACACAAATCCAATAAAAATCACAGCAATAACACGACTTAATATTTAATTAATGTGCTGAATGATGAATTTCGTTAATACGAATAATAACGAAAACATAGGGCCGATACCGAACATTGCCGAGCTTCTGGACTGGGCACGCAACGTCTGCATTCGGTATTTCAGGAAAATGCCACGTTTGGAATCGCAATTTATTGTGATATTATAAGGAAAATGACCAGAACATTAGAAATAATACAGATTTATTTAAAGTTTGTTTCAGTAAAAATTGCTTTCTTACCACTAAAAATAATTGAAGGCATAAAAAATCGCATTTATGTATTTTACCGTGAATGTTGATATTTACTACTTACTTACCTCTAAAGGACTCCATAGTAATTAAACCATTCAGAACATAATAAATATGATTTTGAAATAGCGAATACGTCTTACTAAAAGCTAATAAAAATTATAATTTTGTATGCTTGTGATGAGTGATTAACTGATTATAATGGGAATTTTAAAAATAATTATAAAAAATATAAATTTAGGAGTATTTATATATTAATCTTTTCAAAGTGGTGAAGAGAAAATTTAATGTAGTATACGTAAAAGTATGCATTTTGTAACATTAACATAGCGTTTCACAGACTGCGTTCAAGTTTCAACCTGGGCATGCCACCGCTGCCGATAGAGTAGCGGTACAATGCAGACCTACGTCATCGTCGTTTCTCAGCTCTACAGCACATGTCTTGTCATTTCAACTGCATTAACGTACAGCTGAGCTTACAACTTGGTACCGTGGCATGCCCAGGCTGATTATTTTCGAACACCACAAAAACGCAGCGGATTTCAAAATGACAATTAATAACTGAGGAATTATAATTATAATGTATTGTTACTTTTAAATATTATTTATGGGTACAAATACAATCATTAAAAAAATTGTTATTTAATGGCATTTAAATTGGGTGGGCAGTGCCCACCCTGCCACCCTTGACGAGCCGCCACTGCAGTTTATATAGACTTGTGATAAACAACAGGATGAGTAATAGAAACCGCAATTTCCGTTCTTATACAGATTTTAATTAAAACCACAAGATAATAAATTGATAAACGTAAGAAACCACAATAAACAGGATGTGAAATGACCACAAACACACGTGGAGCCAAACTCAAGGTCAAGGTTGTGTTGATAAACGTAAGAAGCCATAATAAACAGGATAAGAAATGACCAAAAAACACAATCACACACGTAGAACTTTTACTACCAAAAATTTGTATTTGTTGTTAGTTCATATGGAAATGTTAATAAATCGTAAAACTGAAAATATGCATAAAGTCATTATTTTCTACATAATGCGTGCAGATGTGTTTAATATACTTTTTGACAACGACTCTTCTTGTCGGCTATATAACCTGGGGGGCATTTGTTTTTATTGTGTGGTAGAGGTTCTATTTGAATCCAGCATTTTCATAAGAATTAATCCTTTCATTGTTTTTTGTTTTTAATTGTATTTTCGACATGATTGCTGTTAATTATATTTTTTGGTATGATAAAAATTTGATATGAAATTTCAATGTAATATTTGATATATAAGGAAAGTAATTAGTAAATATGATAAGAAAAATTAAAATACAGAAAAGTAATTAAGCTTTATTATTGGTAACTAATACACAAGTATTATGATTTTTGTATAATTCAAAATAATCTAGTAACGTTTGGATCCAAAGTGTCACTCCTGAAAAGTAATCAATAATATTTCAATATTAAGTACTAAATACATTTATTTTACCTGCAATAATTATTTTTACACCATGAATAGACAAGTTATCAGTGTTATTGTTGTCAGTTAATACAAATAAACTGGATGCTATTATGCTACATATGCTCCACAATGTACAGCAAGTGATTTTAAAAAAAAATCATTATTACCAAAAATCCGGTTGAACCAAACACATAAACAACTGAAAAAATGAAATAAAAGGAAAAACAAAAAAAAGTAAATTTATTATTACTTACCAAAAAACGATAAATAAAATGCCAAATCGGTGACTTTTTCAATTATTAGTACGTTCCAAGAAGACTGTTTTAATTTCTTCTTTTTTTTCTTTTTTTAATTGTTACGTTCGGAACTGAGATTTGTCATCTTTATCCCAAATGTGGTGTTGTTTACGCAAAATTAAAAATTTTATTGTAGTTATTCTTTTTTTATAGTTGCTTCTTATCAATTTTTAGGTTGTTTAGTTTTCATATTTAAATTATTATAACTAACTCATACTAAACTAAACTATCATTACTAAAAATAATATTATTTTCAATTATGGTATCATTGTTACTGTCTCTGATATTGCAAAATAACTTCTCATTCGATCTTGAATAATTATATAGTAAGCTTTTGTATGAATTGGAAAATAATGAAAACATTGAATTTTGTTGGTGGCATTATTTTTCAGACGAAAATATATTTTTTCTACATTTAAAAATGGCTAAATGTATTACCGTATTTTTTCTTTTTTATTGTCGTTTCTTGTCAGCAGGTAGTTTTTCGATTATATTATGATTTATGTTAAACAAAATCTTTAATATTAATCCAACTGTTTTGATTACTTGAAAACCCAAGCCATTTAACAAGTAGTTGATTTCCTTTACGACGAATAACTTTTTCAACTAAATATGAATCAATATATTTACTTTTTTGCAGTTCTGGTTCATAAAAACATCCTTTAAGTGGTTGACCTTGTAAATCTTCAAGCAGATAAGTTCTAGGATTTGTTAAATTAACTTTAAAAATTCTAAATATTTCTGTAGTCCAATAGGGTGTGCATTCTTTTTCAAACAAATATTTTATTTTACTTATTCGTACGAAATCACCCTTATTATATTTATGTGTAACTACAATTTTTAACTGATTGTACGAGTGAATTTCTGACTCATTACTTTTATCAATTTCCACTGGCTTAAATTCTTTGATCATCCCCCGAAGAGATCAGACGTGCCGTGTATTGTGTCTCTTCGAGTGAGGTTAAACGTAAAATGGCCGGCCGCAGTTCGCGGCAAAGGCCGTTACAGCCAACGGAGGCATTGACCACCATCACGGGAGTGGTCAATGCCAAGAAGCGACCCGTGAAACAACATCAGAAGATGTCGTCTCCGACATCTCAACCCCAACCAGCTCCAGGCTCCAAAACGGTCTTCAAGGGCAAGAAGACCGTTGTTGCCAGGGAACTGGACATCAAGAGGCCAACTCCACCGAAGGATAAAAAGGCCCCAAAACCTTCCAAAGTGGAGGGCGAACACCAAACAGCGGACTCGGTGAGTGAGCTTTCCGCTAGTCTAAACGACTCTGACCTTATGCGGAAGGTCATTGAGTATATCGAAGGGAATTCCCGCGCAAAGAAAGTCGTTGGCTCTTCCCGCGCTCCAACGGTCTTAACCGCCGTAACCGACTCTGTAACGGAATCGAGTGTTTCTGGCGGTAGTCAACGATCTAAACCCCATCGGTCGAGGGCAAAGGTCACCAAAGCCCAAATCCACAAATCGGCGTCTCAGTCGTCGTTGATTAAAATAAATCAGCCATCGGTAGCTCATCCACGCTACCAAATTCACCATCTCCCTAGAGATTTCCAAACTTTGAAAAAGCTTCATTGTACCCTCCGCTCTGTTGCAGTTAAGCTTGTCAATCTAAACATTTTCAAAAAGGATGAAAGCGCCATTTTCACGAGCGTTCATCCTCTAACACCAGACCATCAGAAAATGATCTTGGATGCCCTGGGCTCCCCAGGCTCAAAGATCACTCCGATTAATAAATCAGCGAAGCCCCAGCCCCTGAAGCGGAAAGATCTTCAACCGTCATTCTCCTGTGTCCTGCGTCACGTCGATGAGGACATAAATGACACCGATATCCGGGAAGCCTGCTCCGAGCAGGGATACCGTGTCACAAAGGTGTGGCGGATCATCTCCCGCAAAACAGGTAAACCTACCAACCTGTATCGTCTTCTTACTAGGGAACAGGAAACCCTAGATAAGCTTCTGAAGAAAGGCCTCTTGCTCTTCTCAAAACTCCACAGGTGCGAACCTTCTCAGGTTCCACCTGTAACCCAGGCCGTATGCGCCAGGTGCCAGACAGTCGGGCACAGTCTGGATAAATGCCCATCTTCGACCGTTAAATGCCCCAAATGTGGTGAAACCCATGAGTGCACGAGCGAACTCACCCGCTGCGTGAACTGTGAGGGAGATCATCTAGCTTTCTCTAAAAAATGCCCAGTTAGGAAAGCCCCCCTAGCAAAAAATTCCCAAGCGACTTATGTCCAGATTGTCAAAAATTCTAAACCCGAAACGGCCGAGCCGATCACGGTCGATCAATTCATCCGGGCCCTGTCCTTTGTCGTCTTAAATCTCTTCCCGGACAAGCGAGACCAAGAAACTATGCTTGTCGGTCGCGCGTCGCGTCTCTTTCTGAAAAGAGAGGTTAAATTCAATTTTTCTGGGGACATGCTCCATGTTTCCATCGACAAGTTGAATACCCACAAAAATGGCGGTTAATTCCATCAAAATCGCCACGGCCAATTCCGGGGGGGTCACCCGGAAAAAGGCCGCAATAGAAAATTTCCTTTCCCGGGATAATATCGAGATTCTGGGTATCACCGAAGTCAAGGCCAAATCCTTTCCAAAATTTAGAGGTTTCAATGCCACCCATAGAAGATACCCAGCTCAACAGGGCCAACGAGAAACCCGAGGAGTAGCCATTCTTATTAAAAAAGGTTTCGCCTTCAGCGAGCACCAACTCCCTAACAACTTACAACACTTAGATTGCATCGCGGTCGACATTTACATAGACTCCAACATCATTACATTCTTTACCTACTATAATCCCCCAAGACAGTGTTTAAGCAACGAATTAATGCAGTACGCCGCATCTCTCCCTAAAGCAATCATCTTAGGCGATTTTAACGCTAGACACACTGATTTTGGCGACACTTTAACTAATCGAAGCGGCCACATTCTCATCGATGCAATCAGTAATTTGCCATTATATAGGATTCCAAACACTTCCCCAACCCACATCAATCATTGGGAAGGATACTCTATCGTAGATTACATCCTTGTCACAGATTCTTTGTCCAACCGTGCTAGCGACTCTGCTAACATCGGAACAACAATTACATCAGACCATCTTCCGCTCGTATTTGATCTATCTGTATCCAAGCCAAAAACCCCAACTCCAGAGTACATCATCATTCGAGATTCTAAAAACACAGACTGGAAAAGATTTCGTGTTATCCTGGAAAAGGAAATTGTACCTCTTGACCCAACCACCATCCCCGAGGAGATTGAGCGCCAGGTCTCCTACATATCAAAACTTATTCAAGATACATATCTTCAATGCACTCCCGAAAGACGAATTTCATTACATACGACTCCCCTCCCCCCTAAAATTATTGACAAAATTCGGTTGAAACGACACGTTTACAGAGAGTACATTAACACCCGCGATCCGGACATTAAAACACAATGGAACCGTCTAAACGCGACAATTCGACGCGACATTAACCATCATCGAGAAAAACTCTGGAGAGAAACGTGTTCAAAACTCAACTATCGCGACGGAAAACGTTTTTGGAATAAATTAAAAATTTTAACGGGACAAAAATCAAACCCACGACACTTCTTGAAAATTAACAATCAGTTCATCACAACTGACACTGACAAGGCAAACGCATACGCAAAACACTTAGAAAAAATTTTCCAAATTCCGGAAGATCCGTTGTTTAATGACTCTCATAAAAAACGTGTCGAAACATTCCACTCGCAGTTCATTCACCGTACTCAAGCACGCACCTGCTACATAACACAAACCGACCGCCACAAGGACACACAAACAGATGACGTCAGCACCGTATTCGAACCCATTCTGTTAGAGGAAATCGCGACAAAAATACACTTTCTAAAAAACAATAAAGCACCGGGTCATGACAACATTAAAAACATTACACTCAAACATCTCCCACACCCTGTCTTGCAGGCAATTGTCCAAATTTTTAACAATTGTCTTTCTGCATCTTACTTTCCTTGTGATTGGAAATCTGGTGTCGCAATTATGATCCAAAAACCTGGAAAACCCTCAGACGACCCAAACTCTTATAGGCCGGTTACACTCCTGAGTGGAATTGGAAAACTTTTCGAGAGAATAATCACTGAAAGACTTCGTAATTTCTGCGAAAGCATCTCGCTTTTCCCCCCTACGCAGTTTGGATTCCGTGCACAGCGGTCAACGTCCGACCCACTCACGGCGCTGCAAACAGATGTTGCGCGGCACCTGAACCTAGGTCAGTGTGTCTTGGGAGTTTTTCTCGACATTGAAAAGGCTTTCGATAAAGTTTGGCACGCTGGATTGATTTACAAATTAAAACAATTACACTTTAGCGACAAATTAACACAACTAATACACTCGTTTTTATCACACAGAACACTAAAAGTTCGTGAAGGAAACGAACTATCTAACCCAATCAATATAAACGCCGGGGTTCCCCAAGGTTCTGTTCTGTCCCCTCTTCTCTACCTCATCTACTGCCATGACGTACCAATCAAATCCCAAATTGCCACAAAAACCGTTCTCTTTGCTGACGACACGGCCCTGTGGACAGGACAGAAAACATCTTCCAAGGCCACTCAAATCCTTCAAGAGTGCCTTGATGAATTTCAGAAGTGGGCTTCCAAGTGGAAGATAAAACCTAACCCAACTAAGTCTTCGGCCATTCTCTTCCGAAACGGACACCAATGTCAGTCGTTTAAGTTTCAAACCCGGAACATCCACCTTTCTCTTTGGAATAGTCAAATTCCCCTAAGCAATGAGGTTCGATATCTAGGTATCACATTCCACAAATATGGAAATTTTTCTTCCGACTTGAACGCTACCCTTCGTAAGGTGAGGCAAAGAGCGGGAATCGTTTCTAGGTTACGCGGAGGTCTGCAAGGCTGTTCGTCCGAAACCTTGCACCACACATAAAACTTTCATACGGCCGGTCATCGAATTCCGTGCTGTTCTCTATGTGTCCCTCAACCCTCTTGAAATCGAAAGACTTGTCTCTTGCGAAAGGAAAATTTTGCGTAAAATCTTTGACCTGTATTTCAAATTCCCGTCTGGGCGACTGTACGATCACATTGACGCACACTCGATCAATGAGCGTTTAAAAAAGCTCCAGTCGTCTTACGTTCTTCGCACGCTCCGATCCCAAAATGAAATAGCAAAGCAAACGCTCCGTACATCTTGGACTGATCCCCACAATAAAAATCCCTCGATTTCTCAAACGCTTCCAAGTAAACCCAAACTCAAAAAAGTCCACCTTCCGAGCGCTTTGCTACAAATGACAGCACGTGAAAACGAGCTATCGGCCAGCCTGGAAAATATCATTGAAGAAACACCACTTTCTATTAGGGTCAAGTAGTCATCATCTTTATCCCTTTCTAAACCAGACTGGCCATTGAACTTAAACGGGGCCGGGAACCTAACGACTTCCGACAAGTCACACTGCTCTCAATTACACAACTACACAACACCATTTACAAAACAGATGCTGCTCTCTTGTTTAACTGTTCCAGAGAAGGCCGTGAAGAGGCCCAGCGCGGAAGCCCTCTGTGGAGGATTCTCGACCTCTTCACCCCCCCGATTTCACGGACTAAAAACATCATCGTTCTGGAGCAGGGAAGCCGAAAGCAGCAGCAACCTGAATAAGGGCAGGAGGTCGAAGTCATTAGTCACAAAGACCAAACAGTAAGACAAGAACAGAGACACCCCCAAACCCACTCAAACATGAAACTCTTCACTCATCACTCATCATTTCCAACGATTTCACCTCACGACTGCGAATCTTCTTCACTTTCCGGTCCCGGTAGGGGTTTTTCTGCAGTTTCCCTCTACCTCACGCGAATGCGGGGACTTTGTCCGAAGTCGGCTGCAGACGCAAAAACTTCTTCAACTTATTCTCTTTGCACAATTTTCCTCAACTTCAAGCTCGCTCAAACTTCAAACCTCGCAGTCAAGCAACTCCAACTTCATCTAGTTACAACTGGATCTTCGCTTATTTCACTCACTCCCGCTCTCCCAACACTCACCTCGATGAATAACAACATTACATTTAAGGCTGAAGAGGCACGACGCCTACAACGGCCTTGGGAAACAACAACGTCGCAACATGAAGCCGAACATCTGGCCCAACTGTGAACTGTGAACTGTGTAGCCACCAATATTATATCGAATCACAGCATGTTAGCACACCACTTGTATGTTTCCCAAATAAACGTTTTTCATTCATTCATTCATTCACTGGCTTTTTTCCGGTAGTGCGATGGCGTGTATTATTATAATCAAATGTAACACGATTTAATTTATTTATCCAATTATAAGAGGCACATAAAGTAAATTCTTTATACAATTTATATTTTAAAGTTCTAATCACACGTTCAGCAATTGCTGCCTTTTTAACACTATAGGTACTATAATGATTAATTTTATATTTTCTCATTAAATTTTTAAATTTTACATTATAAAATTCTTTTCCCTGATCTGTTTGAATATTTTGTGGTACTCTACCATCTTATAATAGTATGTCGGCAACCGATTCAACTACATTATTAGCACTTTTTGATTTTAATAAAGACTACCACTTGTTAAAGAACGTCCGAACATGTCGACACTCATTTTGATACTAAACAATTATATCTAGTTCACGTAATTCTTCTTCAATATTTCTTATCTCATTTAAATGTGAAAAATTACCTGCTTGTAATGATGCATGTAAAAGACTAAGAAGTTGTACTAATTCATTAATATTATTCCAGTAAACGTATTCTATAGGATTTTGATTGTAAAGTTTATAATTAGAACCACTTTTTATTTCTGATTTGATTAATGAAGAAGAATCAGATTCACTTTTAAAGAGGCGCCTCCTTTGTAGATTATAATCACGAGGAGGCTTATCAAATTTGCTTCTTATGGGGGTTTCAAACAAGGTATCAAGAGTTGGTTTAAAAAGGGGTTTAATTAAATCTAAATATTTTCTAGATTGCGAACTTTTTACTTGTCTCTTTGAATCGTTTTTTTGTCTATGCGCGTTAGTCATTTTTAGCATTTGCTTATAGTTTTGAAAATCTTCTTTAGTTAAACGTTTAAAATCATTATCAGAATAAGTTTTTTTAAACAATAACTCATAAAGTCCTTTTGTACCTGGAAAGATCTGATCTTTTAAAATAAAATTACCGTTTTTATCTACTTTTAGTTCATCATTTCCTAAGTAAAATTTGTTTAAATTTAAATTATATTTAGGTCCAAAAATTTCGTCAGTTTGGTGTTCAATAATATCTCCCATATAGGTTTGAAGCTGTTCTGGAAATTGTTCTAAAAACTCGGAAGCAGCTTCTTCAGAAAGAACATTTCCATCGTCATCAACAAAACTTTCACGGTAATCTTTATCAACACTTTTGTTAATTTGGGACTCATTACTTTGATCTAATATATTATTTTCGTTAGGTTTCCATTCAAATACTTCATCTTTATCATCAGTAACTTCATTAGCATCACTGTCTTTACCTTCATTGTCTTTGTCACTCTCGTCTTTTTTTATCTCGTTTTTAACGTTTCGTATAAAATCTATAGTTTTCTTATTATTAATTTTTCCATAGGATTTTCTTTTTAAACCTTTTTTTAATTCATCGGGTTGTTCTCCAGAAGTTACAACAATTGGCGATTTTTCTTCAAGTCTGCTCGAAATCTCTTTTATTGGTTTAATAATTGGTTGAAAAAATTTGTTTGTTGATTCATCTTGTTCTTGCATTCCTAGTTGTAATGCTTTATATTTTTTTCTTGCACTGTCGGATAATTCAATAATCCGTTTCTTAAGATTTATCTCCTTAAAAGAACTCATCTTTGCATAAAGACTAACAATAAAAAATGTGATATTTTAAAAAAATATTGATACTAATATACTTACTAGCAAACTGTTAGAAAAAAAAAAATTGTCACTGATATTTTTCCGTGTACATTTTACATTTTTTTTAAGAAATTAATGCAAGTCAGATTTTTTCATTCAATGAAATTACTAATTAACATTTTACAACTAACAATCCGATACAAAATAAGCGGCAATGCTCTATGGGATTTTCCAACAATTTTAGTTCAGCGAATCTTCTAACCTGTTTGTTTGTTTTTATTCTTACAATTACCTATAGTGAGAAAATAGAGGTCCGTAATGTAACTTTATTTTTCTTATATACAGTGCTTTCATTTCAAAAGGAGCCAGTCTGAATAACTTTTGACATTGAGCAAATCTATTTTTAAGCAAAAACAGGTCGATTAGTAACGCGAGGGGGAAGTTCAAAACCATCATTAGTTACATTTTAGCTTTCATTCCTCAATCGCTAGCTACCCCTACTTTAAAATTTTAAATGGCACCCCCTACTTTTTCAAACATTTTCGGAAAGAGAAAAAAATTGCGTATCTAACTGTCAAAGAAAAAAATTTTTTTGTTGAATTTCCAACAAATCTAAAACTACCCTAAAACACGCGTTTTTTATTTTTAGCGTATAGTCCCAATACCAATTTTTATGGTTACTAGTTAAGTATTTTTATATTTAACCCCCTTAGGAGATGGAGATGGAATTTCAAAAAATCTAGAAATGTGGCGGGTTTTTAATGTTTTACCCGTAAAACAAAAATAATTGTCTTTTTAATTTCTTTTGGTCGAGCGGGGCCCACCAACAGAGCGATTACATTTGTTAAGCGTAAGATCCCTCAGCCTTAACTTGTGAGATCACCCAATTATAGGAGAAGCGTGCAGTCCAGAATAATACTCACATAACTTTAAAATTAATATATTGACAGAAAATAAATGGTTAACAAAATATATATGAGAAATTGACTTTCGTTGACGAAAATAAAATGATTTACAAAACTTATTAAATTTCACGGAGTTTAAAATAACTTTTCTGAATTACAACACAATAAATTCTTGAATTATAATTATAACAGTTTTAAATTGACAATACTACTTTTGTGAAATACAGTGTAACAAATTAAGTCGAACAGACTCTATTATGACGGGAGTTTTCCTAAGTTATCAGAATAAATAGTCCAGCGTGATTGTACCAAGAAATTAATTCTTACAATCAACAACGGACGATTTTCGTGAACGTATCAACTTTCGACAATTTCTACTTGACATTATTTAATTATTAACTGATTTTCGTGACTCATACGATAACAAAATAATTCGGAACAAACTAAATCTAAATGGTAAATTTTGTGGGGGTTCGTAAGTTGGAAATAGAGACCAAATCACATCGCCAATTAGTTATCGCGCACTTTACCCATATCCATCAACACGATCGAGTTTCGGACGCTTCCCGGAGCAAATCCTAATAACTTTAACGTGTCCATGTCTTAAATAAATAAACCAGACTGCATTTTAAGCCAAAACAGAACTATTTCGTATCGTAATAAACGGAATAAAACGTGAAACGGCATGGTAAGTTAGAACAGCTAGGCGGAAGTAAAACAAATCAAAACTTACTCATTATTACTGCAATTCGGCTCGGAAGACCCTGGGTTTGGTAAACTGGACACTAAGAGGTAGCTAAGAGCTATCTCCACTGACAACGAGACTAGTCGCAAAATGATGCGACCGATCGCGAATAGATTAACTGGTCAAGTGCAAGTGCGTCTGGACTCTGGAGATTCGTCCAGTCATTACAGTGATCATGTGACATGATCACATGGTGCAAATCTGACGTGTCTTCTGATTGACGTGATCATACACGTGTCAGGGTCATCCTTCGAGCCGGGTGAGAATGTTTATAATACGTCTTTAAGCAATTAGCTTAACATGATTTTGCACTAAAAGGATGATCTAATTTAGAACTCTTCTGCTCTAATCCGTGCGTCATATTAATTGAAATGGAATTTTCTCGATTTCAACCGTGGGAAAGTCTCTTTACATTGGATGGTAAAAATAATAACGTCACAAAAAGACAAGGGCTTTTTATATTTTTTTATATTTAGCCCCCTTAGGGGTGGAAATGTCATGACTTAAAATATGCGTTTTTCATCATTAACCGAAATCCCAAGTACCAATTTGCATGGATATAATTTTTAAAATTACGGATTTTTAAAGAAACTTTAACACCCTATTTAACTGATTTTGCGAAAATCCTGAAACACGTGTTCTTCATTTTTAACGTAAGGCCTAAATAAAAATTTTCATGAATATAACCTTAGTATTTCATTTAAAATAATGAATTTTTATTCAAACTTTAACACCCCATTCCCCCCCTTAATAAAGGATTTTCGAAAAATCCCTTCTTAGCGGAACCCTACACACTCTAAGGAACGTATCTTCCAAATTTCATGTTTCTAGTTTCAGTGGCTGTGCGTTGTCTGTCAGTCAATCACGGTACTGTTTTATAATACCGCGTGACTTTGAACTGAAGTCCGTAACTCGAACACGTAATAGGGGCGTTAAAATCCTGTCAATAAAGCCAAATATGTCTTATCCAAAAATGCATAGTTTTTCAGAAAAATGCAATTGAAATTTTGGCTAAAACCGTTTTGGAACCGCAGGATTGGCGATCGCACTCTAAGCGCACAAGCTGAGATAAGTTTTTGCTACTAAAAAAAGTTCGTGTTTGGAAGGGTAATTTCTCAAGGTGCTTAGTCAGTAGGTGATGGGGTCAAGTGCAGCATTGACAGTATGAAAAGTGTGAATGATTAATTAATTACTCGAATTCCGAAAACAGGATATGGTCCTTCTTTATGGAGAGGTTCGCGGTAACACTCAAATCACTCGTATTCTTATCGGCAGTGATTTCCGAACAGGCAAATTTCATGTCGTCGCACGTTTGTAAAAGTGTAGTGCAACATCTCTGTGATATTGGACGTTTTGAACCGAACGTTCACGCAACTAGCCGTCATCGTGAAGACAGAATACTTGAAGCCGAAGCAGAAATAGACTACAGAAGTGGGCGGAGCTAAAGCGAGCGCGAAATTTAAATCGGAGTCGATGGATATTTGCCGAATACATTGGATACGGTGGTTAAATGCACTTTACGGTTGCAAGAGTAATTTCTTAGCATTGAGCCAATTATATATGATAAAATATTAATAAACCTTATTTTTAATGAAGGAATTTACCCAATAGAAGCTTTCGTTAATTAATTATCGGCAATTAAAAATTTTCTGGGAACTCATGTCGTAGATTCTTTCGGTTCAATGTCAATTGTCAAATAAGTGATATGTCATGTGTCAATGACTAAGACAGTTGACGACTCTAACCTCACTTTCTTAAATTACTGATTGCAGTATAGTATTATTTACCAAACGATCTTTTATTTGCACTTTCTTTTGTGATTATTGGTATTTATTATTGTGGCTTAGGGCCCGCTCACTCGATGTTTGGTTTTTATTTTAATTAAATCAAAATCACGATCATCAACATGGAGAAACATGCTATTTCTCTAGCCAATATTTTTCATTACTTTAACTCGTTGGACGAGAAATGTTTACGCAAAGGTGAAAATAGTTTCAATTCAGGCCACGTCCACAATTTTCGCTTTGACAAAATGTTAGGTGTAATAAAAGGGCAAGTCTATGCCAGCATAAAAAGTCAGTCTTACGATGTTGAGGTAAGTTAATAAGAATCAATAAGTGTTGTCTCTGGGTAGGCTGGGTAGGTAGTTAGGTAATGATAATATTGTTTTAAGGTTTTTTTAACTGGTGATGGCAACGTTGAGAAAGCTATTTGTACGTGTCCAAGGGGATTATTTGTTTGTCATCATATGGCTGCTTTGACCATTTGTGGACACTACAATATTTCATCAACTGACGTGGAATGTTATTGGAATTGTAAGAAAAAGACAACTTCTAATGCTACAAATATAAGAGAAATATATGATTGTAAAGAATATAATCCACTTGAAGACGAAAATCAAATAACAGAAGAATTGATTAAGGATCTGTTGACAAATTTGAAAACTCATGACAGAAATCTAGGAACCGTTTGGTTACTGGGTCCTGAACCAATAAAAGAAAACGAGATCTTACCAAATATTGAAGAAACCTTATTAATAAACCGAAACACTGATATCAATGACTTAAAGCAAGTATTAGCAATTAATGATGATGTCAGAAAACCTGTGGTTGCAAAAACAATGGGGTAAGGGAAAAACCCTCTGTGGTTAATTTGCAGAAAACATCGATTGACAGCCAGCAATTTTGGTTGTGTTTTGTCTGCTTGCGCAAGGTCCAAATTCCCGCCATCTTTATTTAAAAGGCTTTCCGGTAAATCATTTATTTTACATAATTGACTGTAACCTCTGACTACCTAATGCCTGTAGGAATGTATCGTGTGCCCCAGAAAATTCCTCATCGAAGTAGGCACTTGATAGTGTTTTGTCCCATGCTTTTAAATGCGCTTATAATACAAAATACTATCAAACACGGTTATTTTAAAAAGAAATTTTTCTGAGACATACGTTACATCAGCTACACAAAAACCTCATTAATTTATTATTTTCTTTAGGAAGCTAAGACATCGAAAAAGTGAAAGCTGTTCAATAGGGTAGGACACATGAGAAAGATGCCATTCAGAAATATGAATTGAATAATATCGGGACGAGCGTTACTTCGACAGGGTTGTGGCTTCACTCATCTGGCGTTATAGGAGCGAGTCCAGATGGACTAATAAATAATGATGGTTTAATTGAAGTGAAGTGCCCCTTCAAGTATAGAAACAACATGTTAAAGGAAGTGCTGACTCGTAAGGACTATATTATCCACTATAATGACCTTGAGGAGATTGTCGTCAACAAAGAACATATGTACTACCAACAGATTCAGGGGCAGATCCATTTGACCGAAAGGGAATACTGTATATTGGTGATTTGGACCACCTGCGACATCGTTGAAGTGAAAATTTTGAAAGATCACGACTGGAAAAAAAATCTTAAAGTTTTAGTAGATTTTTATTACAGTCATTATATTCCTTATTTGTTAAATAATTAAATAAACATTAAAAATAAAAACGAAAAAATATATTTTTTCTACTTTTGTTTCGTACTGAGGTCATTACGATACGCCATTTGGGTTTCGTAATATCCAACGGAGTGCTATAATAATTATACTAAAAATCAGGGTAATTTAGTTGGAAAATGATGGCAATCTAGTTTTTTGACAATTATCTGAGAGAACTGTCAGTGTCAATCGGCACCTGTTTCAAGTGATAATTTAATCAAATGAATCAATTTCGAACCTTTAGAGGCTTTTCTACCATCCCTGATACGAAGTCCCTTCGAACACCTTTCGAGTAGTGTACAAACATGACTTCAATAGCCAGTGCAAGTAAGTAATTTGAGATTCCATTCTCCTTAGGCCAATTTTCAAATTCCGCGTATTTGCCACAAAAGCCCGTATTCGTTGAGGGGTAGATACATTGCAAAACGTCTTGGACACTTTCAGAATACATTTTACGAATAAACTAATGACGATCCACATTATTAATTTAATTTCATGACCCACGCAAATGCTGTCAACTGCCACAAAATTCCCCAAATTTCGAAATTGAATTTTTTTGTCAAAAAAGGTGCAAAGTAGAAAAAATAAACTCGCTGCGCTCGTCGTGCCACAATTCCGTGCGTGCGACAAAATGCGTCTTATAAAACTCGTATCATAATATACTATTTTTTAATTATAATCTCAAACAAAACGAGTATTTAAGTACAATTTTTAAATTTTTTGATTAATGTAAAGCACTTTCTATTTCCTTTATCAAAGGGTTTTGAAAATTTACCAATGAACCGCATAATTGATGCATGTCTTTTAAGCGAAGGTGATACAAAATTAAGAATTCTAAATCCTTTGATTCTACAAATGGCACGCTCTACATGAATTCTAGTTTTTTGAATGTCCGAAGTTGTGAATTGAGGATTCTGAAGAAAAGGGGGGATATTTACTGAGACCCCTTGTGGTACGATATCAGATATTAAAAAACCCTTGTCAGCCAAGATAAGATCCCCAGCTACAAAGTGGGACAAAACTCCACAGCTTTTTACTATATTTTTATCAGAAGCTGAACCCATGTACAAATCACTGACGAATGTTATTACTCCATTAGGCGCAACACAAATAAGACCCTTAAAGGTATTTGCGTGTTTGTACGAGCTATATGACTCGCGCTGTTGATCCATTCGATATGGAATAGCAATTTTAACTTCTGTGCAGTCCATAACTGCTCGACAGTTTGTAAAAGTTGAAAAGCTACTGGGCAGACAGGTTCTATTTTTTTTTGCGAGTAGGAAATTTCATTAAATGTTTATATACAGCAACATGCAAGACGTATAACTATGTAACAAAAACATTTGTCACGGTTGTTGTGGAGCAGCCAAACCTAATAGCAATGTCTTGATATGGAAAATTTAATCTCAATTTAACTAACGTTAAAAATAACTGATTCTTTTTAGACATACTTGTAACGGGCCAATTATAGTAATATTTTAGATTTAAGTCTTTTAAATAATCATATAAACTATTGAAAACAGCTTCTGAAGGCAATCCCGTATAAAACGACACCAGGCTGTCATTTATAGCTATTTGCTCATAGCAAAAATTTGATTTTTTTGACTTTTTTTTTCTTGTTTTAGCTGATCCTTTAAACTAGCAATTTCTGCTCTAAGCAAAGCCTCAGTCTCGGCAGATGTTTTGGTCACATTTTCACAATTATTGCAGTTATTATTGGTGTCTGTTTCATCAGATACAGTTAATTTATCCCTACAATACAATTAACATATAGTTTTTTACAGTCTAAAACAGTTGTCCCACCATCTTCTTTTGTGCTTTTCCGGTGAAACAAAAGTAAAGCGTTTATCTGCATTGTGAGTAAATATTGTTGGTCCATTGCTTTTCTCATTATTAAGAAAATGGCAACTGCACACGACAGAATAATTGTTTGGGATACAATCTGCTCTACTGAAAATGAAAAAAAAATTATAAATAAGTCGTAAATATGTCTCCAAAGTAAACACTTGGATAGTGCTTGTGTAGGTATATTTGGCAAAATTTACCATTTTAATAAAGTAATCCACCTTTTTTTATCTTCCTCTTTTGAAGGAAATTTAAATTTTTTGCAGGGATATTTTTCGTTGTGGTTGCAACCGGGGGCAAAGCACCAACCCATTTTATTGATATTGTTAATTTCAAGTTTACGTGTTTCCGCGCTCCCCAAAAAGTGAGGTTAGGGTTAGATGAAATATGACATTGAAATGGTGAACACTGCGATACACGTCGTATCTAATAAAAAGAGATGGTCATATTTTAGCTCCGCCTTAGTGGGGGGGTTACTTCTGGACTCTATTTTGGACGTCGTTGCCGCCAATCCTCGTGCAAGTGCTCGATTTTAGAACCATCAATTCTTTCACACAAATAAAATTGCTTTTTTGCCCCATTAGATAACGACAAGCGGCGCTCAGCTGCTACGACTTTTTACGATTGTTTACAACTTTTATCGATGTTTGAATTGGCTTCTCAAAATAGCCCTAAAGTGTGTGTTCTATACTCTATACATTAGGGTTTAAGTTACGGACACCAGTTCAAAATCACCCTGTATAGAGATTAAAGAGATTAAGTAAAAAGAAGCAAAAAACGTATGAATGTTGATTTTCATATTATACTATACTAATATCTGAAGGTTGAGCCCTGTCTTGCACTAAATCGTCAATAGGTCTTTCTTTGTCAGTTTTATTCTTTTGTTTTTGCTTTGAAATTTTGCAAGCACTAAAAGTGGAAAACGGCAATACCCAGAGCCTGAGCAAGAGTAAAAAACGACCTTTCAATCAAAATTCTACAAAGTGGGCAGGTTTTTGGGGTCAAAAAAGGCATTAAAATGACTAAAATCACATTTTTTTTTAAATTACCAAAAGCGTCTTGACTTTGCACCAATTTCGCGACGCTCATTACTCCTCACTCACACTCATCGGCCATCTGTCACTACAATTTTGACATTTGTTATTGAGATTGTTACAGTCGGTGTTGTTATCTTAGAAAATTAAACGAAACCAGTCATTAATCATGCTTGGTGGTTCAAAAGTGCAAATTGGGGCACGTGTTTTGTGAAATATTTGTGAATTTGAATGTCCAGGCCGTAAGTTGGCGCGCCGGCGCCACGAACTACCCGTGCCCTTTGATTTATAATGGAACACCCCAGACATACCCGAGGAAATATAGGTTCAAAAGACTGTCTTACACACATTTTTCGATTTGAGAAAGGTAGGTGCTACACCTTTGCGGTCCAAAACCGATTTGAACGTTAGTTTTATTTGCACCGGATTGTGACGTCATCGTGTGACGTCATTGTCAGTTAGACGGCCGTCTAAAATACAATTGTTTCGAAACTTTCTGACTTGGAAGAGTGGGGTGGTGAATGGTAAAGTGTTGTTTGAGACTTAATAGCCCCGTAAACTAGAATTAGGCGAAAAAATCTCGAAATTAATCTTAGTTGTCAAATTTGACATGCCATAAAAAAGCACACCACAACATACGGCCAAAACCATACAGAACCAGTTTTAATGAGCCCTAGCCGATCCAAAAGGACCAAAGGAACAATTCTATAAAGTCAGTGAAAGGGGGTGAGTGGTTTTTCCAATTTTCATATGCTCCAAATTAAGGGGGTCAAAGGGGGTTGAGGGAGGTCAAAGGGGGTCGAATGAAGTTAAAGGGGGTTAAAGAGGGGTGAAGGAGTTCAAAGGGGGGCTAAGGGGTGGGCGAGATGTTCTACAGCTTTGCTCAGCAACGGCACAACACCGAGCTCTTGCGAATCCGAGAGGATTTGCGCGCTTCCACTAGTAAAAATACTAATAACTGAACATTTTCTCCCGACAAACAATTTTGAGTATTTTCTGAAGAAAATACTCGTTCTGAATGAAGGTGTCGATGTTGCCGGACTACATAAATATTTTTTGCAAGTGTTATTGCTCCAGAACAAACTATTTTTAACCTTCACTGGCCAGCAGAGCCTTGTTACAATAACCTGAATTAGTGAATTGAATCCTGGATACATGAATTTCGTCTACAATTTTTCCTGAAATCTGCCTGATCTGAATCCGGTCCGTCACAGTGATTCGGATCTGATCCGGATACGATCCGTTACAGTGATCCGAATTTGATCCGGATCTAGGATCCGGATTTTTTTTCAATCGCAATCCGGATTTGATCCGGATCTGATACGTGACCGGTTTTTGATCCGTCCGGGACGTACAGCACTAGTTTAAATCTACTTGCATAACCAGCATTCTGATCACCCATTTCATTCATTTTTCCAGCTGTATCATCATACTATAAACCACATGTTAGATACGATTTTTTGGCACCGATATCGTAATTTAAAAGCGTCTCCACATAACACTTGTATGCGTATGTATTATTCGGCGGCGAAATGAGTTTCTGATTAAGATACACGTTTACTTGATTAAACATCGAATGTAAAAGATTATTAACAGGTGCAATGTTATCGGTTGCCGCACAATTACTACCATCGCCTTTACAAATTTTTACAGTAAGTGATAATAATGTTTGTGACAAATCAATGTAATCATCACTGCCTGGCACAACAAATTCAAGAGGACTATTTTCTGATATACTTGAAACAGTTTTATAGTGCACCCACTGTCCACTCTCAATACTTGTTTGAGTCGGCGGTAAAGCAAAAAGATCAAGTTCATTTTTAGCACATTCACAACTATGAGGATGTAGAAACGACATTTTTTTTATATATCTAATACCCTAATCGAAAATATCTGGCTGTTGGTGTAAAGCTCTCTTGCGATTAGACTTCTTCACTGGTCGAATTGAAAACAGATTCTGACTTTTTGTTTTTTTTTATAGCTCCAGATCCAACCAAATTATTTATCTTATTTTCGGCTTTGCGTTTTAAATTTTCAACTGATTCACTAACACGTGTTTTAAAATCTTTATTGGTACGTCATTAACGACATCACCCAAAATTTGTGATCCACTTAAAAGTGTTTCTTTACCGATAGGTTTTAGACCACTTTTTAACAACGGCATTACCGTACGAAAAAGTCCTCTTAGAAATCCACCGAAACCATGACCTCTTTGATAATTAGCTCCTTTGTAAATTACTCCAACACCGGTACCAGCTTGATTTATGTAATAATCGTGATAGTGACAAGACGACATTACTATATTTTCTTAAAGTGAAGTTTAACGCGCACCGTTCCAACTGAAATGGCACTTTTTCGCCTAATGCATTTCTTATATCAATTTCAACAGTTTTAAATTCTCTACTAAGTACAGTTACGTAATGCGGCTGAGAGAATAAATGCGTATGATGACCACCATAAACATATCGTTTATTATCCACAATAATAATTCGTATCACTTTAGCTAAAACATCGCCAACCAGTTGAGGTTCAATTATATCGGTGTATGTCGTTCGAGAACGATTCGTTCAAATTGAACGAATCAGTTCGATGACTCGAATAAATCGAACTTTATTTCTTAACTGATTCGTTCACTAGTGATTCAGTGAATCATACCACTCATAACAACAGTAAGCAGTTTTCGAACATGTAGCGATACTGAACGTATCAACGATGATCGAATCTCTCGAACGAAAGTGAGACATGTCAGGTCTCGGGACCGGGATTCGAACATTTGAAGTTTCGGACGGCAATTACCTATGTAAAGTTGGAAATTTTACCATCACTGAATAAATTTAACCATTCTAATTAGCATTGTCATAACTTTTTTATAGAAATAATTTGTTTTTGCGATTATGCCTAAATGGCATAAAATCTTAACGTCTCCGGCATTCGTTGTTTATCCCATATGTATTATGTACTTTATGTATTTGTCCCATAAGGATACATACAAATCAAATGAATTGATTCACTTAAAAGAATCGAACTTCCCATCACTAGACTGTATATGAATAGTTGCGAGGACACACTCAACATAATGTTCGCAGGTCGAGCCGATACTTTATTCAATACATTTACGTCGGGCTCAAAACCCAATTGTAAGCTCAATTTCGGTGAAAACGTCAACGGCACCAAATACTTACTAGGACTAGTTACGTTTATTCTTTTCGAACCATCGTTTTTACGTTTATTCTTTTCGAACCATCGTTTAGCGTAAATACTACTTTATTTCGTGTTATCATTTCGATCTCATTTAATGCTCCAATTAAATCTTCAACCGTTTCATAATTTCCAGTTTCTAATCGGGTTTTATACTTAACTCTTATTACATCATCGATAACTACCTTTCCATTCTTAATAGCTTTTATACAGCGTTGGGCGAAAGTCTGGAACCAAGCGTTTTGTGCCTAAACTATGTACCTTACGAAAAAACTGTTTAGTACATAACTACTTTAAAAATGTGGACATTTTTCAAGAATAAATTTTTTCGAAATTCCTTTTAGTTTTCGAGTTATTCAAAAAAAAATTTTTTTTTCAAATGCCACCCTACGACGGCGATTTTTTTGGTAAAAGATTAAACTCTAAAACCAACTTCTACTTTAATAAAATTAATTTTAAACCAGTGGTTTTTCATAAATAAATGATTAAATTTGCGTTCCGAGCTCATTACGAAGGTTTTTCGAACTTGGCCGAACTAAACGGAATTTCAAAAAAATTTATTCTTGAAAAATGTCCACATTTTTAAAGTAGTTATGTACTAAACAGTTTTTTCGTAAGGTACATAGTTTAGGCACAAAACGCTTGGTTCCAGACTTTCGCCCAACGCTGTATAAAAGCTATTAAGAATTCTTGAAAAATCATCACATTTTTAAAGTAGTTGATGATGTACTAATTAGTTTTTTCGTAAAGTACATAGTTTAGACACAAAACGCTTGGTTCCAGACTTTCGCCCAACGCTGTATATTCTTCTATAGAATCATAATTGCTTTTCAACATCAACGTCAACCCATTCTGAACATCGCTCGTTTTTCAAACAAGCGTCAAGTCCCTTTCCTTCTTCACTAATAAAATCGTCTATGTTTATTTGATAAGTAAAATAGATAATATTATCATTATTATTAATTATTAAAAATGAGCAAGGGTATTGCATTTCACATAGGGCAACACACAATTCGCCATTTAAATGAATTGGTCTTGGAAGTTGCGTGCAGAATTGAGAGGTTGTATTTCCAGGGAAGTAATTTATAGAACTATTTGACACTAGGGTTAAATAAAAATCTTTTGAACTGTTCATATTGATGTTAGAGAGCTATACGGAATCCAGGAGTTGAAATTGGAAGGGTAGTTTTTCCACTCCACAAAAAATTCACAGTTGCCCCTTTTATAACGCTTTTTTAACACTTTATCTATATGGAATCTACTATTCGGGTCAAATGTTATGCGTTGAAGTTCTTGATGATAAAAAACACCCTCTATTGGCTCGTCCATTAAATCACATATTTTATAGACAACTGGTTTCCTCATTATAACATTTGTAATTTTGAATATTTCTCCGCTCCAATTGTTCATGTAACCTTTTTCAAAAATGTGTTTGTGTCTAGTTATTCTAACATAATCACCGACTTTATATAAGTTTCAATGTACGTTGCTTATTTCTTTTCCAACTTTATTGATATTATTGCAAACTTCTAGAATATTATCGTCGTTTACATTGACTGGAGCCATTTTTATAGTACAATGACTAGTGGAAGCGCGCAAATCCTCTCGGATTCGCAAGAGCTCGGTGTTGTGCCGTTACACCTCGCCCCCCTTCGCCCCTCTTCGACCCTTTGTCCCCTTTGATCTCCTTCAACCCCCTCTCACCCCCTTCGACCACCTTAATTTGGGGCATTTGAAAATTGGAAAAAACCACTCACCCCTTTTGCACAGACTTTATAGAATTGTTCCTTTGGTCCTTTTGGATCGGCTAGGGCTCATTGAAACTGGTTCTGTATTATTTTGGCCGTCGTTGTGGTGTGGTTTTTTATGGCACGTCAAATTTGACAACTAAACTTAATTTCGAGATTTTTTCGCCTAATTCTAGTTCACGGGACTTTACAATTCACCACCCCACTCTTCCAAGTCAGAAAGTTTAGAAAAATTGTATTTTAATCGGCCGCCTAACTGACAGTGACGTCACACGATGACGTCACAATCAGGTCATAATCCGGTGCAAATCAAATTAACCTTCAAATGGGTTTTGGACCGCAAAGGTGTAGGACCTACCTTTCTGTAACCGAAAAATGTGTCTAAAACAGTTTTTTGAACCGATATTTCCTCGAGTACGTCTGGGGTGTTCCATCATAAACACAATCAAGGGGCGCGGGCGGATCGTGCGCCGGCGCGCCAACTTACCGCCCGGTCCTTCAAATTCTCAAATATTTCACAAAACACGTGTTCCACTTTGCCCATTTGAACCACTGAGCACGATTAATGACTGGTTTCGTTTGATTTTCTATAAGATAACAACACCGATTGTGAATTGTGACAAATTAATGAGAAATGTCAAAATTGTAATGACAGATGGCCGATGAGTGTTAGTGAGGTGTAATAAACGGAGCGAAATGCACCAAGTCAAGACGCTTTTGGAAATTTAGGAAAAAATTTGATTTTAGTCATTTTAAAGCCTTTTTTAACCCCAAAAACTTGCCCAGTCTGTAGAATCTTGATTGAATGTTCGTTTTTTACTTTTGCTCAGACTGTGGGTATTGCCGTTTTTCACTTTTAGTGCTTGCAAAATTTCAAAGAAAAAACAAAAGAATAAATGTGACAAAGAAAGACCTATTGACGGTTTTAAGTGTGTAAGACAGGGCTCAACCTATCACGTTTTAGTATAATATAACTAGCTCTCTCCAGGGGGGCCTACCGGCCCCCCTTCCGTTCACTACGTACCCCTTTGAGCCCTTTTGAACCCTTTTCAGGGGCATTTCTAGTACCGTTGCTAAGTAATAATACACCTAGAATTGTCTCTGACTGCCCCCCTTTCTTTCACTTGCACCTAGAATTGTCTCTGACTGCCTATAGAGGCGCTCTCCCAGCCACAATTGAAGCACTTGAAAAATGGAAAAAAATCGCTCACCCCTTTGCGCAAATTTCACAGAAATGCTCCTTTGGTCCTTTTGAATGAGTTGGGGGCTCTCAACAGTGGTTTTGTATCGTTTTGGCCGTATTTTGTGGCACGATTTTTAACAAACGTCAAATTTGACAGATGATATTTATTTAGGGATTTTCTTACACACAGGGGGGCTAAATGGGGCTGTCGAGTCTTAAGCAACACTTTACTAATCACTACTTACCCCTTTGAGCCCTTTTGAGGTGTTTAAATGTGATTAAATTCGACCCTCTAGGCCGCGGCTCCGTGCCGGCGACGGAGCCGTTTTTTGGGTGTGCGAAAAATTGCTTGAGGTGCAGCGGCCGCTAAAAAAATACGATAAATACCTTCCCCACACTCCACTTGTATGATTTAAACACATCCACGACCGATTACTGCCCAATTTCCACCTTTTTTCACACAATTTAAAAACCAACAAAATTGAAATGACAGTTAAAAAAATCAACAACAAAATGGTTGCCAAGGAAATGCAATTTTTTCAGCCAATGAGAATGGGGCATTTTCCATCTCATCTCGACCTCCGAAATCATCAAAAACCACCTCATCTGTCAAAAATGTCAAACTTTAATCAACTGCCGCAACTTTGATAGCCCCCCAATCGTAATTAGATAGGTCCTATGCAATTCATTCATTCTTTCCGATTTAATTTATACAAATAGAATCCATAATAAAGATTTTTTTCAAAAGTTAAATCATCCACTTGAATAGCATGTCCAACCACCCAAATTCAAGTCGATTGAAAAAGGACGCAGCTATCACGATTTAGTATAGTTAAACTAGCTCTCTCCAGGGGGGCCTACCGGCCCCCCTTCCGTTCACTACGTACCCCTTTGAGCCCTTTTGAACCCTTTTCAGGGGCATTTCTGGTACCGTTGCTAAGTAATAATACACCTAGAATTGTCTCTGACTGCCCCCCTTTCTTTCACTTGCACCTAGAATTGTCTCTGACTGCCTATAGAGGCGCTCTCCCAGCCACAATTGAAGCACTTGAAAAATGGAAAAAAATCGCTCACCCCTTTGAGCAAATTTCACAGAAATGCTCCTTTGGTCCTTTTGAATGAGTTGGGGGCTTTCAACAGTGGTTTTGTATCGATTTGGCCGTATTTTGTGGCACGATTTTTAACAAACGTCAAATTTGACAGATGATATTTATTTAGGGATTTTCTTACACGGGGGGGGCTAAATGGGGCTGTCGAGTCTTAAACAACACTTTACTAATCACTACTTACCCCTTTGAGCCCTTTTGAGGTGTTTAAATGTGATTAAAATCGACCCTCTAGGCCGCGGCTCCGTGCCGGCGACGGAGCCGTTTTTTGGGTGTGTGAAAAATTGCTTGAGGTGCAGCGGCCGCTAAAAAAATACGATAAATACCTTCCTCACACTCCACTTGTATGATTTAAACACATCCACGACCGATTACTGCCCAATTTCCACCTTTTTTCACACAATTTAAAAACCAACAAAATTGAAATGACAGTGAAAAAAATCAACAACACAATCGTTGCCAAGGAAACGCAATTTTTTTCAACCAATGAGAATGGGACATTTTCCATCTCATCTCGACCTCGGAAATCATCAAAAACCACCTCATCTGTCAAAAATGTCAAACTTTAATCAACTGCCGCAACTTTAATAGCCCCCCAATCGTAATTAGATAGGTCCTATGCAATTCATTCATTCTTTCCGATTTAATTTATACAAATAGAATCCATCATAAAGATTTTTTTCAAAAGTTAAATCATCCACTTGAATAGCATGTCCAACCACCCAAATTCAAGTCGATTGAAAAAGGACGCAGCTATCACGATTTAGTATAGTTAAATAAGAATGATTATATGATTTTACAAGATCAAGTAATATATTCATGTATTCGAAACGATTTGAATAAGTAAAGTATTTATACATTTTGGTTTTTAAAGTTTTATTGAATCTTTCAATTACAGTCGCTTTTACATCAGGATTATTCGTTACATAATAGTTTATATTATACTGTTTAAATAAACTTTGACCCTCCTTAGCAAGAAACTCCTTTCCTTTGTCAGTTTGCCGGCTAAGAGGTATACGTTCCGTAAAAATTTCCTTAAAAGCATCAACCACTTCTCTTCCCGTTTTTCTACGTAGGAGTTTCACTCATGTATGCTTGGAACACATCAATAACTGTTAACAGATAGTTTACACCTTTGTTGAATTTTTCAATATTTCTCATAACAATTAAGTAAGCTTGAAAAAGATCGTTGATATTCGTTACATGATATGTATTTCTACGAAATTTATGTCGAGCTTCTTTATGTAATGTGTAAGATTCTTCACTTTCTAACCAATTTTGAATTTCTTTTCTAGATATACCGGTTGCCTTATGTATTTTCTCGATACCTGTAAAACTGAGAGGGTCAGCCGGAGTAAAATATCTTCTTTTTTAAATTATCCATTTTCTTTTTACGAATCCGTATAGGGTGTCCACGTAACTTTGCGACGTCTTTTTCTTTGCTCTCTCAACGGTCTTGACGGCGGTGTTTCTTTAATACTATCGTCGAAATGAATTGAAACCTCTGGAGTTTTTGTATCGTCTTTTCTTTTTAACTCTTCCTTACTACGTATTTCATTTATGTACTTTAAACTTTTTTGATTACCAACAAGTGTACGTGGCACGTTTATGTCTGACAATATTTTAGCAAGACTATTCCGTTCGGCTCAACAGACGATTTACTACTCTTCATAATGTAAGTAATCAAATCCGTTATACTAGAATTATGAATCACATCACCGCCATAGGTAATGTTACCTTTTTCATTCCATGTAACACCGTTACTAGTTAAAACATTAAGTAAAGAAGAAGGTTTTTGGTGTAAACTTTTTGAAAGAGAAGCAAAAATTGTTTTGTGTTCCACTCTCTTATCCACTTTTACAGAATCATCACGTTCAATTAAAGGAATCGCTAAAGGTTCTCGAGTATGACTACCAAACTTTAAATATCTTTTTGCACGACTAAGCTCTATTTGATTGTTTACCACGCCTGTTTCCAAGACAGTATGTGGTGTTTACTAGTTGCCACGTCCAAAGACGTCGGTAAATAAATTAGGCGTCGGTAAGTAATTTTTTCTACTTTTGTTTCGTACTGAGGTCATTACGATACGCCATTTGGGTTTCGTAATATCCAACGGAGTGCTATAATAATTACACTAAAAACCAGGGTAATTTAGTTGGAAAATGATGGCAATCTAGTTTTTTGACAATTATCTGAGAGAACTGTCAGTGTCAATCGGCACCTGTTTCAAGTGATAATTTAATCAAATGAATCAAATTCGGACCTTTAGAGGCTTTTCTACCATCCCTGATACGTAGTCCCTTCGAACACCTTTCGAGTAGTGTACATGACTCCAATAGCCAGAGCAAGTAAGTAATTTGAGATTCCATTCTCCGTAGGCCAATTTTCAAATTCCGCGTATTTGCCACAAAAGCCCATATTCGTTGAGGGGTAGATACATTGCAAAACGTCTTGGACACTTTCAGAATACATTTTACGAATAAACTAATGACGATCCAAATTATTAATTTAATTTCATGACCCACGCAAATGCTGTCAACTGCCATAAAATTCCCTAAATTTCGAAATTGAATTTTTTTGTCAAAAAAGGTGCAAAGTAGAAAAAATAGTGTATGATATCTCGTTTATAAGGCATTTTGTCGCACTTACTCCATTATGACACTCCTCGCTGCGCTCGTCGTGCCACAATTCCGTTCTTGATACTTAATATACTATTGTAATACTTGGTGATATAATATCCACTTTTCATTATCATCTATGTTTTTAATTTCTAATATTCTGTTCATCTCTCGATCTAGCAAATTTGAACCATCCGACTGATTGTTGCCATTGTTTTGTATACGTTCGAGTACCGTAGGATCAACCAATATCATTTTTTGCATGTTCCATTATTTTCTGAGTAAATGTCCCAAAACACCGGATATTATCGGAGCTAACAATAAGGGCAGAAACGCACCACCTTTTTGTACGAGTAACTTTTTCTTTTTCTGTACTGGTATTTGACGAATCACCAAGTCTCTGAGAATTTTTTTATGTTTCCTAAGTTTACTTGCTTGTACACGATTTAATGGAACTTTTCCTAATAAAGTATTTTGAGCGCACTCGCATATACAATGTACTAGGTTTTTGTCGGCTGAACTTAAAATCGATTTTCGATATTCTGGTGTCGTGTTGTGTAAAAATTTCAAAAGCTGAGCGTTCTTCTCCAACGTACGCGACATCTCACAACCAACTAATTACCAAATACTCTTTTCTTCGGTATGTAAGCATAAGATGGCTCCTCGTCAGGTAAAATATTTGTACGGACACGGTAATTGTCAGGCGTGCATTGTTTTAAATCAAACAATATACAGGCTGTAAATGAAATACGTACATTAATTTTAACTGCTAATAAAACTCGTCAAGACCAATAATTTTTACTAATAACTTTTTCTTCAAAACGTTTTAGTTTTTGAGTTAAAATTAATTTGAAATCTTACACAATTTTCTTACACGCCACTGGAAACAAAGTTACCTAGTCGACAAGATTACCGTTTCCAAGCAAGTTGATGAAAATAAAATAAAATTTATTATTACTTTTCTTTGTTGGAGCATTTCATGAAAGACTCGTCAATTTGTAGCGGGAAAAAATGATTTTAAAAAATACGATTTTAAAAAAGTGGTACATAGAAAAAGTGTTTGCCTTGTGCTGCATTTCTTTATTCAATAATCTGTGTGCTCCGAGCGCTCGATGCGCGTTTTTTTATCCGAACGGAGAGGACCGAGCAGATTTCTTGGCGTTTTTTTAATGCGTCGGAGAGGTAACGGAGCGAGATCTGTTTGCTCCGATTTTCTCACCAGAGCTCTGAATCGAGATCAGAAATGGCGGGTGACAATTTAAATTTTTAAATCTTGTTCAATTTTATTTTTACGTTTTTTAAACGAAAGTTAGATCGAGAAGATCGTTTTTAAATAAATAAAGATTATTTAAAGTAATTCATCATTTTATAATGTGTTTGACAAAATAAAACACCAGAACTCGAAAAATTTTATCAAATATTACGATTGCTTTATAACAGAGCCGGCACCTCACCGATAACTTGTATCCGTCTTAAGAAGATTATCACCGCAGGAGTTGTAAGAGCGCTTTGAGAAAATGTAATTAGTGCAATTTCCTGTGCGTTTAGATTACAAGTAGGTACCAAATGGGGTTTTTTCTAATATCTGAATACCACCCCAATTTTTAACAAAATGACAACAGTTTCGTGCATCCACTCGAGTGGTACGGTCCTAAGCTCTCACAAAAGACGTTTTTTTTGTGTTAAATAATATGGCAGAAATTACTCTAGTGTTGCAAGAAGACGGCACCATTATTCAGGAAGGAAATATGGTGTTAGTCCAATGTAGTGGTAAGTGTTCTTTTTTTATACATACCTATATGTATAGATACATGTGAGAGTGCACTTTCTTTAGGTGGAGTAGTTACTATATTTTTTTAAAGACTTGAATAGATAAGAATGGTAATATATCACAATGAAAAAATAAATATTATACCGTTTTATTTTTTTTATATTTATTTATTTATTTATTATATTTTATTTATTTATTTATTTTTTTGTTTAGATGGAAGTTATGGCTACATAGATACAAACAACTTAAATATTGAAAATCTCAGTCCCACTGACGCGCAAGAGGCTCCCTCATCAGATAGCACAGAAAGCGGTAAATCATCATAATTAATTTCAAGTGAAATAAGTATAAACTAATATGTATATTTTGTTTACAGCTGATCAAAAAATGTGGACAAACGAAAACACATTGTTATTAATTTCACTGTATGAAGTATGAAATTCAATTTAAAAAAATGTTTAGCAAAAAATTGCCAAAACAATGTCTGAAAAAACACACTTGTCATATAGCTATGTACAAGTAGACACAAAGTGGAAGGGTTTGGTAAAAACATATAAAGACATTTTGAAGCATAATTCAACATCTGGAAAAAACCGAAGGCGATGGGACTATTTCGATTTAATGCACGGTATTTTATTTAAAAAACCCGAATTTAACCCCGTTGCTACTTGTACTAGTTATAAAGGGTTGCTCGTCAAAGAAACGATCACAGAAAAGGAAAACAACCCGAACACACCGGCGATGAGTACCGCGCCAGAAATGCCTCAGTACGAGTCCAGATTTGCCAGAAAAAGAAAAGCAAAAGAAGACGCGGTAGAGAGACGACATCAAGAAAAAATGCAATGCATTGATAATCTTCAGGCTAGCATCAATAAATTGATAGATTGTATTGCGAAAAAACATGAAAAATAGGAGTAGTTAATAGGTAATCTTACGTTTTTTAATGAATTTATTATATAGGATAGGTAATGAAAATAAATAAATTTTATTACATCATTGTAATTATTTTTTAATAAACTTATTTTACACTCTTTGTTGATTTAAATGATGTAAGTAATTAACTATATTATTTCTTTTCACAACAGCAGCGCATTTTTGGATGTTTTCATTAACCACCGCATCATTGAAATCCTCTAAATCTACTACACCTTCAAAATGATCTACATTTCTAATGCATATATTATGTAATATGCATGCTGACACAACTAATAAACATGTTAAATCTAATTTTTTCGTTTCCATCATTTTCAATCTCCTAAATCGGCATTTGAGAAGACCAAAAGCATTTTCAGTTACCACACGAGTTTGTGATAACTTGACATTGAATAATTTTTGTGCTTCATTAAAATGCCCGTTATCTTTAAACCCAACCAATAACCTGGAATGGAGTCCATATGCCAAATCTCCTATCAAATGGCTATCATTTGGAAATTCTATATTATTCGTGATAATTCGTTCCCATAAATCTGAATTTAAAAGCACTCTAGCATCATTCCTGGTTGACCCACATACACATCCCGAAATAATTTCCTGTTGTCACGAACTCCTTGTAAAATTATAGAGGGAAATCCTTTTCTATTAATATAAGAGTTTGGATACTCAGGTGGTTTCTCAATTCTTATATGACAACCATCGATAACACCAACACCTAACAACATTATTTATGTAGGAGTATTCATTTATTTTATTTTGTTTATTCTTCTGGAGTTGAAAAACTTATAATTTTGTGTGTTTCATTGACTTTTAAAAGCCTTTGACCTGTTAGATAAAGAGAGTTCCAACAAGTACTTTTAGCAACACCAAATCTATCTGCTTAAACCTAACTGACCTAAAACACATAACATGTAAATAACAGTACCTACTATTATTATTACTGATGTTAATAACGCCTTAAAATAGTAATAAATACCTACCCAAAACACTCCACATTTGCAAGACATCATAACATAATTAACGCTTGTAACATTTACAATGTTATTATATTTATTTTCGAGTAATTAGATTTCAAAAGGTTATTTCGCTGGTATGGGGGCGATTTAGGGGCCCATAGATGCTTGGGGACTTGTCATCGTTGGCGCAATAACACCAGGGCGTTCAACTAAAAATTAAGATCACAACTGGTAGTGTTATCTATGACGACTACTTACTATGTTTCGTCAAACTCTATTATTTTTATTAAGTTCTTTAGTAGTTTATCGTTAACCCCAGCTTTAAGAGGGAGCTGGATTAGTGTTCTTCTCCTCTCTGTTAAATTTCGATGTCGTATCGTCTTACCGTGAAGGAGCTACGAGGTACGGGTAGTTCCCGAGTGTTTCATACCGTTCCCCTACAAATCTTGAGCAACTTTTGTGGGGAATTTCAGAGCTCACGTTTCTTTGTGTTTGTCGCATCGAGCATCTTGATGTGGTTTTAGAGCCCCTTTTTGTTGTTCAGTCCAGGAGATGTTATGACTGATTTTCCTTTAAATAGCTAACTTCATTTTAATTATATATTTGCGAATTTTGTAAAATTAATTAATCTTACCGTGAACCTCGCTGATACAATCACAACTGTTTAAGTCGCAACATAACACCTTCAAAAATCAAAGAATTGTACAGGTTAATTAGACTGTAAACATACCATCTGTCGTTTAGAATAAGGGATGCGCACACTCGCGAAATAATTCAAGTGGTACTCGGTAGAAAATTGTCGTTCCTTCTTTTCCACTTGCGGTGCCGTGGAAGAAACATGGCGAAAGTATCGCTTCAATAAATTTTCGTTTATCCAAGGCATCCATAGTGTTTTGGGTGGATATTTAAGAGTATCGCATAGTTCGAACCGATATAAATTACCACTGGTAATTATTTTCGAGAAATCTCTGCTGTATCGTTAATAGCACATCGTGTGGCGGCCTACCCTCAAAGAGGTAACGTAGAATTATTTAGTTATACTATTACTTATGTTAATTTAACGTATAGGGTTTTTTTGGTACACGGAATCGTAGTGTACGATTTCCTGAGTCTCCATTTCCGTCTTTCAAAATTTCGATTTTCCGACCGTAAATTGTTCCGGTCGAGGAGTTTCTTTTCATCCTGCTACCTGCCGGCTGATCGCTAAGGAAGCTTCCTCTGCTCGACGTAACTGGGGAGTTGATCCTACCGAGACCATCACGGAGTGAAGGACAGGTCGTACCTTTTATTTTTTGTTGCGTCATCTCAAATTTTGCTATAGTTAATCACAATACACTTCACATAATTTAATTCAATTTAATTCATTAATTATAGTCTACTGTGAACATTACACAGCGCTGTGATAGTGGCCAATTTTTTGTTTTTTTATATACTTACTTTTATTCAATTTAATTCATATAATTTATTTTCAAATCTGTTTTTATTTTTGGTTTCCAATATATTCTGTTTTTGGGGGAAAACCCAAATATATTTTCTTAAACCCCGACCCTGCTCCCGAACAAACCAAAAGAGCTGACCAACCGGAGTAACATCCAAGTAGGTTACACGCTTGTTTTTCCAAAGGAATTTCGGGTTGCCCTTTATGTATTTCATGCAAATCATCATCACAGTCATGTAATTTTTGCACCAAGTCTTCGTAACTTGTGGGACTAATTCGAAAATGTTCCTTGAACTGGTGGTCGTTGAAATTTGGCACGGTCACTTCTGCAAAATTTTCATTTTATTCTAAAATATCGAAGTCGTTTTCATCATCTGAATCTAGTTCCTCCAAACACACGTTCACTGTACTTAACAGAGCCATGGTTAATAAATCTTGATTCATTTTTGCAAAAAAACAATATGAATATCACTGATAAATGTTACGATCTTAACACGAATAGCACGTGGTGAGGATACTGTGGAAGTGAGGTTAGAACTTTTGAGATTTGACAGCTTTTCAAACGTACCGGCAATTTCGCTTAAATGGCCGTTTTTTTATTTCATCGTGAATCGGAGTGCTCGATGGTCACGTGATCAACAAATCTACTCGCTCTGCTCGGTGATCGGATTGAATAAAGAAACGCAGCATAAATGAGTTCTACCACTGGTTAAAATTAATGTACTTATTTCGCTTACATCCTGTATACCCATGGGGTCTTGAAATAGCATCTCTATATGACTCTTAAATATATTTAACATTCTCGGGAAAAATTTAGCGTACTAAAAAGGTAATTTGGGCTTTGTCTCTGGAATTTTTAAAATATACAATATAATTTGAGTTTAAGGATATATCTCCTGTCCTTTTTCTTGATGAAATAAATTTTGCGTAATATAGAAAACACTAATATTTCTGTGATGACTACCCTTAGTAAAAATATCCACAACACACCCGTTTGTCTCCCTCATTAAATCATCGAGTATTATTAACGTTGGTTGTGAATCGGTAAACTCAGTCATATTCGGAAAGCCTTGTCTGTATGCAACACTTAACTTGTCTAAATCTTCATATAATGGTTGCCATTCGTCGTAAAACCATATAATGCGTTTAAAAGAAGTGTCACACATAACACTTAAATATTTTAGAAACTGCTTTATAAAGTATGATTTTCCACAGCCTGTGGGACCAGCAATAAGAGCAGTAAAGGGAGCTTTAAAACGTAAATCCATATCGATCTTTATAGTATGATTTTATTTTTATAAATGAGCATAGTCAGAACAAAAACACATATTAATATAAAAAGATATTTATTTTATTACCAATACAGAAAATACCATACAAACAAAACACACACACACAAACACGAATACACACAATTACATTTAAATATATCTCACCAAGGACATTTTATAATTAATTAATAGTTATAATCGTTATGTTCCATAAAATATTCTATTTTCTTTTCGTAGTTAGCTCTTAAAGTATACGGCAATTTAAAATATATTTCATAGTACATAGCTGATTACGGCGAATACCATATCGTCATATGGAATGCCGCCACCATGCTGCATCCTATGTAGAGCGACTAGTTGCACAAATCTCTGGAAAAGCGGGGAAGACACAATATTTTAATTTTTTTGTTTCAAAAATGTTTAAAAAAAGTGTTTCGACTTTAACACCGTACTTATTGTGTCACTAGCTATACATAAAGGCTTGTACACCTCACATCGTTTTCTTGATACAAATTTTAGAATTTTTCTCGTCATCTCCATGACTACATAATTGCGCAAATAACACACGATTGCCTCTTCGCGGACATCATCCTCTTCTAGTGGTATGTGTTGCTGCATTTCGATTAAAAACTCTTCGAAGTCTTCCCTGTGAAACACGGCGGCCGATGTTAAATCATTCGTATGTATTTTTAACGTTGGCACATAATCCTCAAGTGGTGAGACGCCTATTGAAATAAACTTGCTCCCTGATTTTGTTATCGGATATGTACACTCATCAAGAAGTCGATACTTTTCATTATCCACATAACGTTGCATTTTAGCCTCCTGAGCCTTCTTGACACTAGCCTCCGCTTGTTTATAAGCTAGAGCCACATCCACCATAACGTTTTCAAGCCCTTCGTCGGGGATGGCTCTTCTGTGTCGGTATGAGACGAATCTACAGAAACCCTCATAGATGCTGACGATATCGATGGTCCCGCTGATGAAGCCGGTGAGACTGTTTTCGATATGGTTATATCTTCAGCTTCTTGACTCAGGTCAACCACACACGACGGTTTAAGTCTTTTCGTCGATGTTGTTGTTTCTTTTGCTCTGTTTAAGAGGAAATTGAAACGCTTGGACGCCATCACCGTAACACCAACACAAACTCTGTGACAAACACACACACAATAACCAACGAAAAGGAACTGTTTATCTGGGAATAAATACTGCTATACGAGGCCCTTTATATATACTGAATCCCCCACTGTTGCTACTTTGATTACCCTCCGAAAAAACATTTTTTAATAATTGAAAAAACGTTTAATGCGGGTATATTGTAGTATTATAACGCGTAAATGATTATATTAAGAGGCGACACGAGCCAATATTACAGCCATTGTAAAGATCAATCCTCTTTCTTTATCACCAACCATACCACACATACACAATTAAACAAGCAAATACCCATCATAGAAAGCACCCTATTTCCGCACCACCTTTTTTCAGTTTTTTTACAAGGGGGTCATTTAAATCAGACAACACGAATATTCTTTAAGAACTATGTGGGTTCATTGTAGTATGTATTCAGTGGCGGCTGGTGCAGGAGGGGCAAATGGGCAATGCCCTCCTAAATCAACAAATAAAAATAATAAAACAATAACAATATAAACTTGTATTACACTGAGATTCACTCAGCGAGTGATACCTATAATTTATTTTAATATTCCCGCCCCTTGTACACCATTCTGCACAGTGCGCGTCAAGAATACGAACTCAGGGGCAAATATCCTGATGCCCTTTCTACTTTGCCACAATGCATCATGTGGTGTGTTGCAGGTTGCAGAATTACTGCTAAAAATGCTTGACAACAGCGCTAGAAATGGGCAAAATTGTCTGATGCCACAGATCCAATTAGACGATAGAATTTTTATCGGAAGTCGCCGAGGTAAATAATTTTTAACGATTGCATCCGAACATTGCATTGAACTTAACAGTCATTGTACAACAACTACAGGCGTGATGTCTTTTGTTTTTTTTGTTACAAAAATTTAGTTTGATTTCTCGGTAGTTTCCTGGAACGTAGGTAAGGTAGTACGTATTCATAAAAAACGCAATGAATTCCGTGTAATCCATTATAAATCTCAAAATTTTTGGACGTGGATTTGAAGAGCCAAAAGAAAGTAAATATTTAGGTTCACCTCGTTCCAACTTACGAATTAAAAAGTAAAATTTGGTTATCAGGGGTAAATTATGTTATGAAACTTTTGTTGGTATGTACAATAACGCCCTTGTAGGATGATGTGGAAGTCTATTGAATTAAAACAAATCTAAAATAAATACATAGGTATACATAGGCATGATACTATGAACTAGAGATATGATATTCCGCTGGGCGAGATTGGTAAAGTTCGCGCATGACGTCACGCAGATCTAACATTCGAAACGGTAATCGCCTTTGAAAACATAACTCGTAATATCTCAAAAACTAGAAATGCGAGAACAATGAAATTTTAGGCAAAGATTTAGCAATATGTGCTGCCTGTAACTGTGCTTTTATGGTGGTGTTTTCTATTTTATTTTTTAAGATAAAAAATAACGAACGGTGAAGAGCAAAAATTTATAATTTAAAATGAAGATCTAATAACTTTTTTATTTATAAAAATTTTGGTATGGTTATGCGAAAGGTATTGCGCTAAAAAGTCCAAACCAATTTTTGGTAAAAGAATTTTGATGATCTAAATATTGTAACTAAAGATATCGACAAATAAACATTGAAGAGCAACAACCCGATTTTTAAGTCCGTAAAACAAGCGCTTGTGTGCTACGTTATTAATTATTATTGTTAGAGTGGTTAACAGAGTACACAAGGTAGTTATATATTGTTTATTTTAGAACAATGAATAAATCTTAAAACTGCTTAACATTTTAGCAAATAGCAAGTTAAAACCTCGTTATAATCGTAAATATTATTTAATTATAATTAGCAAGTTATCGTACATATGCTTAAGCGAACACAAGAAATCATCTCACTGGACACAAAACTACGCGGTTTTAACGTTTTTTGTGTGTTAATTTCAATAATTTGCCGTGCTACAAAGCACGGCATGACGTCACAATCGAGCGAGACAGACGATGAGATGAACATACAAGGTGCGCAATATCATATCTCTAGTCTCATAGTATCATGTACATCGGTATATTATGCAAAAGCTTTATTGACAAAGTGCATCTAAGTGTGCCCTCCCTGCTAAATTAATCACGAGCCGCCACTGTATGTATTAAAGCCTGAGCTGTTATATTAAGGTGGGACACGTGCCAATATTACAGCCACTGTAAAGATCAACCCTCCTTTCTTAGTTACCAATAATCACAAAATCACAAACGCACTAATTATAATAATTGTTTCACTACCCATATCATTAACGCCTCATAAATCGGACACGTGCGTCCTCCCCTAATCGTTTTCTCACCCCTCTTAACAATAAAAGATAGGGGCCCATTGTTTTAGTGATTCCTATTGTTATCCAATTAATACAGTAATTAAAAAAACGCGTTATTTCCCGGACATACTACTAAGTGTTTTGAAAATCATGGAAAACTCCATGATGACGTGGTACCATGCGCTGTGATCAATCCAACCACAGCCACCGCTCGGTTTGTTTACAGCAGTCGAAGACTTTGAAAAAGAAATAATTGCAGCATGGGAAAAATCGAAATACACAGTAAAACCAAGAAGCAAACAAATCCCACAAGAAATCATAACGAAAATCCAACAAAAACGCAAACTCAGAAAACTCTATCAACTGACCCTATCACCCCAAATAAAACAAGAACTGAACAAAATGCAACAAGAAGTAAAAGAATTACAAGAAAAGCGAAACGAATTGTGGGACCACAAACTGGAAAAAATAAATAATCAGGAAGAAAATCCCTGGAAAATTGCTAAATCTCTGAAAAACAAAAGAACACAAATTCCACCGCAAAATAAATGGCAACCAAACAGCTATACTGACGATGATAAAGCCGACATATTAAAAAACCAATTAATTGAACAATTTAGTCCCAATCAAGGCAACTACCCAGCCCATGAAGAAAGAATAAACCAAATTACCAACAGAATACTCAAGATCCCGGAAAACTACAAATTCGACAAAATAGAAGTAGAAGAAATACAGCGAATAATAAAAAATTTACCAAAAAGAAAAGCACCAGGACGCGACAGAATAAACAACATAATCAAAAATCTACCACCGGATGCAATAAACTACTTCACAGAAATAATAAACGCAATTCTAAAATACAGAACCTTTCCTGAAAGATGGAAAATATCACAAGTCATAATGCTCCCCAAACCAGGAAAACTAAAATCCGACTCAAACAACTACAGACCGATTAGCCTACTATCAGCACTAAGCAAAATCACCGAAAAAATAATATATCGACTAATCAACGAACACATCACAAGAAGCTCGGTATTACCAAATCAACAATTGTGATTTAGGAAGAAACATAACGCAACTCATCAAGTTTCAAGGATCATCCTACAAAACTTCATCACAGGAAAAAAGACCAGAGCTGTTTTCCTGGACGTAGTAAAAGCTTTTGATAAAGTATGGCACAATGGCCTTTTATACAAATTAATCAAATTCAAAATACCAACAGCTATAATCAAGATAATTAAAACATACTTATCTGGAAGAAAATTCATAATCAAAGTCAACGACAGTACTTCAGAACCGGCAGAAATCAGAGAGGGGGTACCCCCTACTGTACCTAATCTATGTGGCAGATATACCGACACACCCAAACACTGACATCGCAACGTTTGCTGACGATACAGCTATCTACACACAATCAAAACAGAACAAAAAAATAATAAACGATTTGAACCAACATTTAAATAAAATAGACGAATGGGTAAAAACTTGGAGAATGAAATTAAACAGCGACAAGAGCAAAGCGATAATCTTCAAGAGCAAAAGAGAAAGACAAAGAAACAACACATACCAACCAATTCAACTCGGAAACCAAGCCATCCCCTGGACAAACAGCGTAAAATACATCGGAGTGACCTTGGATAGAAACCTAAATTTTAAAAAACATACAAGCAACGTAATACAAAAGCCAGAACAATCAATAACTATCTACATCCACTACTAATTCAGAAGAATAAATTAAAGCTGCAAAATAAAAGAAAAATTTTCACAACGGCAATAAGGCCGATACTAACATACGCATTGCAAACATTTATACAACCCTCCGAAGAAATTAAGAAAATCCAAATACTTCAACACAAGACGCTAAGACTAATTACTGGATCCCCATTGTACATCACGAATGATCAACTGCATAAAGAACTAAATGTTCCAAAAATAACAAAAAACACGTACGACAAAATGCAAACTGATGAAAACCCAACTATAAACGCTATCCCAAACTATGACATAGACCAACCAAATATAAAACGAATTAAAAGACCAAAACACATGATAGTAAATCTAGACCAATAAAAACCAGGAATGTACAAACAAAAACGAAAGTAATATAAAACAAAATTGAAAGAAAAAATGAATAATAAATGAGGAGTTAAACGGATAAGAATGCATTGCGTTGACACCGTATGAAAGTGTACGATCCTGGATACTGGATTGAAAAAGCATCCAAGACAAATACCACCATTCGCGAGTCAGCGTCCATCGGGGTCGGTCGACTACACCAGTGTCCAACTAATCGGTCCACACGCCCGCACGCCCACACGCTCACACAAGCCAAGTGACAAGGATAAAAAACTCAAAAGTTCATAAATTTGTTGAGGGGGGCTACAAAAGCCCTTTTTGCCAAAGAATTTCTAAGCACTCCAACACCGAAGAATTAGACAAGATGTAAGACGAAAACTACACTCGTAACAGACGTAACCAATATTCAACAAATATGCTCCTCTAGAAAATCTAGAAGAACTCTGCAAAACCAACAATGAAGACTCAACCCAGGAAAAGACCGAAAGTATCAACCAAAACTACCCCGGCCCAAACAAAAAAAAAACTAAAAAACCACCACTCATTATCAAAACCAGTAAAATTATCAAAACTTTTAACTCTATCAGTGCATCCACCCCAATAGATCAAATTCCTTCGAACAGCAAAATTCACGATGCGGATAAAACACTTCCCGAAAGTGTAACCCTCGACAGCATCTACACGATACTTAAATCATCTACCTCCTTACAACACTTCCACAACAACTGGAAAAATGCTCTAATCATCCCGATTAAAAAACCTTACAAAAACCAATCTCACCTTTCCAATTATCGCCCTATCAGCCTACTTCCATTCTCTCCAAAGTTCTGGAAAAATTAATTGTAAACGGGCTCAATAGATTTCTAAGAAATAACAATTTAAATTCAAAGCTATGCATAACACTACCCTACAACAACTTGCTAGAATCGTCGACAACATTTCTACATCGTATGCAAATAATAAAACTTGTACACTGATATCTCTTAACATCGATACCGTCTAGCATCGGGGCCTTATTATCAAACTTCTCGACAATAGAACCTTCCAAGTTTCTCTAAAAAATTCTCTCTCTAAAAAGCACCCTATCCCTACAAGCGTTCCCCGAGGAGCTGTACTATCCCCAACCGTCTTTAACTTATACATTAACAACATCCTCAATCTACAAACACCACACTATCACTCTTCGCCGATGACACTGCATTACTTTCACACCCCTGGCAAACCATAGTAGCATATAACAAAATTCAATCCCACCTTGATGAACTCACAAAATTATGCAATAAAAATAAAATAAAAAATAAATGTTAACAAAACCACCCTAACCAACTTTACACACAAGAAAAAATTAAAAACCACGACAGTACACATCAACAATTTCCTCATTACTCCCATGGTTAGTAGAGACATGGTTGCGCCATAACTCTGTGGAGGAGTGGGAGAACCGCCATGTTCATACGTCATCAAGATTACAAACGTGTTGTTAATGCCATATAAATGCATTGTTTACATCGTGTTTTTAGGGTTTTTAATAAAAAATAACGATTGTCAACCAGCGGTGATGAGTTTTCTAGTTAATAGTGTTGTTTAGCTTGATATATATCAGCGCAGATCTCATCCGGTTTTTTAGTCGTCAACGCATATTTATGCACAATGATTAAAAGACAGGGACACAAAAAGGAGAAGAGACGACTCTAGCACCGCTCGAAAATCAAGAAAAAAACTTCGTAAAATTACAACTTAAGTGTACATAATAATAATTTTTTTTATAATTTTTAATTAACACCCACCTATACTCTTAAAAAAAGCTTCAACTCAAACATTCAGATTTTATTAAACAATACTTAAAATTACACGCCGCAAAAATATTAATATAGTGTTTTCAGGGCCACCCTAACTATAGGACTAAATGGGCTACAGCCCAGGAGCATGTTGGAGCGGCAATTTTGCTTCCACTATAGGGGCGTATGAATAAAGTGAAATAAATGCTTTTGCTTGTGATAGTAAAAGATAGACGTAATTTAAATCTTATGAGAGAGAAGGAGGTAAAGCTATAGTAAAAGCTTTTACTACATTTTATTCATACTACCCAATATGTATGTTATGCGAATTTTGCGTTTTCATTGTTTTGTTGGTAATACAAGAATTATTGATTCTTTAGTTTTCGTAAAAGTTTGCTCTCTCCCCATTTTCCCACCTATGAATTTTTTTATGAGGGGCGCATTGTTGTTAGAAGCCTAAGGGTGCCAAATATATTAGGACGACCCCGAGTGTTTTCCTTTCAAACGTAGCCAAGCAATTACATATTAGGTTTCATTCCCTAGACGCTAGTCATTCCTATTTTAAAATTTTAAATAGCACCCTCAATTTTTTAAAAAGGAAGAAAAGCTTGCCTAATCGTAAAAAATTGTTGAATTGTTTTTAGGTTGGGGGTAGTTTGATTTTTAAATTTTTAGTCTTAGGGAGCCTTTAATTTTGAACCCATTTGATTTAAACAAACAATACTTTAATTTGACTTGCGAAGGTTTTAGCTAATAATTTCGAAGTCTTTTAATATGAACAAAATAGCAATACGTATTTGGACCAAACTGGCTCCAGGGGAGAATCGGCTTATTTTCGACTAAGGGTTGGTGTGCAAACATTTTTTCCCGCAATAACCCCCCTAAAGTGTGGAACCATATCTTTGGAATAGCCTTGTATATTAAAATTTTCATTGTCCCATAATTATAATCTACTCCAAGTCACACAAACATGCATATAAATACGTATGAAATTCAAAAGTGCAATCTCCGTGACGTATTCGCGCGCCGTCTGCTGATTGGATAAAAGTTACGGCGCAACCATGTCTCTACTAACCATGCATTACTCCCTACTCCCACTCACGACACAAAACTTTTAGGACTTACTGTCGACAAAAAACATACTTTTACCAAACGCATCAACAACTCAATTACTAAGGCCCAAACATAAAATTTCAAACACTCTCATAATAAAAGATAAACTTTCCGAAATAAACGAAAAATTCTATCAAGAGCAAACCCAAAAGATAGAAAGTGAATTGAAGATCCATGAATGTGCAAGGAATGTTATGTAAGGAATGAAGAAAGGAAAATGTCTACTTGCACGTCGAAATCGTATATTAAAATTCATGAAACATGTTTCGAGGACACACAATCCTCATCATCAGTCTAACGAGAAGTACAAAAACCAGGATTAAAAACAAGAAAATTACAAAGAGTAAAAGAAAAACTTACCAATTATAATTGTACAATTTTGAAACTCTGTGAATAGTATGTTATATTATTCACAGAGTTGGTGTTGAAATGATGAAATTCTACATTGGACAAAATTAATAAATTAAGAACAAGTTAAATTAACAAACCAGTGAAGCTGGATTTGTTAAGGCGTAATGGAAGAAAGATTAATTACAAAATGGTGGACCTAATGAAACTAAGAGATAGACCTTTCCAAAAGCATTGCCATCTTAAACCATCAAAATAGAAATTTAAAAAATCGCAAAAAACTACTCTCTTCTTACTCTTAACCCCATTTTTCTCCTTCTCCTCAAACGAACGCCTAAATAGCGCGACAAACAAATAAAATTTAAAGGTGGTTTCTACCACTACCCCAATCTACCATCACATCAAGTCAAACTTATACAAATTAACAATTTATACAGGGTGTTAGGGAATGGCTTAGCAATATTTCGTATGTAAATTTGTCATGATCAGACGAGTTAAAAAGCCTTAAACCATTTTTCCAAAAAGTGAATACTTTCTTCAAAAATTTCTATTAATCCACCTGTTGAAAGCGGAGGGTGGTTCACTGTCAAAAAGTTCAAAGTAAAAAGCAAATTTTATAAAATATTTAAGTCAAAAATACGTATTAAACAAAATCTTTATATGGTAAATACAAAAAATACAAAATTTGAAAGAATCAAAGCTAATTTTGTGTAAACTTGTAGTGTAAGACCAAAAAGGAATGTTCTAGAATTAATTATTGCTTAATGCTGACAGCGTAGTTGGTTTTAGGACATCCAAATATTGTAACGTAGTCGATAAGTAATCGTCGAGTAGTCGTGTAGTGAAGACACAATGTAATTGTCTCAATAAATTATTACTTCAAACGAACCTGATTCTTTCGTTCGTCCTACAACCCTAAGACGAACATTACATGGCGACCCTGCCAGTGCAGTTACCAGTGCAATAATGAAATGTGGAAAAAAAATGGTTTAGTAAAGATGAGTGGAAACCCAGATGAAATTCAAGAGCCACATCAGTAATGAAAAATTGAATCAAGCCAGTAGTTCCCATTTCGAAATGACCACAATCCAACCACCAAAGATATCTACAGGTCCAGTAGGTCCAAGATGCCCTCGTCACCAGCCCATTTGGAAGTGTTAGTGCCAAAAAAGTGCAAGTGCGAAAAAGTGAATTGTGCAATAAGTGCATTTATCTAGGGCATTTTGCTAATTGTGTAAGTCGTTGCCAAAATGTTTCGCAATTTGCAAAGTAAAAATTTTTAATAACGCAATGCCGACTTGGCAAAAATTAATAGAAATTAAGAAATAATTTTTTGTGTTGTAATTAGATTAAGTTTATGGATAAGTTAAACAATTATTTTGCTGATTTAAGGGAAGTTAGGCAATATTTAATTAAAATTGGAGCAAGTAGACGTAAGGGAGAAATTTTAGATAAGAAAATTTTAGAAGCTAAGGTACTAAAAGAATTATTCGATAAAGCCGTTAGTCAAATCGAAGCGTCAATACCTATAAGTGACGAGTTCAACGAGGAGGATATTTCGAATTTCCAAAAATTAATAAGAGATTTTGACAGAATTTTAAAGAAATTTTATCTTTTGTTTCTACAGGAAATCCAACTGACTCCACTATGGCTACTTTTGAGCTAAAAACTGCGATTAGGTGTTACCCGTGATGGACGATACTGAAAGTGAAACAATTCAGTTAATTGATAGCATTGAACTTTATAGCTCCATGCTCAGTAATGAGGGCAATATGATGTTAGTTACTTTTGTTTTGAAAACGCGTTTGTCTGCAGCCGCTAAACTGAGGTTATCACAGGCGTACCCGACTGTTCAAGCTTTAATAAGGGATATGAAAATTAATCTTTTATTCTTTTGACTAAAAAATCGGACACAGCTTTGCAATCTAAAATGCTTCGGGTTAAACAAGGTAATAGATCTATTGAAGAATTTGGGAGAGAAATGGAACAGCTATTCGTTGTAGAGATGGGTAGTTCGCGAACGAACTAATAAAAAGAACGATTCTTTTATACGAACTAAATGAACTAGTTCGCGAACTGTGTACGAACTAGTTCAATTTCGAACGATACTTTTTTCGTACGTGTGTCTGTCCAGTCTGCTCTCCATTAGGTTATGCGAACGATCGGCCGATCGAACGAGTATCTAAAATGAAGTATGAACTGGTAAGCGGCGAACGACCGAAATGCGTGAAATGATCTGCACTGTTGTAGTTCGTTTGTTGCTTGTTGAACGTTGCTCCGCTCCACAATCCGCATTACCACGCATTGCGTTCGCGAACTACCAGTACCATCTCAACTCTACACATTACAGATCGTTCTCTGCTGCTGCTTTTCTGCGCACTCCCGTCCCGATCTCATCTGATTTAGTTCGCGAACGAACTATTAAGACGAACGGTTCTTTTTAGTGAACTAGTTCGCGCGAACTAGTTCATACAAAAGAACGATTATTCCCATCTCTAATTCGTTGATCTTGCTCAAGCAGATGGAAACAGTGCAAATTATGCAGTATTAAAACCAATAAATGAAAAATCTGCTATTAAGCGATTTGCGGAAGGGTTACGCAATTCCAAAACGAGTACCATTATTGCTGCTAGGAATTTCACATCTCTGAAAGATGCTATAAGAGCCGCTCAAGATGAAGAGTTAGTTCGTATAGATACCGACACCAATGGTCATCAAGTAAATTCAATGCGTTACTGTGGCCGTGGTAATTCGTATAACAAACGCGGAAATTTTAATAAATATCGTGGAAATCAATCGTACCACTCGAATCGTGGTCGAAGTCAGCAGAATAATTCTTATAATCATTCAAACAATAACAATTATTCTAATTCTAACAACAATAACAGAGGTAGTCGTCAAAACTACAATAATCAGAATTCCAACAACCAAAACAGACGAGGTAATCAAAACAGAGGTCGCGGGCAAGGCCGCGATCGTATTAATTTTGTTGAGATAGAAGTGAGGAAGGTAAGTTTTTTCGTAAACAAAACAACTAAAAATTGCTTATACACATATTTAGGAGTAAATTGGATTAATTTCAACGTAACTGATACTAGTATAACATTTCTTGTAGACACAGGTGCATCAGTTTGTGCTTTAAAATATGAATTTTGTGTAAATCAAAATATTGAAATTCGTAAAGATAAACTAAAAGTAAAAGGTATAGGTGGATATTTGGTGTCAGAAGGATCTGTAAATTTAAATTTAAAGTACGGAAACACATTTTTCGAACAAAAATTTTATGTTTTCAAAAATTTGTCTTGTCAAAATGATGGAATAATTGGTCAAAATTTTCTAAGAAAATACAATGGAATAATTAACTTTGAAACAAATAATATTTCTCTTGTTAATGTAAAAGAAGAAGTAGTCATTCCTTTAAATTCCGAAATTAATGAAGTTTTAGAGATTCCTCCCAGGTGTGAAATTATTAAGTACGTTTCGACAAAATTTAACGAAGATTGTTTGGTTATTGCAAAAGAACTTTGTGACGGAGTTTTTATGGCTAGTCTTATGGTAACTCCCAATAATGGAAAAATTCCTGTAAAAATTTTAAATACACGCGAGACCGTAGTCCATTTAAAAAATTGTGAACCAGAATTACAGAAACTTAGCGAACACGAGATATGTGAATTTAACAAAATACAAAATGTTACTGTCGAGCGAGTCAAAAAACTGTTTGCTTTATTAAATTTAAAATATTTGAATAAAGAAGAACAACTTTCGATTGAACAAATTATAGCCAAATTTCCATCTTCCATCTTTCATTTGCCTCAAGATAAGTTAACAACAACGAATGTCTATAAACAATCAATTCAACTAAAAGAAAATTCTTCTCCTGTTTATGTTAAAACTTATAAAATTCCTCAATCTCAAAAATTGGAAATGAATAAACAAATTGAAAAAATGCTTGAGAACGACATAATAGAAGAATGTAAAAGTGAATGGTCCTCTCCTGTCTTGTTAGTCCCTAAAAAATCAGGAAACAACAATGATAAAAAGTGACGAGTCTTAATTGATTATAGATTACTGAATCAAAAAATTCAAGATGACAAGTTTCCTTTACCAAACATAACAGATATTCTTGATTCTCTTTCTGGTGCAGTGTATTTTTCACATTTAGACCTCAGTCAAGGATGCTATCAAGTAGAACTTTTGCCAGAAAGTAGACAATATACCGCATTCACAACAAATGAAGGACAATATCAAATGAAAAGATTACCAATGGGTGGTAAAACATCACCCAGTGCATTTTCTCGTTTAATGACAGTTGCAATGTCTGGTTTAAATTATGAAAAATGTTTTGTGTACTTAGATGATTTACTTCTTGTTGGATTTCCTTGGCGTGGAATGGTTAACAAAAACAACGATTAAAATCCCTTCACACCAAACGTTTATTTGCAACACGACGCGTTTCAACCACAAAGTGGTCATCCTCAGGTGAGAATCTAAACAGTTTAGATTCTCACCTGAGGATGACCACTTTGTGGTTGAAACGCGTCGTGTTGCAAATAAACGTTTGGTGTGAAGGGATTTTAATCGTTGTTTTTGTTAGATGATTTAATTGTTTTTGGAAGAAATTTAGAAGATCATAATAAAAATTTAATGAAAGTGTTTATCAGATTGCGAGAAGTAAATTTAAAACTTAATCCAGAAAAATGTAAATTTTTGAAAAAAGAGATTCTGTATTTAGGGCATGTGATTACCACTCATGGTATCGCACCCGATCCAAACAAAATTCGCGTTTTAGAAGAATACCCAGTTCCAAAAAATTCAGATGAGGTAAAAAGATTCGTAGCCTTTGCAAATTATTATCGTAAATTTATTCCAAATTTTGCTGACATAGCATCACCATTATATAGACTTAGTAAAAAATACGCAAAGTTCGAATGGTCTCCAGAATGTCAAAATTCCTTCTTGATTTTGAAAAAAGCTTTGAGTACACCGCCCATACTTCAATATCCGGATTTTTCTGAAAATAATGAATTTATTTTACAAACAGATGCTTCCGGTACTGCAATTGGAGCCGTTTTGTCAAATAAAAATAATAAACCTGTAGCGTACGCCAGTCGAGGATTAAATAAAGCTGAATTAAATTATTCAACGATAGAAAAAGAATTGTTAGCTATTGTTTGGTCATTAAAGTATTTCAGACCATATTTATACGGAAGACATTTCAAAATTTTTACCGATCATAGACCTTTGATCTACTTATTTAGTCTTAAAGATCCATCTAGTCGTCTTACAAAATTTCGGTTATGTTTGGAAGAATACGATTTTGATGTTCAATATGTAAAAGGTTCAGATAATGCAACTGCAGATGCATTATCTCGAATTAATATACCGTTGAGTGAATTAAAAAGTATGCATGATTGTGTGTTATCAGTTTTAACAAGAGCGCAGTGTAAGATGAATGAGAGTAAAAGTGCGAAAGAAAACAAACTTAGTGAAATTGAAAATTTTGTAATAGGAAATTTTATTTATGTCCCTACGTTATCAATGATTTTCGTGAACCAAAACACTCGATCGGCATTGTCTCGAGAAGAAATGTTGAGAGATTTGGCTTTGCTACGAGATAATCATAATATTGATGAAATAATAATTATTAAAAATAATGAAAGTGCACAATTAATTAAAGAGCTAGGTAGTTTTATTACAAATTTGAGCAAAGATTATAGGGGTCCCCGAATTTGTATAATAAAAGGAGCTCAAAGAGTAGTAGGTGACGATACTAAAAAATTAATTTTAAATGATTTCCATATACTACCAACAACTGGACACGCAGGCATAAGACGAATGATTAATAACATTAAAAAATATTATTTTTGAACAGGTTTAAACAAAGACGTAGAAAATTATGTGAAAAAGTGTGAAAGTTGTCAGAAACAAAAACACAGTAGACACACTAAAGAACCTATGGTCATTACTAGTACCGCATCGTCAGCTTTTGAGAAAATTTTTCTTGACATTGTTGGACCGTTAGAAAAAGATGAAAATAACAATTCTTACGTTTTAACAATTCAGTGTGAACTTACAAAATTTGTGGAAGCGTATGCTTTACCCACTAAAGATACGATAACTGTTGCAAGAGTTTTGTAGAAAATTTCATTTTGAGGTATGGAATTCCCACTGCAATAGGTACATATAAAGGTACTGAATTTTTGTCAAGTACAATGACCGAAGTTTGCAAAATTTTAAACATAAGTCATTTGAAATCTACCGCTTATCATCACGAGAGTTTAGGAGCTATCGAGAACTCACATAAAAATCTTGGTGCGTTTTTGAGGTTTTTAACAGAAAACAAAAGTACCAATTGGAGTAGCTGGATACCAATTTGGTGTTATTCTTTTAATACTTCCTTTAATAATTTAAGAAAACCATTCGCGGTGGCCAACTGTTCGCGCAGGCACCACCAGCCCCGCTCCAGATGATCCCCTGGTAGCTTGTCGGATCCACTTGCTTGGTAATCCCGCGCTTGTTAATTAACTGGCCTACTTTGCACCCCGCGACCCCGCTTTGTAACCCACACTGCAGATAACTGTAGCATGGCCCCGCCGCTTTTTGTAGTTAGTCAATAAACCGTTTCTTCAGTTTTATCAATTTCCCTTCTTCAACTCGGCAACCGGACCCCTGGACATCACCGTCTCCACTGGGATACCCCCGCAGCCGCCACCGGAGGTGCACCCTCCTCACGAAATTGGGTGCCCCCAAAGTAAAGACGTTACAAAATCTTTAATAGAAAAGTTCACCGGTTATGAATCAACAAAAATACCAAACGTTGCTTGTTTATTGTATCCACGATTTAAGCAGCTTGTATTTAAAAATAAAGATAATTTAGTAGATGGACGCGCAATTATATAGAATGAATTAACAGCATATTTAAAAGAAAAACCTGGATGAGAGTGATGAGACACAAGAAAACGCCGAAAAACTAAAAAAAAACAAAGCTGTCATTTATTTAGTTTTATCAAGAATAAAAAACACGAAAAAAATGTGTGCCAACATTTACCAACAAAACAACTGACACATCAATACTTCGAAGCAGAAACTATAGACGAAAACGCCGAATCCAATAGAGTTTTGGGGAAATTCTGGCGACCAATTTCAACCCCAAAATGAAATAGCATTAAAATTTAACTATACAAAATTGTTTTCCTTAGTAACGGTACAGATATAGCGCTGCAGGCGCTACATTTGCGCCGCACGCGCAAACTTCGAACCGCAGGCGAGCTGTTTTCCTTAGCAACGGTACAGAAATAGCGCCGCAGGAGCAAACTTCGGACCCCAGGCGAGTTGTTTTCCTTAGCAACGGTACAGAAATAGCTGTAGGCGCAAAATTCGAACCGCAGGCGAGTTGTTTTCCTTAGCAACGGTACAGAAATAGCGCCGCAGGAGCAAAATTCGGACCACAGGCGAGTTGATTTCCTTAGCAACGGTACATAAATGGCGCCGCAGGCGCCACATGCGCCAGAGGCGCAAAATGCGCCGTAGGCGCAACAATGCGCCGCAGGCGCATCAACCACCGAGGCGTGGCCGAGGTGGAAAAAGCGCGCGGAAAGCGGACCGGTAGGCCCGCTTGGAGTAAGCTTATTTAACTATACTAAATCGTGATAGCTGCGTCCTTTTTCAATCGACTTGAATTTGGGTGGTTGGACATGCTATTCAAGTGGATGATTTAACTTTTGAAAAAAATATTTATGATGGATTCTATTTGTATAAATTAAATCGGAAAGAATGAATGAATTGCATAGGACCTATCTAATTACGATTGGGGGGCTATTAAAGTTGCGGCAGTTGCTTAAAGTTTGACATTTTTGACAGATGAGGTGGTTTTGGGTGATTTTCGGAGGTCGAGATGAGATGGAAAATGCCCCATTCTCATTGGCTGAAAAAATTCCATTTCCATGGCAAACATTTTGTTGTTGATTTTTTTGACTGTCATTTCAATTTTGTTGGTTTTTAAATTGTGTGAAAAAAGGTGGAAATTGGGCAGTAATCGGTCGTGGATGTGTTTAAATCATACAAGTGGAGTATGGGGAAGGTATTTATCGTATTTTTTTAGCGGCCGCTGCACCTCAAGCAATTTTTCACACACCCAAAAAACGGCTCCGTCGTCGGCACGGAGCCGCGGCCTAGAGGGTCGAATTTAATCACATTTAAACACCTCAAAAGGGCTCAGAGGGGTAAATAGTGATTAGTAAAGTGTTGCTTAAGACTCGACAGCCCCATTTAGCCCCCCTGTGTGTAAGAAAATCCCTAAATAAATATCATCTGTCAAATTTGACGTTTGTTAAAAATCGTGCCACAAAATACGGCCAAAACGATACAAAACCACTGTTGAGAGCCCCCAACTCATTCAAAAGGACCAAAGGAGCATTTCTGTGAAATTTGCGCAAAGGGGTGAGCGATTTTTTCCCATTTTTCAAGTGCTTCAATTGTGGCTGCGAGAGCGCCTCTATAGGCAGTCAGAGACAATTCTAGGTGCAAGTGAAAGAAAGGGGGGCAGTCAGAGACAATTCTAGGTGCATTATTGCTTAGCAACGGTACCAGAAATGCCCCTGAAAAGGGTTCAAAAGGGCTCAAAGGGGCACGTAGTGAACAGAAGGGGGGCCGGTAGGCCGCCCTGGAGAGAGCTAGTTATACTATACTAATATCTGATAGGTTGAGCCCTGTCTTACACACACAAAATCGTCAATAGGTCTTTCTTTGTCACTTTTATTCTTTTGTTTTTGCTTTGAAATTTTGCAAGCACTAAAAGTGAAAAACGGCAATACCCAGAGTCTGACCAAAAGTAAAAAACGAACTTTCAATCAAAATTCTACAAAGTGGGCAGGTTTTTGGGGTCAAAAAAGGCTTTAAAATGACTAAAATCACATTTTTTTTAAATTACCAAAAGCGTCTTGACTTTGCACCAATTTCGCGACGTTCTTACTCCTCACTCACACTCATCGGCCTACCGGCCCCCCTGGAGAGAGCTAGTTTAACTATACTAAATCATGATAGCTGCATCCTTTTTCAATTGACTTGAATTTACATGGTTGGCAGTGGTTTAGTGAGAGGGATTTAACTCTTTAAATGGGTATTTTTACTTGGATTTTTTATTGTCGACAAATTGGAAAAGGATGAATGGCTGGATAGGGGGGTATGTGATTCTAATTAGGGGGCTATTAAAGTTGCGGCAGTTGATTAAAGTTTGACATTTTCGACAGATGGGGTGGTTTTGAGTGATTTTCGGAGGTCGAGATGAGATGGAAAATGCCCCATTCTCATTGGTTGAAAAAGATTGCGTCTCCTTGGCAACGATTGTGTTGTTGATTTTTTTGATTGTCATTTCGATTGTGTCAGTTTGCAAATTGTGTAAAAAAAGGTGGAAATTGGGCAGTAATCGGTCGTGGGTGTGTTAAAATCGTACAAATGGAGTGTGGGGAAGGTATTTATCGTATTTTTTTAGCGGCCGCTGCACCTCAAGCAATTTTTCTCACACCCAAAAACGGCTCCGTCGCCTGGAGAGAGCTAGTTTAACTATACTAAATCGTGATAGCTGCGTCCTTTTTCAATCGACTGATTTTTTACGTTTGGACACGGGTGTGTTTATGTCATATCTCCTATCAAGATGCTTGGTTTTGGTGGGTGCATGTACGATAAATAGGTTGGAAAAGGATGGGGTCTGGTGAAGAGGACAATTAAAATGCGATTTGGGGGCTATTAAAGTTGCGGCAGTTGATTAAAGTTTGACATTTTTGACAGATGGGGTGGTTTTGGGTGATTTTCGGAGGTCGAGATGAGATGGAAAATGCCCCATTCTCATTGGTTGAAAAAAATTGCGTTTCCTTGGCAACGATTGTGTTGTTGTTTTTTTTTTATTGTCATTTCGATTGTGTCAGTTTGCAAATTGTGTGAAAAAAGGTGGAAATTGGGCAGTAATCGGTCGTGGGTGTGTTAAAATCGTACAAATGGAGTGTGGTGAAGGTATTTATCGTATTTTTTTAGCGGCCGCTGCACCTCAAGCAATTTTTCACACAGCCAAAAAACGGCTCCGTCGCCGGCACGGAGATTGATATGCCGCGGCCTAGAGGATCGAATTTAATCATATTTAAACACCTCAAAAGGGTTCAAAAGGGTTCAAAGGGGTAAGTAGTGATTAGTAAAGTGTTGTTTAAGACTCGACAGCCCCATTTAGCCCCCCTGTGTGTGAGAAAATCCCTAAATAAATGTCATCTGTCAAATTTGACGTTTGTTAAAAATCGTGCCACAAAATACGGCCAAAACGATGCAAAACCACTGTTGAGAGCCCCCAACTCATTCAAAAGGACCAAAGGAGCATTTCTGTGAAATTTGTGCAAAGGGGTGAGCGATTTTTTTCCATTTTTCAAATGCTTCAATTGTGGCTGGGAGAGCGCCTCTATAGGCAGTCAGAGACAATTCTAGGTACATTATTGCTTAGCAACGGTACCAGAAATACCCCTGAAAAGGGTTCAAAAGGGCTCAAAGGGGTACGTAGTGAACGGAAGGGGGGCCGGTAGGCCCCCCTGGAGAGAGCTAGTTTAACTATACTAAATCGTGATAGCTACGTCCTTTTTCAATCGACTTGAATTTACGGGTTGGACAGTGGTTTTGTTTTTTGCATACTTTTTAACTATACTAAATCGTGATAGCTGCGTTCTTTTTCAATCGACTTGAATTTACGGGTTGGACAGTGGTTTTGTTTTTTGCATACTTCTTTTACAGTAGCGATTTTTGGGGGGTGCATGTACGATGAATAGGTTGGAAAAGGATGGGGTCTGGTGAAGAGGACAATTAAAATGCGATTTGGGGGCTATTAAAGTTGCGGCAGTTGATTAAAGTTTCACATTTTTGACAGATGAAGTGGTTTTGGGTGATTTTCGGAGGTCGAGATGAGATGTAAAATGCCCCATTCTCATTGGTTGAAAAAAATTGCGTTTCCTTGGCAACGATTGTGTTGTTGATTTTTTTGATTGTCATTTCAATTTTGTTGGTTTTTAAATTGTGTGAAAAAAGGTGGAAATTGGGCAGTAAACGGTCCTGGGTGTATTGAAATCGTACAAGTGGAGTGTGGGGAAGGTATTTATCGTATTTTTTTAGCGGCCGTTGCACCTCAAGCAATTTTTCACACACCCAAAAAACGGCTCCGTCGCCGGCACGGAGATTGATATGCCGCGGCCTAGAGGGTCGAATTTAATCACATTTAAACACCTCAAAAGTGTTCAAAAGGGCTCAAAGGCGTAAGTAGTGATCAGTAAAGTGTTGCTTAAGACTCGACAGCCCCATTTAGTCCCCCTGTGTGTGAGAAAATCCCTAAATAAATATCATCTGTCAAGTTTGACGTATGTTAAAAATCTTGCCACAAAATACGGCCAAAACGATACAAAACCACTGTTGAGAGCCCCCAACTCATTCAAAAGGACCAAAGGAGCATTTCTGTGGAATTTGTGCAAAGGGGGTGAGCGATTTTTTTCCATTTTTCAAGTGCTTCAATTGTGGCTGGGAGAGCGCCTCTATAGGCAGTCAGAGATAATTCTAGGTGCATTATTGCTTAGCAACGGTACCAGAAATGCCCCAGAAAAGGGTTCAAAAGGGCTCAAAGGGGTACGTAGCAAACGGAAGGGGGGCCGGTAGGCCCCCCTGGAGAGAGCTATTTAACTATACTAAATCGTGATAGCTGTGTCCTTCTCTAATCGACTGATTTTTTACGTTTGGACACGGGTATGTTTATGTCATATCTCCTCTCAAGATGCTTGGTTTTGGTGGGTGCATGTACGATAAATAGGTTGGAAAAGGATGAGAATTGGTGAAGAGGGCAATAAGAATGGGATTGGGGGGCTATTAAAGTTGCGGCAGTTGATTAAAGTTTGACATTTTTGACAGATGAGGTGGTTTTTGATGATTTCGGAGGTCGAGATGAGATGGAAAATGTCCCATTCTCATTGGTTGAAAAAAATTGCGTTTCCTTGGCAACGATTGTGTTGTTGATTTTTTTCACTGTCGTTTTCAATTTTGTTGGTTTTTAAATTGTGTGAAAAAAGGTGGAAATTGGGCAGTAATCGGTCGTGGATGTGTTTAAATCATACAAGTGGAGTGTGGGGAAGGTATTTATCACATTTAAACACCTCAAAAGGGCTCAAAGGGGTAAGTAGTGATTAGTAAAGTGTTTCTTGAGACTCGACAGCCCCATTTAGCCCCCCTGTGTGTAAGAAAATCCCTAAATAAATATCATCTGTCAAATTTGACGTTTGTTAAAAATCGTGCCACAAAATACTGCCAAAACGATACAAAACCACTGTTGAGAGCCCCCAACTCATTCAAAAGGACCAAAGGAGCATTTCTGTGAAATTTGCGCAAAGGGGTGAGCGATATTTTTCCAATTTTCAAGTGCTTCAATTGTGACTGGGAGAGCGCCTCTCGGAGACAATTCTAGGTGCAAGTGAAAGAAAGGGGGGCAGTCAGAGACAATTCTAGGTGCATTATTGCTTAGCAACGGTACCAGAAATGCCCCTGAAAAGGGTTCAAAAGGGCTCAAAGGGGTACGTAGTGAACGGAAGAGGGGCCGGTAGGCCCCCCTGGAGAGAGCTAGTCTTTATGAACTAAATCGTGATAGCTGCGTCCTTTTTCAATCGACTTGAATTTGGGTGGTTGGACATGCTATTCAAGTGGATGATTTAACTTTTGAAAAAAATCTTTATGATGGATAAATTAAATCGGAAAGAATGAATGAATTGCATAGGACCTATCTAAATACGATTGGGGGGCTATTAAAGTTGCGGCAGTTGATTAAAGTTTGACATTTTTGACAGATGAGGTGGTTTTTGATGATTTCGGAGGTCGAGATGAGATGGAAAATGCCCCATTTTCATTGGCTGAAAAAATTGCATTTCCTTTGCAACCATTTTGTTGTTGATTTTATCATATTACCGTTTACTGTTACTATATGGTTACTATGAAATACTTGTTTACATGTTAAAGTTTTACTGTAAATTTATATTGATTAAAGCCTTGTTCTGGAAGGTCTTTTTCACTTCAATTTAATCAATATAATATCATGGAACGTTTATTTAAACCTGAGAAGTTCGAAGTTGAATCAGACTCAAGCTTTGCCTCACAACAGTGGACTCACTGGTTTCGGACATTTGAAAACTTTCTGTCATCTTTACAAGGCGAAATATCGGATGCTGTTAAACTAAACTTATTGGTGAACCATGTGGCCCCTTGTGTATATGAAAACATTAGTGAATGTACGACATACGTATCTGCAATTGACATTTTTAAAAATTTGTATGTCAAACCGAAAAATGAGGTATTTGCTCGGCATTCTCTCGCGACAAGACGACAACAGTCAGGAGAATCAGTGGATTCCTACTTACAAGTTTTAAAACGATTAAGTAAAGACTGCAATTTTACAGCGGTAACGGCGGAACGTAACAGAGACGATTTCATACGTGATGCATTTATTAGTGGTCTACTGTCTTCTCACCTAAGACAGCGTATTTTGGAAAACAACACTGCTCACTTAGAGGAAGTTTTTGTTCAAGCACGAGCTTTAGAAGCAGCTCAGTTACATTCTGAGTCCTACATGTCACCAATTTTTAATGCTATTACCGATCCTCAGCTAACCAAAGAAGAAAATGAAGGTAAGGATATTCTTGTGTCAGCAGCTGTGTCTTTGAAGTGCTTTTTTTGTGGAAACTCAAAACATCTACGTTTGAACTGTCCAACTAAAAATGTCATCTGTCATCGTTGTGGAAAAAAAGGTCATTTTTCAAAAGTTTGTAAGTCGTCTAGCGGCGATTCCAAAACGCAGTTATCATCATCATCTAATAATCGATTTTCAAAAACGCAATCCTCATCTGCTATCTCTGCAACTATTTCTTCTAGTATTTTGTCGAAAACTGTTGTGCCAATACAATCAAACGGGGTCGTAATGAATGGTCTAATAGATACGGGAAGTTCACATAGTTATATCGACTATAATGTTATCTGCAAACACCAACTCAGATTTGTCTCTGAAACTGATACTGTGTCGATGGCTACAACATCATTACACACAAAAATTATTGGGTATTGTATTGCAAATCTTCAGATGTTGGGTTTCGAATATAAATCAGTCAAATTAGCAATTCTCCAGAAGTTATGTTCTGACATTATAATAGGTCATGATGTATTAAAAAATCATTCTAACTTAAATGTATGTTTTGGAGGATCTAAAGGGCCTCTAATATGTGGTCTTACTATTGGTAATGTGCCACCTTGTAGTCTTTTTACTAATTTAACATCAGACTGTAAACCCATTGTTGTTAAATCTAGAAGACACACACCGCAAGATTTTGAATTCATAAAAGAAGAAACTCAGAAGTTGTTATCTGAACAGATTATTGAACCCAGTGAATCACCGTGGCGTGCTCAAGCTTTAGTTACGATAAATGAAAATCATAAGAAAAGAATGGTAATTGATTATTCGCAAACAATCAATCGATTTACATTGTTAGATGCATATCCGCTCCCTAATATTGATGAAATTGTACGTAAAGTCTCTCAGTACGAAATCTTCAGTACTATTGATCTGCGTAGTGCTTATCATCAAATTCCAATCAAAGATGAAGATAAACCTTATACTGCTTTCGAGGCTTGTGGTAGATTGTATCAGTTTTGTAGAATACCCTTTGGTGTTACAAATGGGGTAGCCTGTTTTCAAAGGAATATCGACAATATTATTCAAAACGAAAATTTGAAAGATACGTTTGCTTATTTAGACGATGTTACAGTGTGTGGAAGAAATCAAACAGAACACGACATCAACTTGCAAAGATTTTTAAATGCTGCTAAAAAGTTTAATTTAACATTAAACATAGAGAATTGTTCTTTTTACTGCAAAATCTATCAATCTTTTGGGATATACTATCACTGGAAAGACTGTTAAACCTGATTCTGAAAGGCTTCGACCACTTTTAGATTTTCCGGTACCAACTAATTCTGCTTCTTTACGTCGGGTGCTGGGAATGTTCGCTCATTACTCGAAATGGGTACCTAATTTTTTTGAGAAAATTCGTCCTCTGGTAATTTGTAAAAGTTTTCCTATGTCTTCTGAAGCGATGTGTGCTTTTAAAAATCTAAAATCAGACATTGCTAGTTCTGCTATAACGTCTATCGATAATAAAGCCATCTTTGTGGTTGAAACCGATGCTTCAGAATTCGCAATTGGTGCGACGCTTTCACAAAATGAAAAGCCAGTAGCTTTTTTCTCTAGAACCCTTTCAAAATCGGAACAGAGACATTCAGCTATCGAAAAAGAAGCTTATGCGATTGTGGAAGCATTACGTAAATGGAGGCATTATTTAATAGGAAGATATTTTAAATTAATAACGGATCAGAAGTCAGTTTCTTTCATGTTCAACTCTAATTCTAGTAGTAAAATTAAAAATGATAAAATCATGCGTTGGCGCTTGGAACTTTCTTCATATAAGTACGATATAATTTATCGTCCAGGTAAAGATAACACTGTTGCTGATACATTGTCCAGAATTTGCTCAGTAATTGGAGTTAATTATAAGGTTTTGGTAGATCTTCATGCTTCTTTATGTCATCGTATGTATCATTGGGTACGTTGTAAAAATCTGCCTTTTTCAATTGAGGATGTTCGAAAAGTAACGTCATGTTGCGACGTGTGTGCTGAACTTAAACCAAGATTTTGTAAAAATGAAGGAACTCTTATTAAAGCAACATCGCCTTTTGAAAGATTAAACATAGATTTTAAAGGGCCGCTACCATCAACAACCAGAAATCGATATATGCTTACTATCGTTGATGAATTCTCACGTTTTCCATTTGCTTTTCCATGTTCAGACATGACTCCTTCAACTGTTATAAATAAACTGTCAGAATTGTTTTCAATGTTTGGTACTCCCTCTTATATTCACTCAGATAGAGGAACATCTCTGATCTCTCAAGAATTAAAATTATATTTAAATTCTCGCAATATTGCTACAAGTCGTACTACTCCGTATAATCCACAAGGAAATGGACAAGTAGAAAGATATAATGGAATCATTTGGAAAACAGTATCATTAGCATTAAAATCTCGAAATTTAAAATCCTCTCAATGGGAAGTGGTGTTACATGATGCACTTCATTCTATTCGTTCATTGCTGTGTACTGCTATCAACACTACTCCACATGAACGTATGTTCAATCATCCTCGAAGATCTGCAAATGGATCATCAATTCCAACTTGGCTATCTTCTCCCGGCAGAGTGTTGATGAAAAGAAATAATCGAGCCAGTAAATATGAACCACTCGTTGAAGAAGTGCAACTCATTGAAGCTAATCCCACTTATGCTCACGTTCGTCTACCTGATGGAAGAGAAACTACTGTTTCAATACGACATTTAGCACCGGCCGGTATCTCCGTACATCAAGAACCTGAGATTTCGAACTCGGCCAACTCTCATTCAGAACCAGAAACTCATGAAAATTTAACTCATGTTATAGAAGATTATTCAGAAAATATACAACACATACAAGACATGCCAATTACAAATGAAGAATATGTAATGAACACAAGACCCAAAAGAAATAGAGCACCACCTAAATATCTCGAAGATTATGTACGATACTAGTCTACAAGATAGGAGTGGGGAAGAATGTTGTAAAAATTATCATATTACCGTTTACTGTTACTATATGGTTACTATGAAATACTTGTTTACATGTTAAAGTTTTACTGTAAATTTATATTGATTAAAGCCTTGTTCTGGAAGGTCTTTTTCACTTCAAACTGTCATTTCAATTTTGTGGGTTTTTAGTTTGTGTGAAAAAAGGTGGAAATTGGGCAGTAATCGGTCGTGGATGTGTTTAATTTATACAAGTGGAGTGTGGGGAAGGTATTTATCGTATTTTTTTAGCGGCTGCTGCACCTCAAGCAATTTTTCACACACCCAAAAAAACGGCTCCGTCGTCGGCGTGGAGCCGCGGCCTAGAGGGTCGAATTTAATCACATTTAAACACCTCAAAAGGGCTCAAAGGGGTAAGTAGTGATTAGTAAAGTGTTGCTTAAGACTCGACAGCCCCATTTTGCCCCCCTGTGTGTAAGAAAATACCTAAATAAATGTCATCTGTCAAATTTGACGTTTGTTAAAAATAGTGCCACAAAATACGGCCAAAACGATACAAAACCACTGTTGATAGCCCCCAACTCATTCAAAAGGACCAAAGGAGCATTTCTGTGAAATTTGTGCAAAGGGGGTGAGCGATTTTTTTCCATTTTTCAAGTGCTTCAATTGTAGCTGGGAGAGCGCCTCTATAGGCAGTCAGAGACAATTCTAGGTGCATTATTGCTTAGCAACGGTACCAGAAATGCCCCTGAAAAGGGTTCAAAAGGGCTCAAAGGGGTACGTAGCGAACGGAAGGGGGGCCGGTAGGCGACCCTGGAGAGAGCTATGTTTAAGAACTAAATCGTGATAGCTGCGTCCTTTTTCAATCGACTTGAATTTTGATGATTGGACATGCTATTCAAGTGGATGATTTAACTTTTGAAAAAAATCTTTATGATGGATTCTATTTGTATAAATTAAATCGGAAAGAATGAATGAATTGCATAGGACCTACCTAAATACGATTGGGGGGGCTATTAAAGTTGCGGCAGTTGATTAAAGTTTGACATTTTTGACAGATGAGGTGGTTTTTGATAGTATTGGGCGATTATGGTAATTTCTTAAATTACCAAAAGCGTCTTGACTTGCACCAATTTCGCGCCGTTCATTACATCTCACTCACACTCATCGGCCATCTGTCATTACAATTTTGACATTTCTCATTAAATTGTCACAATTCACAATTGGTGTTGTTGTTATCTTTGAAAATCAAACGGAACCAGTCATTAATCGTGCTCAGTGGTTCAAATGGGCAAAGTGGAACACGTGTTTTGTGAAATATTTGAGAATTTGAAGGACCGGGCGGTAAGTTGGCGCGCCGGCGCACGATCCGCCCGCGCCCCTTGATTCTGTTTATGATGGAACACCCCAGACGTACTCGAGGAAATATCGGTTCAAAAAACTGTTTTAGACACATTTTTCGGTTACAGAAAGGTAGGTCCTACACCTTTGCGGTCCAAAACCCATTTGAAGGTTAATTTTATTTGCACCGGATTATGACCTGATTGTGACGTCATTGTGTGACGTCACTGTCAGTTAGGCGGCCGATTAAAATACAATTTTTCTAAACTTTCTGACTTGGAAGAGTGGGGTGGTGAATTGTAAAGTCCCGTGAACTAGAATTAGGCGAAAAAATCTCGAAATTAAGTTTAGTTGTCAAATTTGACGTGCCATAAAAAACCACACCACAACATACGGCCAAAATAATACAGAACCAGTTTCAATGAGCCCTAGCCGATCCAAAAGGACCAAAGGAACAACTCTATAAAGTCTGTGCAAAAGGGGTGAGTGGTTTTTTCCAAATTTCAAATGCCCCAAATTAAGGGGGTCGAAGGGGGTGAGAGGGGGTTGAAGGAGATCAAAGGGTCGAAGGGGGGCGAGGTGTCGTAACGGCACAACACCGAGCTCTTGCGAATCCGAGAGGATTTGCGCGCTTCCAGTATTTAACTATACTAAATCGTGATAGCTGTGTCCTTTTTCAATCGACTTGAATTTACGTGGTTGGACAGTGGTTTAGGAAGAGGAATTTAACTCTTTAAATGGGTATTTTTACTTGGATTTTTTATTGTAAACTAATTGGAAAAGGACGAATAAACATTAACGTTACTATCCGATTGCGAGTTGGGGGCTATTAAAGTTGCGGCAGTTGATTAAAGTTTGACATTTTTGACACATGGGGTGGTTTTGAGTGATTTTCAGAGGTCGAGATGAGATGGAAAATGCCCCATTCTCATTGGTTGAAAAAGATTGCGTTTCCTTGGCAACGATTGTGTTGTTGATTTTTTTGATTGTCATTTCGATTGTGTCAGTTTGCAAATTGTGTGAAAAAAGGTGGAAATTGGGCAGTAATCGGTCGTGAGTGTGTTAAAATCGTACAAATTGAGTGTGGGGAAGATATTTATCGTATTTTTTTAGCGGCCGCTGCACCTCAAGCAATTTTTCTCACACCCAAAAACAGCTCCGTCGCCGGCAACGAGATTGATATGCCGCGGCCTAGAGGGTCGAATTTAATCACATTTAAACACCTCAAAAGTGTTCAAAAGGGCTCAAAGGCGTAAGTAGTGATCAGTAAAGTGTTACTTTAGACTCGACAGCCCCATTTAGCCCCCCTGTGTGTGAGAAAATCCCTAAATAAATGTCATCTGTCAAATTTGACGTTTGTTAAAAATCGTGCCACAAAATACGGCCAAAACGATACAAAACCACTGTTGAGAGCCCCCAACTCATTCAAAAGGACCAAAGAAGCATTTCTGTGAAATTTGTGCAAAGGGAGTGAGCGATTTTTTTCCATTTTTCAAGTGCTTCAATTGTGGCTGGGAGAGCGCCTCTATAGGCAGTCAGAGACAATTCTAGGTGCATTATTGCTTAGCAACGGTACCAGAAATTCCCCTGAAAAGGGTTCACAAGGGCTCAAAGGGGTACGTAGTGAACGGAAGGGGGGCGGAGAGAGCTAGTTTAACTATACTAAATCGTGACAGCTGCGTCCTTTTTCAATCGACTTGAATTTACGGGTTGGACAGTGGTTTTGTTTTTTGCATACTTCTTTTACAGTAGCGATTTTTGGGGGGTGCATGTACGATGAATAGGTTGGAAAAGGATGGGGTCTGGTGAAGAGGACAATTAAAATACGATTTGGGGGCTATTAAATTTGCGGCAGTTGATTAAAGTTTGACATTTTTGACAGATGGGGTGGTTTTGGGTGATTTTCGGAGGTCGAGATGAGATGGAAAATGCCCCATTCTCATTGGTTGAAAAAAATTGCGTTTCCTTGGCAACGATTGTGTTGTTGATTTTTTTGATTGTCATTTCAATTTTGTTGGTTTTTAAATTGTGTGAAAAAAGGTGGAAATTGAGCAGTAATCGGTCGCGGGTGTGTTTAAATCATACAAATGGAGTGTGAGAAAGGTATTTATCGTATTCTTTTAGCGGCCGCTGCGCTCCAAGCAATTTTTCTCTCATCCAAAGAACGGCTTCGTCGCCGGCACGGAGATTGATATGCATGCTGTGGCCTATGCCGATTTTCCATACAATTTAAACCCCTGAAAAGGGTTCAAAAGGGCTCAAAGGGGTAAGTAGTGATTAGTAAAGTGTTGCTTAAGACTCGACAGCCCCATTTAGCCTCCCTGTGTGTAAGAAAATCCCTAAATAAATATCATCTGTCAAATTTGACGTTTGTTAAAAATCGTGCCACAAAATACGGCCAAAACGATACAAAACCACTGTTGAGAGCCCCCAACTCATTCAATAGGACCAAAGGAGCATTTCTGTGAAATTTGTGCAAAGGGGTGAGCGATTTTTTTCCATTTTTCAAGTGCTTCAATTGTGGCTGGGAGAGCGCCTCTATAGACAGTCAGAGACAATTCTCGGTGCATTATTGCTTAGCAACGGTACCAGAAATGCCCCTGAAAAGGGTTCAAAAGGGCTCAAAGGGGTACGTAGTGAACGGAAGGGGGGCCGGTAGGCCCCCCTGGAGAGAGCTATTTATATTAAACTATACTAAATCGTGATAGCTGTGTCCTTTTCTAATCGACTGATTTTTTACGTTTGAACACGGGTATGTTTATGTCATATCTCCTCTCAAGATGCTTGGTTTTGGTGGGTGCATGCACGAGGAATAGGTTGGAAAAGGATGAGAATTGGTGCAGAGGGCAATAAGAATGGGATTGGGGGGCTATTAAAGTTGCGGCAGTTGATTAAAGTTTGACATTTTTGACAGTGGTTTTGGGTGTTTTTCGGAGGTCGAGATGAGATGGAAGATGCTTCATTCTGATTGGCTGAAAAAATTGTATTACTTTGGCAACGATTAGTTTGTTGATTTTTTTGATTGTCATTTCAATTTTGTTGGTTTTTAAATTGGGTGAAAAAAGGTGGAAATTGAGCAGTAAACAATTCTGGGTGTGTTTAAATCGTATAAATGGAGTGTGGGAAAGGTATTTATCGTATTTTTTTAGCGGCCGCTGCGCCCCAAGCAATTTTTGTAATCCCCCTTAAAACGGCTCCGTCGACGGCACGGAGATTGATATGCAGCGGCTTAGGGTGGAATTTCCGTACAATTTAATCACATTTGCGCACCTTAAAATGGTTTAAAATGACTCAAAGGGGTAAGTAGTGATTAGTGAAGTGTTGCTTGAGACTCGATAGTCCCATTTAGTCCCCCTGTGAGTGAGAAAATCTCGCAATTAATTCATCTGTCAAATTTGACATTTTATGAAATTAATTGATTAAAAAACGAAGAAATCGGGTAGAAATCCGGTCGTGAGTGTTTTAAAATCGTACAAATGGAATGTGGGGAAGGTATTTATCGTATTTTTTTAGCGGCCGCTGCGCCCCAAACAATTTTTGTGACCCCCAAAAAACGGCTCAGTCAACGTACGGAGATTTGATATGCGGCGGCAGAGAAAAATTTTTCCATACAATTTAATCACGTTTAAACACCTCAAAAGAGTTCAAAAGGGCTCAAAGGGGTAAGTAGTAATTAGTAAAGTGTTGCTTGAGACTCGACAGCCTCATTTAGCCCCCCTGTGTCTGAATTAACCTCAAAATTAAAATCAACTGTCAAATTTGATATTTACGAATTAAATTGAATAAAAAAAGGGATTCATCGGTCGGGAGTGTTTGAAAATCGTACAAATGGAGTGTGGGGGAGGTGTTGAGTGCATTTTTTCAGCGGTCGCTGCGCCCCAAATAATTTTTGTGACCCCCAAAAGCCGGCTCATTCAGCGTACGGAGATTTGTTTGGAGGGTCGAATTTAATCACATTTAAACAACTCAAAAGGGCGCAAAGGGGTAAGTGGTAATTAGTAAAGTGTTGTTTGAGACTCGACAGCCCCATTTAGCCCCCCTGTGTGCGAGAAAATCCCGAAATTAAAATCATCTGTCAAATTTGATGTTTCTGAAAAATCGTGCCGCAAAATACGACCAAAACGATACAAAACCACTGTTAAGAGCCACCAACTCATTCGAAAGGATCAAAAGAGCATTCCTGTGAAATTTGTGCAAAGGGGGTAGCGATTTTTTTCATTTTTGAAGTCCTTTAATTGTGGCTGGGGGAGCGCCTCTGTAGGCAGTCAGAGACAATTCTAGGTGTACTATTGCTTAGCAACGGCCACTATTGGGCTACTATTTCTTTTTTAACGGGTCAAAGGTGCGTTTTAATACGAAATAAAATTAAAAGGGGGTGAGGGGATCGTTGCGTTAAAGGTGCACCTCAACTGAGCCAGAGGCGAAGTGTTTTCCTTAACAACGGTACAGAAATAGCGTCGCAGGCGCTTCATTTGCACCGTAGGCACAAAATTCGAACCGCAGGCGAGTTGTTTTCCTTAGCAACGGGACAGAAATAGCGCCGCAGGAGCAAAATTCGGACCACAGGCGAGTTGTTTTCCTTAGCAACGGTACAGAAATAGCGCCGCAGGAGCTACATTTGCGCCGTAGGCACAAAATGCGAACCGCAGGCGAATTGTTTTCCTTAGCCACGGTACAGAAATAGCGCCGCAGGCGCTACATTTGCACCGTAGGCACAAAATTCGAACCGCAGGCGAGTTGTTTTCCTTATCAACGGGACAGAAATAGCGCCACAGGAGCAAAATTCGGACTACGGGCGAGTTGTTTTCCTTAGCAACGGGACAGAAATACCGCCGCAGGAGCAAAATTCGAACCACAGGCGAGTTGTTTTCCTTAGCAACGGGACAGAAATAGCGCCGCAGGCGCTACATTTGCACCGTAGGCACAAAATTCGAACCGCAGGCGAGTTGTTTTCCTTAGCAACGGGACAGAAATAGCGCCGCAGGAGCAAAATTCGAACCGCAGGCGAGTTGTTTTCCTTAGCAACGGGACAGAAATAGCGCCACAGGAGCAAAATTCGGACCACAGGCGAGTTGTTTTCCTTAGCAACGGTACAGAAATAACGCCGTAGGCGCAAACTTCGAACCGCAGACGAGCTGTTGTCCTTAGCATCGGTACAGAAATAGCGCCGTAGGCACAAAATTCGAACCGCAGGCGAATTGTTTTCCTTAGCAACGGGACAGAAATAGCGCCGCAGGAGCAAAATTCGGACCACAGGCGAGTTGTTTTCCTTAGCAACGGGACAGAAATAGCGCCGCAGGCGCTACATTTGTGCCCTAGGCACAAAATTCGAACCGCAGGCGAATTGTTTTCCTTAGCAACGGGACAGAAATAGCGATGCAGGCGCTACATTTGCGCCGTAGGCTCATAATTGGAACCGCAGGCGAATCGTTTTCCTTAGCAACGGGACAGAAATAACGCCGCAGGCTCTACATTTGCACCGTAGGCACAAAATTCGAACCGCAGGCGAGTTGTTTTCCTTAGCAACGGGACAGAAATAGCGCCGCAAGAGCAAAATTCGGACCACAGGCGAGTTGTTTTCCTTAGCAACGGGACAGAAGTAGCGCCGCAGGAGCAAAATTCGGACCACAGGTGAGTTGTTTTCCTTAGCAACCGTACAGAAATAGCGCCGTAGGCGCAAACTTCGAACCGCAGGCGAGTTGTTTTCCTTAGCAACGGTACAGAAATAGCGCCGTAGGCGTCACATTTGCACCGTAAGCACTAAATTCGAACCGCAGGCGAGTTGTTTTCCTTAGCAACGGGACAGAAATAGCGCCGCAGGAGCAAAATTCGGACCACAGGCGAGTTGTTTTCCTTAGCACCGGTACAGACATAGCGCCGTAGGCGCAAACTTCGAACCGCAGGCGAGCTGTTGTCCTTAGCAACGATACAGAAATAGCGCCGTAGGCGCAAAATTCGAACCGCAGGCGAGTTGTTTTCCTTAGCAACGGGACAGAAATAGCGCCGCAGGAGCAAAATTCGGACCACAGGCGAGTTGTTTTCCTTAGCAACGGTACAGAAATAGCGCCGTAGGCGCAAACTTCGAACCGCAGGCGAGCTGTTGTCCTTAGCAACGGTACATAAATAGCGCCGCAGGCGCTACATTTGCGCCGTAGGCGCAAAATTCGAACCGCAGGCGAGTTGTTTTCCTTAGGAACGGGACAGAAATAGCGCCGCAGGAGCAAAATTCGAACCGCAGGCGAGTTGTTTTCCTTAGCAACGGGACAGAAATAGCGCCGCAGGAGCAAAATTCGGACCACAGGCGAGTTGTTTTCCTTAGCAACGGTACAGAAATAGCGCCGTAGGCGCAAACTTCGAACCGCAGGCGAGCTGTTGTCCTTAGCAACGGTACAGAAATAGCGCCGTAGGCGCAAAATGCGAACCGCAGGCGAGTTCTTTTCCTTAACAACGGGACAGAAATAGCGCCGCAGGAGCAAAATTCGGACTACAGGCGAGTTGTTTTCCTTAGCAACGGTACAGAAATAGCGCCGCAGGCGCTACATTTGCACCGTAGGCACAAAATTCGAACCGCAGGCGAGTTGTTTTCCTTAGCAACGGGACTGAAATAGCGCCGCAGGGGCAAAATTCGGACCACAGGCGAGTTGTTTTCCTTAGCAACGGTACAGAAATAGCGCCGTAGGCGCAAACTTCGAACCGCAGGCGAGCTGTTGTCCTTAGCAACGGTACAGAAATAGCGCCGTAGGCGCAAAATGCGAACCGCAGGCGAGTTGTTTTCCTTAGCAACGGGACAGAAATAGCGCCGCAGGCGCTACATTTGCACCGTAGGCACAAAATTCGAACCGCAGGCGAGTTGTTTTCCTTAGCAACGGGACTGAAATAGCGCCGCAGGGGCAAAATTCGGACCACAGGCGAGTTGTTTTCCTTAGCAACGGTACAGAAATAGCGCCGTAGGCGCAAACTTCGAACCGCAGGCGAGCTGTTGTCCTTAGCAACGGTACAGAAATAGCGCCGTAGGCGCAAAATGCGAACCGCAGGCGAGTTGTTTTCCTTAGCAACGGGACAGAAATAGCGCCGCAGGCGCTACATTTGCGCCGTAGGCGCAAAATTCGGACCGCAGGCGAGTTGTTTTCCTTAGCAACGGTACAGAAATAGCGCCGCAGGAGCAAAATTCGGACCACAGGCGAGTTATTTTCCTTAGCAACGCTATAGAAATAGCTCCGCAGGAACAAAATTCGGACCACAGGCGAGTTGTTTTCCTTAGCAACGGTATAGAAATAGAGCCGCAGGAGCAAAATTCGAACCGCAGGCGAGTTGTTTTCCTTAGCAACGGTACAGAAATAGCGCCGCAGGAGCAAGATTCGGACCACAGGCGAGTTGTTTTCCTTAGCAACGGTATAGAAATAGCGCCGCAGGAGCAAAATTCGAACCGCAGGCGAGTTGTTTTGCTTAGCAACGGTACAGAAATAGCGCCGTAGGCGCAAACTTCGAACCGCAGGCGAGCTGTTGTCCTTAGCAACGGTACAGAAATAGCGCCGCAGGCGCTACATTTGCGCCGTAGGCGCAAAATTCGAACCGCAGGCGAGTTGTTTTCCTTGGGAACGGGACAGAAATAGCGCCGCAGGAGCAAAATTCGAACCGCAGGCGAGTTGTTTTCCTTAGCAACGGGACAAAAATAGCGCCGCAGGAGCAAAATTCGGACCACAGGCGAGTTGTTTTCCTTAGCAACGGTACAGAAATAGCGCCGTAGGCGCAAACTTCGAACCGCAGGCGAGCTGTTGTCCTTAGCAACGGTACAGAAATAGCGCCGTAGGCGCAAAATTCGGACCGCAGGCGAGTTGTTTTCCTTAGCAACGGTACAGAAATAGCGCCGCAGGAGCAAAATTCGGACCACAGGCGAGTTGTTTTCCTTAGCAACGGTACAGAAATAGCGCCGCAGGAGCAAAATTCGAACCGCAGGCGAGTTGTTTTCCTTAGCAACGGTACAGAAATAGCGCCGTAGGCGCAAACTTCGAACTGCAGGCGAGTTGTTTTCCTTAGCAACGGTACAGAAATAGCGCCGCAGGCGCTACATTTGCGCCGTAAGCACAAAATTCGAACCGCAGGCGAATTGTTTTCCTTAGCAACGGGACAGAAATAGCACTGCAGGCGCTACATTTGCACCGTGGGCACAAAATTCGAACCGCAGGCGAGTTGTTTTCCTTAGCAACGGGACAGAAATAGCGCCGCAGGAGCAAAATTCGGACCACAGGCGAGTTGATTTCCTTAGCAACGGTACATAAATGGCGCCACAGGCCAGAGGCCGGTAGGCACGCTTGGAGTAAGCGTGTTAAACTATACTAACTCATGATAGCTGCGCCCTTTTTCAATCGACTTGAATTTACGTGGTTGGACAGTGGTTTAGGAAGAGGGATTTAACTCTTTAAATGGGTATTTTTACTTGGATTTTTTATTGTAAACTAATTGGAAAAGGATGAATAAACATTAACGTCACTATCCGATTGCGAGTTGGGGGCTATTAAAGTTGCGGCAGTTGATTAAAATTTGACATTTTTGACAGATGAGGTGGTTTTTGATGATTTTCGGAGGTCGAGATGAGATGGAAAATGTCCCATTCTCATTGGCTGAAAAAATTGCATTTCCTTGACAACCATTTTGTTGTTGATTTTTTTGACTGTCATTTCAATTTTGTTGGTTTTTAAATTGTGTGAAACAGGTGGAAATTGGGCAGTAATCGGCCGTGGATGTGTTTAAATGGTACAAGTGGAGTGTGGGAAAGGTATTTATCGTATTTTTTTAGCGGCCGCTGCACCCCGAGCAATTTTTTTCACCCCCCTAAAACGGCTCCGTCGCCGGCACGGAGATGTGGCCTATGCCGATTTTCCATACAATTTAAACCCCTGAAAAGGGTTCAAAAGGGCTTAAAGGGGTAAGTAGTGATTAGTAAAGTGTTGCTTAAGACTCGACAGCCCCATTTAGCCCCCCTGTGTGTGAGAAAGTCCCTAAATAAATGTCATCTGTCAAATTTGACGTTTGTTAAAAATCGTGCCACAAAATACGACCAAAACGATACAAAACCACTGTTGAGAGCCCCCAACTCATTCAAAAGGACCAAAGGAGAATTTCTGTGAAATTTGTGCAAAGGGGGTGAGCGATTTTTTTCCATTTTCAAGTGCTTCAATTGTGGCTGGGAGAGCGCCTCTATAGGCAGTCAGAGACAATTCTAGGTACATTATTGCTTAGCAACGGTACCAGAAATGCCCCTGAAAAGGGTTCAAAAGGGCTCAAAGGGGTACGTAGCGACCGGAAGGGGGGCCGGTAGGCTGTGATGGACCAATCACTTAGTTTATAATATTTAGTAATATCAATCATTGGGTTGCGTTATGCTGACCAGGTCCATCGCAACTTCAACCTCAATAATAGTTTATTGTTTAGGTTATTTCATTAATATTTCATTTAGCAGTGTAAGACATATTATTAGGGTTAGTATAAGTAGGTTAAGAGTTATGGACAAAAGTTGGTCTGGTTTATTAATTATTTATTTATTAATTAATTTATTAATAAACTTATTAAATTGACGTAGAAATTAAGAATTAATGATTTTTTTCTCAAAAAATAAGTTCAGGCGTGTTCGAATGCCATCCGTATTTAAGGTAATTCAGAATAATTAATCGTGAATTAAAATTTGATTGCAGTTAGATCTGATTTTGAGCAAAACATTTTATTCTCGAATGGAAACGAATGGCTTGGAGACATGATTGAACCTATCAACGTTTTCTGAGAAACGTTTTACCAATTTCCATTAAGTCCTTTACCTGAGGGTTTACTACAGCCTCTGACCTGACCTAACGACCACTAACTAGTAGTGACCGGGACCGACGGCTTAACGTCTCCTCCGAAAGACGAGTTAGTTGCGATGTTTTTGGCATTACATTATCCGGTCACCCATCCAAGGAATGACCTAGGTCAGTGCTACAACAAAAATGCTAGGACCGTTTTGTAGGAAATTTTATCAGCTTTAATTTTGATAAGAAGATAAAAATTGATAGGAGTGACCGTTTCCGAGATATAAGCAATAAACCAAAAAAAGACACTTTTAGCCCCCTCCTCCTCCTCCTCGAGCTCGCCCCCCACCCTCGGGGACTCTTTTGATATATGGTTACCTAAGCCAAAGCAAAGCGTTAAAAAAAATCCAGATTTCTAGGAATTTTTTCCACCGATCGACTTATTTTGTCTAATTTGACTGGGCTAGTAGTTTGTAATATTTTAAACAATTAACAACTATTTGTATATTTGTATATGATTGTATTTAGTATGAAGCAAATAAGAGAAAAATAATCGCAGGTAAAATGGAAATAATATGAGTATAAAAAGGAAAAGCTCTTGCGTATTCACCATGTGTTTGTCAATGTTATATTGTCTGTCAATTGTTATCATTAAGCGATAAAACATTAATCCGATTCGAAAGCTCTATTAAATTTTTATACGTTGTTAAAAGTTAACAACGCCATTGAACCAACGAAATTGGTTCACTTTGGTCACGTGATCAGTTAATCACGCATTTAATTACGGATTAAATTAATGACGCTTCTATAAACCCACCCTAAGACCTACAGGTTTGTAGTTTTAAAATTACAAATCCTAATTTAGGTTTTGTGTCCAAAGTAACCAGTTAACAAAATTAAGTATGAATTTGTTAATATATTTATTATTAAATGTGTTGACTACATTATAAGTTAAGGGTTGTTTATCGACAGTAAAGGATTTCATGTGAATTATTAATACTTCTAATTATTGAATCTCTACAGTTCAACATATTCTATTAAAAACAATTTGTTAGCAAAATTAATGCAGTTAGAAATACGCCCTATTAATCCTATTATGGCTTATCAATCGCAATTTTTATAGAATGGTGAGACGTGTGACCTGAACGATGAACGGCGGTATTTTAATTTTACATTAAATTAAAATTGTTTTTACAAGCCTCATTTGGAAATGAACCCGGTTTTAACGTGTTGAAAAAGAGATTCGTTTACATTATACCCCGAATATTATTGCACCGCCTTAGGGTGCTTAGAATTGAGGGGTCTAGAATCGAAACCGGCTATATCCATTTTTACCCAAATTGAGTTAGATGCGTGGTAGTTTTCGTCTTTCCTTTCGGTATATTATAGACGTACTTGTTTGCAGCAAGATCGATTATTTCCACGTCTTTTAGGTGGTTAAAATAGGTGATTGGGATCAAACTCGGCAATATCCGTCACTGCAAATGTATCAAAACCGGCTACATCCTTTTTGAGCAATCAACGTTTAGCTAGTAATCACGTGATGTCGGTCCACGTGCGCGCCATGCTGGTAAACAAAGTTCATGTTTTCATACCTTTTTGCGTGTAGTTTCTTCCTGTGATTCAGTGCAATATTTCTTAGTTTTTGCAATAATTGTTGTTTTAATCAAAGTTTATTAACATCATGGAGGTTAACGTTTCTCCAGTTACCACAGGCTTAACAAGAAAACGGCAAAGAAATACAGATCAGTGGGCGCGAAATGTCGTGAAAAAATTGAGGTTAGTTGCACGTAATAAAATTTATTATCCTTTAACTATATTTCAATTGTTTCCATAGATATTCGCCAAAAGGTTTACCCGTGAAGCCAAATTGTCAACATAATAAGAAAACTAAATTTAAATGTGCTTCCTTGAAGATGCAAGCCTTAAAAGCATTTAGTGATGCGTTTTATGCATCCAAAGACAAACTGATTCAAGATGCATTTATCTTAAAATATTGTACAGCAACACAATGTAAGCGTCGCCGACCGAAAGATCAAACTCGTGCAAAACAAAAATTTCAAATACATTGTTATGTCAGAGACCAGTCAAAAAATATTATTCTTGTTTGTCAGGCTGCGTTTCTAGGAATTCTAGGAATAACAAAACACAGATTAAAACACGTAATGGGTCAATTCTTCAACACGGGTGAAGCACCTATTGAAAAGAGGGGTGGAGATTACAAATCGTCCTTGTTTTTGGATAAAAAAATGCTGTCATGAAATGAAATTAACAAACTTAAATGCATTGAGGCTCACTATTGTCGTTCTGAATCTGCAAGAATGTATTTATCTTCTGATCTGAATATAAAAAAGTTGTATAGACTCTATTCAGATCAAGCAACCGAGGCAGAAAGTGTGAAAGAGTCTTACTTTCGCTACATTTTTAATAATAAGTATAATTTGAGTTTTAATTCGCCTCGTACAGACGTTTGTTCAACATGTTTAGAATACTGCGAAAAAATTAAACGTGCCCTAGATAATGAAAAGAAACGACAATTACAAACTGAAAAAAGAATTCATAAAGCCAGAGCTGCGGCTTTTTTTCAGTTATTGAAGGAGAAACGGGACGATTTAATTATACTCTCTTTCGAATGTCAGAAAAACCTCGTTCTTCCTAAGGTACCAGACCAATCTGCCTATTATTCACGACAACTTTATTTATACAACTTCACCGTAGTGGAAGGTGATTCCAAATCCAAGTTGACCAAAAGAAACGTGTTTTCTTATTGCTGGACAGAAGATCAATTTGGAAAGGGTTCAAATGAAATAAACTCTGCTGTGTACGACCGGCTCTGTAAGATCAATTTTGATGCTCATCAAGATGGAAAACTAACTGTTCGGCTTGTATCTGATGGATGCAGCGGGCAAAATAAAAACACAATATTGCTTGGAATGTGCATGAACTGGCTAAGTGAAAAGGCTCCATGCAACGTTGAACTGGAGTTGGTGTTTCCAGTTACTGGTCACTCGTTTTTACCCGCTGATCGTGTTTTTGGCAATATTGAAGCCAAAATTAAAAAACTTGAGGTGATCGAAAACCGACATGACTATATTAATATTATATCCCAATCTTCAACTGTTATTCATTTGGGTGACGACGAATGCAAAGTTTTTGATTGGAAAACCAGCGTTAAAAATGTATTGAAATCACCATCAGCATTTCCTTTCCAACTTTCCAATTCAAACTATGCAAGCAATTGTATCTAAAACGCAGCCGTTCTGGCAACATTCTTGTCAGAGGAGAACTACACTATAACAATGATCTGAGTGAATTTGGAGGAGTTACCAAAAGAGGAAAAACTATTAGTATGATGAACGCTACTCAAATTGACAAAAATAAACAAGAGGTAAATCTTCTAAAGTTGCAGGATGTAAATAAATTACTGGCCAAACATTTTGGTGAAAACTGGAGATCAATTGCAGTCTTGGAATATTACAATGCCCTTATGCCAGATGAATTGCCACCCGAAAATTTAAATGAAAATCAAAGGATCGACAATGAAAATAATTGCGAATTTCAACCCAAAGTACCAACTATTTTGATTCAATTATGTTATTTTTGGTTATTGGGACAGTTTCTTTTTGTTTATTTCAAATAAAACTTTCGTAAAAAATTTGTAAATTTTAATAATCCCTCATAACACAATATGAATTTGCACAAAAATGTTGCAAAGACGGTTATATCCATTTCTTAGAATCAAAGACGGCAACATCCATAATTAAAAATGAAATATCATTAAAATGACAAGCTTGAGATTCAAAATCTTTGTTAAAAACAATTAGCCAACACCCACTTAAAACACTGATGATACAGTTTCAGTCAATTTCCAGTTGTGGTGGGCTACAACAGTTTTTGGCTTCTGGCACAAAATGAAGAAAATGGATATAGCCGGTTTTGATTCTAGACCCCTCAATTATCACTGGTAATACAGGGACCCCATAAATCATCTCAAACTTGTCTACCTACCGATTTTGCATTTGTTGCCTCAAATCACAATCACTAGAGACCGAGTTATGAGATGTGACAATCTGAGTCGGTTTACAGAAAGTAAAATTAAAATTTAATTCAGAATTAAACTAATACAAATTAAGTTGCAATTAAAAATGCATTGACAAATGTCAAGTTAATCGCGAATTAAAATTTGATTGCAATTATTCTAATTTAATATTGAAAAGAATAAACTCATTATTTTGTAAACTTCCACAATTAATTTTATTAATTATTATTACATTGTTTTTGTAATAATTGTTGGGGGCACAGATTAGGGGTGCATTTTGTGTTTACGATGCAAAATTGGTTGAAATCGAAAAATCCCATTAAAGGTGCGTCTTTAAATCTCGCAGTGCAAGTTTAAATCTCGCACTGCGTGTTTAAATCTCGCAGTGCGAGATTGTGTTTAAATCTCGCAGTGCGGGATTAAATCTTGCACTGCGCGTTTGAAACTCGCAGTGCGTGTTTAAATCTTGCAGTGCGAGTTTAAATCTCGCAGTGGGAGATTAAATCTTGCACTGCGACTTTAAAACTCGCAGTGCGAGTTTCAAACGCGCAGTGCAAGATTTCATCTCGCACTGCGAGTTTCAAACGCGAAGTGCAGGATTTAATCTTGCAGTGCGAGATTTAAACACGCAGTGCGAGATTTAAACTCGCACTGCAAGATTTAAACACGCACTGCGAGTTTCAAACGCGCAGTGCCAGATTTAATCTCGCACTGCGAGATTTAAACACAATCTCGCAGTGCGAGATTTAAACACGCACTGCGAGTTTAAAACGCGCAATGCAAGATTTAATCTTGCAGTGCGAGATTTAAACACGCAGTGCGAGATTTAAACACGCAGTGCGAGATTTAAACTTGCACTGCGAGATTTAAAGACGCACCTTTAATGGGATTTTTCGATTTCAGCCAAATTTGCATCGTAAACACAAAATACACCCCTAATCTGTGCCCCCAACAATTCAACTCCATATCTGTGACACAAGGACTAGTTTGTGGAAAGATAAAGGACTAAAAACATTATTTTGCATAATTAATACAAAATTAAATATGTTTATCGGCTATATCGATATCCTTGAAATGCGGTACTTTCGGCACAGACTGTATTTGCATAAATTATAAAAATTAAACAAAATACTAGTAGCAAATCGAAATAGGTATATTGCAAAAAAATTCAACTTATTTACGAATTAGTTTACATCGTATTCTGATCTAACGAAGCAAATTGAGTTATGCCAAAAACTTCTATTTTTTGTTGAATTAATCAATCAGATTCTCTAATTTTTCCTAAGCCTATTATAAAATGATTACACTTTATAACGTAACCCAATAAAATAGAATATAAAAAAATCTAATGTGAAGCAGTAGTAGCAGAATGTTATAGAGGGATTTTCCCAAATCCCTGTACATGAAAGTACGTTGGAATGAAAATATAGCACTAAAATAAACGTAAATACCTATCCTCATTTAATTTCTACTTACTTTCAACACATGAACTTGAACAAATTTGCTGATGAAACAAATAAATATATTTGGATATTCAAATTTTTTGAGCAACTAAAGCGATGTCGATTTAGTTTATTGTCGGTAAATTTCACTTTTACGTTAGATAAAAAAATTATAAACAACAACTTAAAAAGTCATCGTTTTCAACATTTAAAACAGCCTCGATATTGAACGCCGTACTTCGGATATTATGCACTAATAAGTAATAACGCAATATTTTGTTTTTGTTTTTTAATTTTAATAATAATTTTGCTTTATTTAAATACGTGGGAACATTATTATTTCTATAAGCAAATCCATTATAATCTATATAACCTTAAAATTAAATTAAGAAATAATTAAAACAATGGTATAATGTACAATGTTATAAGATAAAATAAGATAATTTGTCATATATCACACGTGATCGAAATGCCATTATGTAGCTTGCATATAATGATGCATTTGTACAGGGTGTCTCAATCTCAGACTGTCGAGCCTGATATCTCAGTTATTTGTCAACAGATTTTTATGAAATTTAAAATGCAGATATTTCAGAAAGTAAAGATTAAAATGCGCACACTTTTGACAGTTTTTTCAGTGTGCATTCCAAATTTCATAACAATCCGTTGACAAATAACTGAGACATAATTAGCTCTAAAGCCTTAGGTGAGACACGCAGTATATATTTCTATAACTAATACACTATAATGCGACGTTTACATTACTCGAAGAAAGTTAAATTCAAATATTAGCAACGAATTTCCCAATAAGTGTAATCCAAGTTAAATAAAAATTAAGATTTGTAAGAAAAAATAAAATACATACAACTACTTACTAATTTCTAGTTTGCATCCACATTCCACATACAAATAAGATTTAAAAAATTTGACGTTATGAGCTAAAAAGTAATAATAAAAAACAAGCTTTAAACATAATGGTTAAGAAATAAAAAATAAGTACATATTACTGAAATGCATAATGAAACGAACCTTGACATTATCTAGATACAAACTGTTATTGTACCTAGTCTGCAATATCAATTCTATTACAGTCAGATTTTAACTTATGCGAATTGTTGTGTCCAAAAGGTACCTGCACGATAGCTAACGATACTATCTAAACGGTTCCCACGCAGTAACAAAGCATACAATAATTGTAAATTTATTAAGTGCTATTCAGACTTTAATGGTGCTATTCCCTAACTTCTGTTACTATGTTATTGCTTTATTACTGTAAAAATTACAGCTGTTATTTAAATTCGTATTCCGTAAACTCTGTTGCCCTCTGTTAGCAACATTTCTACAGTAACATTCTCTGTTAAATAACAGCGGCAAAAATCTCTCCATAAACTAACAGTGACAGTGACAGATTGTGAATTTTTGCGATGTTTTACCAAATTAACAAGAAATTGTATTAAAAATGTGATAAGGAATAAAACTGGAAGCTTTGAATCACGCATACAATTCTACCATTGGTTTTTAAAGTGTTAAAAAACGAAGAAAAGGGATAAGATCGATCCTAGAAAAAAATCAATTGGTATAATCCATAATGTTGCAAAGGTAATCTGTGGCAATGAACACCACTTACAAATCGCCAGAAACGCGAAATTTGTATAAATAAAGAATTTAACACTGAGTACTCTTCATTTTGGTTACAGTATTCCGCGAAAATAAAACATAAATTTTTAAATTTGAATTATTTATTTCAAATTTCATTTTTGGCTTTCAATAATAATTTTCTTTCTTCCAAATTGTGTTTCCCTCTTTAATTTTGCGTATAAGTTCTCTCCAGCACAGAATAAAATAATTTGGATTCAATTCAGTTAGCTAATGCGACACGAGATCCCACAGAAATTGTTCCAAAACATAAAATGATATTTTTTCCCAATAAACAAAGATATTCTTTGCTCTGATCTACACTCATCTTTTGCATTCGCTTTCTTTTCACACTTTAGTGAAGCTTTTGCAATACCAAACTCGATATGATAATAATTTTATGAAAACTTCTTGACATTTTCTAAAAATATTTGAATCAAGTAGTAATCTATACGTCAAATTCGACTTCCATTATCTCGAAAATTACATTTTCGAGCAAATGGGAACACTGTTACCCTTATTTTGGCAGAAGCAGTTAGAAAATCGCAAATTAGACAGCTCTGTTAAGCGGTGTCACAACAAAGCACTATAAACGTAACAGAATAACAGAGACATTTAGAGAATACCACCATAAGATACACATAATATTTCAAAAACAACAATGTCAAATTCAAATCGCAGTACCCCTTATAACTGCGTATTCGACACTAGATTACTCCCTTTGTCAAGATCAAAAAGAACCTGTCCTTTCTCACTGTTTACACACAAAGTGTCACCTGTAAACATTGCACGCTTAAACTGTATTAGAATAGGAAAACGTTTTAGTATAGTGTACCAACATAAACTTGTTAAAAAAGAACAATTTCGTTAATAGAATTTTACCAATAAGCGTAATCGAAGATAAATGAGAATTAAGATTTACAAGAAAAAATAACATGCCTATAGCCACTAATTTCTTGTTTGCAACACGTACAGATAGGATTTAAAAAATTTTACGTTATGAGCTAAAATGGAATAATTAAAAACGCTCTTTAAAAGTTCAGAGACAAGGAAACAAATAATAATCACTACTCAACACAAGTTTTGTCCTTTGAACAATGTGAGTAAAATTTGATACTTCTTAGACTCATAGTTCACGAATATAATACATTTTTTAGGTTTTTGTTTTCGTCCAATTTTATTTATTGTGTGAATTGTTTTTGGGACAGCTTGAACAGGTTTATGAATAAAAGTCTTGAGTTGTCAACGTTTCGCCGGTTTTTTATTTGTCGGCTTCTTCAGGACTATAGCAAACTGGGTGTGAGGGGGGAATTTTGTTAACAATATTACTTACCATAAAAATAAAAATAGACGGTTACACAGCACATTAAAACACATTAAAATTTACGTTTAATTTGGTCACAAATTATGTCTAAGGTTACACCTATTATTATATTAAATTACACTGAAAAAAGTTTAAATTATTAAATTGTAAGTTTTACTTAGATTCTTGATGTCACTTTTGTAATTTACAGTCTTGTTTTTATTTATATGTATCATTTCACTAATAAGTCGTCTTTGTTTATTTGATTCTTTATCTAGGACTTTTGTGTTATTAAAATTTAACTTATGGCCTGTGTCAAAGTGATGTGTTGCTAATGCATTTTTGTTTATGTGTATTATATTGCAGTCATTTTTGTGTTGTTTAATTCTATTTTTTAATAATTGAGATGTTTGTCCTACATATGATAGTTGGCAGTCGTCACATGGTATGTTATAGACAACGTTTCATTGTGAATAACGACTAATGATGTGATTGTGTAGTTTTCTGGTAATTTAAAATTCTTGATCTTTTTGACAAATTCGAAAGAATTCCACGGAATCTAAATATAACATCACCAATTCTTTCGAATTTGTCAAAAAGATCAAGTCGTTATTCACTAACATTCCGAAAGAATTGGTTTACAAACTTATACAAGAAAAATAGTCCATGAACAAAATTAATAAAGAATATGTGTAAAATTGGCTTAATTTAAAGAGCGAATGTTCAAAAGATCGAAAAGTCTGAAAACAACGAAACGTTTAAAACTATTTTTTAGCAATACCTGTTCTGTAAGTCATCATTCACTGACAAATATCTTTCATAGTAAGCGCCACTTTTTAGTCAGGTGCAAATTTCCATGGTTACTGTGCAATAATATTGTACTTACAGCCCGTGGTCTGTAAGTAAATATTACATATCAACGTATGCCATTCGTGTTCCATGGAAAATGATGCACAAGCAAACCTTGCAGCCTCTTCAATATCATTCATTTTTCTATTTTCATTTGAAATACCTTCAGAGCAGTATTGAAGCGTTGATTTTGCAACAAATGTTGATTTAAAGTGATGTTTTTTTTGTTTTGTATCCCTAACACGAAACAAACGTCATAAAAGTTTTTAATTTGACAACAATCTGACGTTTATTGATTTTTCATAAAAATTCATTCAGAAAATGTTTTACTTTTTCTTATTTGTGCAGGTATTGCTAAAAATAGCTTACTAACCTCAAACTGTAAGTTCTTGTTTTGGTCTCGAATGCTTAGGAAACCTCGGTACCCTCGGTTTCCCAATATTGCATTCTCGACCAAAAACCTTGCACTTACAGTTTACGGTACGTAATATACTATTAGGTGTCGGAAGTGCAACTTGTTACGGTTCAAACTTTTTTCTTTTTTTTTTTCATCTCGAGGACCAAGTACTGGAGCTTAGTTGTTACGTGTGGTTAGATTATAGAATCAGCTAATTTGCTTTCTGCCTTTATTGTTTTAGTCAACTTAAAGAGATTTCAAAATAAGTAAAATAACTTAAAAAAAAGTCTTTGGTTTCAATACTATTGTAAATAATTCTCATAGTCTAAGTTCCTTTGACCCAAACAAAATCGTTTCTCATCAAAACACTTTCGGCAATCATTATCATCTAAAGCTATATTCACACGCGGCCGTCAACTGACCGCCACTAGGCCGTCCCTTGCTTGCCGTCCCCACAGCCAACCACTCATGTTCTAAAAAAAAAATGCGAAACGTGTACCACTATTTAGGCGCCTGGAGTATTGCTTTTTTCGGTTTTATTATATTTTTTCGGTTATATTACATAAATTGCACCTTTTAGCATATTGCCGTGATAGTGATATTGCAGAACACAATAACAATTTGTATGTAGATAATGTGAAAGTTCATTTTATTATGCATTTCAGTAGTTCTTATTTTTTTTTTATGAATTACGCTACACAGTAAATTTGATAATCTTCTTTGTCCTCTAAGTGAAACATAAATTGTAATATATGTTAAGTTGGTATTTGTTGGTTTTGTTGGTTAGTGTCACTGCAAGGAGAGTGACAGTGCAATGGCGACCATCACGTTGTAATGTAACCACTGAACATGGAATAAAGTTTATGTTTCATTCATCCTCCTTTTAATTAATAAACTAAGGGACCCACAAATATGACATGGTGTCAGAAGTGCGTGAATTAAAAAATTTCCGGTAAAAGTTCCAAGTGTGGATGTTCGTGGATAAAAGTGCAACGAAGCAGCACGTGCAAGAGTGTACACAAGTACAAAGGAAAAATAATTGAAAATGGAGTTTGCAAATAAACCCCCAACCCTCAGAATTAAAGGGAACATTCAAGTGAATTGGAAAAAGTGGTTCCAGAGTTTTCAAACGTATTTAGACGCTACAAATTTGGATGGAGCCCCAGACAAAAGGAAAATTGCACTCCTCATAAATTTAATCGGTGATGATGGAGAAGAACTATACAACAATTTCACCTGGACGGACGCAGATCACAGGTCAAATTTCAACAGAGTTGTGAAGAAATTCGAAGAATATTGTGCTCCAATAAAGAACGTCGTGGTGGACCGACTGGAATTTAACAACATTATACAACGAGAGGGTGAAACTTTCGAATCGTTTCTTACCGAATTGAGAAACAAGGCTTCTTCGTGTGAATTTGGTACTCTTCAAGAGGGATTAATCAGAGACAGAATTGTTTACGGCATTCGAGACAAGAATCTTCAAAAACAATTGCTCCGGGTTCCGAATATTTCATTGAAGGACTGCATCGATTACTGTTTAACTTCAGAACATAGTGAAAGACAGATGAAGAAAATGCGTGAAACACCAACAAGCGTTGAAGTCATCAAGAAAGAAGTCAAGAGAAGTGACAATGTGATAAAGTGCACAAAATGTGGCCGCCTTCATGAGGTTCGCAAATGTCCAGCCTATGGGAAAATTTGTCAATCGTGCCGTGGGAAGAATCATTTTTCAAACGTATGCAAGAAATCTCAGAAACCTCGCTTCACTACGAACGACGGCCGAGGAAGGAAGAAAGAAATCAGAGAAATTGAACTTGAAGAGGATGAAGAGGAAAATTTTTTCATTTCAGAGGTACGAAGAAATAAAAACGATGCGTGGTTTTCTAAAATTACTATCAATAAAGTAGATATAGATTTTAAACTTGATACAGGAGCAGAAGTTAACATATTACCTGTTAATTTTGTAAATGTGTTAGGAATTTGTAAGAAAGACGTTGTTAAGTCAAATACAATTCTTGTTTCTTTCGGTAATCATAAAATAAAAGCCATAGGAAAAATACTGCTCTCATGTAAATGTCAGAATACAATAGAAAACCTTGAATTCATTATTGTAGATTTTGATACGCACCCTATTTTAGGTTTAACAAGTTGTGTCAAATTAAACCTACTCAAAAAAGTTGAAATTTGTGAAAATAAATTTACTGATTTGAATGACATTTTTAAAATATATAAAAAAGTGTTCACAGGGATAGGTAAAATTAATTTTGAGCATCATATTGAACTGGACAATACAGTCGCTCCTGTCGTCTATCCTCCCAGACGTATACCTTTATCCCTCCAGACTCGTCTAAAGGAAACACTAGCAGACTTAGAAGAAAAGAACATTATAGAAAAAGTGGAATATCCAACTGATTGGGTGAACAGTTTGACAATCGTTGAAAAGAAGTCAGGAAGTTTAAGACTCTGCCTGGATCCCAAAAAGCTCAATAAAGCGATCAAGCGGGAACATTTCATGATACCCACAGCGCAAGACATTGTTTCCAGACTCTCAGGTAAGAGGATATTTTCGGTAATAGACATGAGCAACGGATTTTGGCAAATCCCATTAGATAAAGAAAGCTCAGACCTATGTACATTTAATACGTGTTTTGGGCGTTACAAGTTTACTAGAATGCCTTTCGGAATAAAGTCAGCACCGGAAGTTTTCCAGAAATGTGTCATGAAAATTTTTGGTCATATTCAAGGAGTATTTATTATTTTCGATGATTTAATAATAGCTGCGGAAAATGAAGCTAAGCACGATGAAATATTACGTGAAGTACTCAATACGGCAGAAAAAAATAATGTAACATTTAATAAAGAAAAAATTCAATTCAAAGTTAATTCCGTAAAATACATGGGACATATTATTAGTGATAAAGGTTTACTACCAGACCCACAAAAAGTAGATGCAATTTTGCGTATGCAGCAACCTCAGTGTAGAGAAGAAGTTAAAAGATTTCTAGGCATGATAAATCATTTCTCTAATTTTATTCCTAACGTTGCCACAATAAATGAACCTTTAAGGCAACTACTTAAAAGCAACGTGTCGTGGCATTGGGAAAAACCTCAACAAGAAGCTTTTGCCAAGCTCAAAAATCTTCTCATTAATGCCTCAGTGATGAAATATTTCGATGAAAATAAGGAAATTACTATACAAACTGACGCATCAAAAGACGGAATCGGTTGTTGTCTCTTACAGGACAATCATCCAATTGCTTATTCTTCGCGATCATTAACTGAAACTGAAAAGAATTATGTACAAATCAAAAAAGAATTGCTTGCTATCGCATACAGCTTAGAGAAATTTCACTATTACATATATGCACGTCATGTAGAAGTTCAAACAGATCATAAACCTTTATTAGTTATTGTCGAGAAAGATATATCTAAAACAACAGCAAGACTTCAAAGGCTTTTACTGAAATGAATGAAGTATAATTTCTCATTAACTTACGTTCAAGGAAAAAACATGCATATTGCTGATACACTTTCAAGAGCGTATATCAAGACGGAACAGAAGAATGACCCAGAAATGGGAAATGTAGTACATTCCATAAGTAAGCACCTAGCAATAAGTTCAACTAGAAGGAAAGAAATAGGAGAAGCTTCGAAGAATGACATGGTGCTTGCCTACATAAAGAAGGCCTGTCAAGATGTATGGCCAAAAGATAAAAGTAAAATTCCCGATTTTGCCCTACCCTATTGGAAACTGCGACACGATATCTCAACAGATGGCAACCTGGTGTTTTTGAATGATCGACTAATAATTCCACTCGAACTCAGAGAAGAAATTTTGAATCAGTTACATAAAGGACATCAAGGAATAGAAAAAACCAAAATCAGAGCAAGAACAACTGTCTACTGGCCGAAGATAAACGAAGATATTGAACAGAAAATATTTTTGACATGGATAGCAGTGTGCACTGCTATACATGTCAAAAATTTCAGAAACAAAATTGCAAGGAAAAACTTATTCCTCACGAGATCCCCGACAGAAGCTGGAAGAAGATCGCAGCAGACATAATGACCTACAAAAACATAGACTATTTAGTTGTGATTGATTACTACTCCAACTGGATAGAACTAAAGAAACTCGAAGGAAAAACGGCGAAACATATCATAATCAAACTGGAAGAAATTTTCTCAAGAAACGGTGTTCCAGAAGAAATGGTTTCAGATAATATGCCATTCAGTAGCTTTGAATTCAAGAATTTTAGTACACATTGGGATATAATACTTTCTACGTCGAGCCCTAAATTTCCTCAATCCAATGGAATGGCCGCACGTGCCGTACAAATTGCAAAAAACATACTTCGGAAAGCCTACGGAGAGAGCTCAAGTATCTACCCCCATCTCCTAGCATACAGAAACACCGAAGTTAAAGGCATGAAATTGTCTCCGGCAGAAGCTCTACTCAACAGGAAATTAAGAGAAAATCTACCAACTTTGGCACACAATTTGTTTCCCAAAATTCAAGAAAACGTAAAAGAAACAAAGGAAAGAGCTCACAGAAACATGAAATCATATTATGATAGATCAGCAAAAGACTTACCGACCCTAAATAAACATCAAGCAGTATTAGTAAGAAACAACAAACATTGGATTCCTGGCAAAGTGGTACAACGACATTCAAAACCAAGATCTCACATAGTCGAAACTGAAGGAAACATACTCAGAAGAAACAGGAAAGACCTTCGTTCATCACAACTCAATCCGGTACCATATAATCCAGATCATTTTGACATACCTGTTCGTGAAACTCCCGCTCCTCCTAACGAACATAACCCCCCGACTGTGCCTAATAATAATAATAACCCAGATGTGACAAATCGATTAAGACCTAGACGCAATATAAGAATCCCTAGTAAATTTAAGGATTTTGTAATGTAAAATAAATTGTTTAGGAAACTTGTTATGAAATTGTAAAGTATATCTAAGTTTTCTTATGTGTTGTTTAAAAAAAACAAAGGGAGATGTAATATATGTTAAGTTGGTATTTGTTGGTTTTGTTGGTTGGTGTCACTGCAAGGAGAGTGACAGTGCAATGGCGACCATCACGTTGTAATGTAACCACTGAACATGGAATAAAGTTTATGTTTCATTCATCCTCCTTTTAATTAATAAACTAAGGGACCCACAAATATGACATAAATAGTGTGTTTTCTTTAACACTTCTAATTTCAAATATGATGCCAGTTTGATCTCATCACGTCACGTTTATAAATAATATCCACAGAAATTTTTAAATTTCAATTATTGCTCAGAAAAATTATTTTTTACAATTGAACACAAATTGGCTCTCAAATGTGGCAGAACGAATCAGGATGGTTTTTGCAAGTTATTTCCATGTGATTTTTATTTTCTGATATTTTTACATAGAAAGAAACGACTGTTACAGTAAACTAGTTTTCGCGAGAACAGTAACAGCACATAAAAATTATGTTGACAACTAAAACTTACAAGATATTTCAAAGCCTGTTACAAAATTCGCTTTTATAATAGTTTTAATAAACTAACAAAACATAAACAAAGGGAGTAATCTAGTGTCGAATACGCAGTTATTAGGGGTACTGCGATTTGAATTTGACATTGTTGTTTTTGAAATATTATGTGTATCTTAAAGTCTGAATAGCACTTAATAAATTTACAATTATTGTATGGTTTGTTACTGCGTGGGAACCTTTGTGTTTAGATAGTATCATAGTTAGCTATCGTGCAGGTACCTTTTGGAGACAACAATTCGCATAAGTTAAAATCTGACTGTTCTAGAATTGATATTGCAGACTAGGTACAATAACAGTTTGTATGTATAGTACGACTAATAATATTCTGCGATTATTGCTTTGACTCTTTAAGTACTTTATAACAGTTGGACCCCAAACCCCAATAAAAATAATGCCGACCAGATGTTTACAACAGGCTTGAGAAATATCTGTTAAGATGGACCGTACTAAGGACTTTTTTTGACGATAAAATGTTTTTTGTATAAAATAAAATTTTAAAAAAATTGTTAAAGCAACCATAATTCTTATTTTTACAAAGTTAACAAAACTGTGACCACGTGTGCAAAAATAGAAAACCTCATAATTCAAAACTGTAGTTTTTAATATAAAAGAAAACTATTTCAGCATATATATTACTTAGAATATTTGTATACTTACCTGCTTTTAATAATATTCTTAGAAAATATTTCAATTAGTCTTAAATTCCTCAAAACGTAAACTTTCCCCAAAATATTTACCTGCGACCTTATCTAATCTCTTTTGTCGTGCTTTGTAAAAGCTTGGAACTCATTCTCTTGTTGTGAGTTTGAGTGAAGCTAAACTGCTTTTGTGTTTACCCGTTTTTTTGTTCCTGCCGCTTATTAATTGTATTTTTTTTAAGAAAAAACAGTTTTTTTCAAAACTACACATTTTATTTGCGTAACGAAAGGTATGTTAGAAAATAGAAATATATTTTTAAATTATATTATATTAAAATATTCTTAAAATATTCTTGCAGAACTTACATAATTACAATGTGGAGACCTTGGGGTGAAATAAACGCTCCTCACCCACAAGAAGACGAAAACGTAATCGTTGAGGTTGCGCAAGAAGATACTATGGATAATAATCTACAAATTGAAGTAGATGAAAACACAAGGAAACGAACTCATAGTCATTTGCCACCTGAAGCTAAAAAAAATGTTTTAAATGTTTATGAATATGTAAAGAATTTAGAAGGAGAATGTGGAGCAATAATGAAAACCAGCAAAATGACCAAGGTACCAGAGTCAACTGTTAGAAATATAATTGCGAATTGAATACAAAAAAGGAAGATGAGAAATGATGTTGGTTCGTCAAGAGTTTTTAAAGATTCTCACGCAGATCTAATAAGACGTATGATTTATGATGCATTCAAAATAAATGTTGTATTGACAATTGAAGAATTGTATAAAAAAGTAAAAACTGAATTGGGCATCAATTGCTGCAAAGAGAGTTTACGCCGTTTTTTAAAGAAAATGGATTTTCATTATAAAGTAATAAACAAACGTCAAGTATTAATGGAATCCCAAAAAATTTCGGAATGGCGGGTAAATTACTTACATCAAATTAAACAATTTCGAGATGAAAATAGAACAATAATATATCTTAATGAAACTTGGTATGACACTCACGACACTGTGAAAAAAGGTTGGTGCGATAAAAGTAGCAAATGTGTTTTGGATGTCCCGCCGTCTCATGGCAAACGAATAATTATTTTACATGCGGGATCGAAAAATGGATGGGTGGAAAATTCTTTATTTTTATCTGCCAAAAATATGAAGGATGCAATGGTAGATTATCACGATAATATGACGGCGCAAATTTTTGAAAATTGGTTCGAAAATAAATTGCTGCCGCAACTTCCCTCTAATACAGTAATTGTTTTGGACAACGCATCGTATCATTCGGCACAAATCGAAAAAATTTCAAATACTTCTTCAAATAAAGAAACAATTAAAGACTTTCTTGTAAAAAATGATATGTATTTTGAAGAAGACTATACAAAGAAACAACTCCTAGAGGTTTTAAAAACAAAACATTTTGATAAATTGTTTAAAATTGATTATATAGCGAAGGAATGTGGGCATACAGTTTTACGGTTACCTCCCTATCACTGTATATTTCATCCGATCGAGATGATTTGGCACAAACTCAAAAGTAATGAAAGAAGACACAATACCACACCAAAATTTGCAGATAGCACTATCCAAATTATTCAAAATGAAGTTTCTAAAATTACAGCAAGTAGTTGGTCTAATTGTGTGGAGCATGTTATAAAAGAAGAAAATTTTTACAGGGAGCGATTAGTGGGGGAGTTAATAATCGAACTTGGCGACGATAGTGATAGTGACAGCGATTTTATGTTAAGTAATTAAAATACCATGAAAAATGTAAACAAAATATTTTTTAAATAAAAAGCTTTGTATTTATTGTTGTATTTTGTGTTTATTTATTTATACAATGCTTGAAAACACAAACTTATTATTTTCAGTACGATCCTGTAATGCCTATGAGAAGGGTCTAGCAGGTAAAGACTTTTACAGCGGACTGCGGTTGTGTGTCGTAAAAATTTGGAAAAGTTAATCATAGGATTATGTTGTAAACGCAGAATATTGTTAGTCGTACTTTAGATAATGTCAAGGTTCGTTTCATTATGCATTTCAGTAATATGTACTTATTTTTTATTTCTTAACCATTATGTTTAAAGCTTGGTTTTTTATTATTACTTTTTAGCTCATAACGTCAATTTTTTTTTCTACTCCCATAGTAGTAAATAGACAAGAACGCAATCGTTTGTTGACTAGTAACCATGGCCTTATGAAACATGCACGTAATGAAGAAATAACTAGCACGTAATATTATTACGTATCAGTTTTTATCAGCAAGCATTAATCAAGTAGCTTAGACAAATTAATTTGACATTTATCAACTGCCATTGTTGAATACACAAGGCGTTACATTGGCGTTATTTTGGTTTAATTACTATTAATAATTAATTTATTCATTGTTTAAATGAGTGAAAGTGACTCCACTGAAAAAAGTGTTGGAACTCCGCCAGAAATTAGGCAACTACAGAAAATACCACAGCGGATCTTCTCCCGGAAAAATCCAAAGTGCGTTACGAAGTTTTTAACGGTAAATTCTGGATTGGTGTTTAAAAAATAGTGGTTAGTCGTTTTCGGAAAATGTGTTGTTAGCATATTTTGGCGAAATGAGCAAGCAATTCAAACCTTCATCTCTTTGGGCCATGTATTCGATGCTGCGAATTGTTTTAGTAGTGAAACATAACCTCAATATTAGATGGCCGTAGAAAAAGTATAGTACACAACTCGAATTGTAAGTCACTTACGTACTCGTGTAATTTTACTGCACTCGCCTAGCGGCTCGTGCGCAACTTCTTCCACTCGTACGTAATATGTTACTTACAACTCTCGTCATCTAATTTATATATATATAAAATTGCTTGTCCTGACTGACTGACCTATCAACGCACAGCCTAGACGGCTAAGGATAGAAACTTGAAATTTTTACAGTAGATAGCTTTTGTAACGTAGGGGTGTACTAAGATAGAATTTTTGGAAAATCACCCCATAAGAGGGTTAAATAGGGTGTTAAAATTTGAATAAAAATCCGTCATTTTTTAAGTTATATCTTTGAAAATTAGTATTTGGGCTTTCGGTTAAAAATAAAGAAAGACGTGTTTCAGGATTTTTGGAAAATCAACCCCTAAAGGGGTTAAATGGAGAGTTGAATTTAGAATTAGAGTTTAGAAAATATGACATTTTTAAAGTTACATTGAACTTATATCCTTGAAAATTAGTATTTGGGCTTTTGGTTAAAAATGAAGAAACACGTGTTTCCGGATTTTCGAAAAATCAACCCCTAAGAGGGTTAAATGGCGTAATAAAATTTGTATAAATATTCGTAACTTTTGAATTTACATTAACTGAAGATGGTATTTGGGCTTTCAGTGAAAAGTGAAGAAACACGTGTTTTAGTTGGAAATACCAACCCCAAGGGGGTTGAACACGAGTTAGAGTTTGTATAAAAATCCGTAATTTTTAATTTGTATCCATGCAAATGGTACTTGAGCTTTCGGTTAAAGATGAAAAACGTGTGTTTAAGAACATTTGGAGTTTCCACACCTAAGAGGGTTAAATATAAAAATCCGTAATTTTTGAACTTATATTTATAAAAATTGGCATTTGGGCATTCGGTGAAAAATAAAGAAACAGGTATTTTATTATTTTTAGAAATTCCACCCCCAAAGAGGGTTAAACATAAAAAATCGTCATTTTTGAAGCTATATTAATGAAAAATGGTATTTGATCTTTCGGTTAAAAATGAAAAAAGACGTGTTTCTGGATTTTAAAAGTTCCACCCTCAAGAGGGTTGAATATAAAAATCGTCATTTTCGAAGTTATAACCAAGAGAATTGGTATTTGGGCATTCGTCTAAATATAAAAAACGCGTGTTTCAGGTTTGTTGAAAACTCCACTCCAAGGGGGTTAAACAAAAAATCCTTCATTGTTGAAGTTATCAATTGATATCTTAGACATTCGGTTAAAAAGGATATATTTCAGGATTTTTAGAAATTCCACCCCCATAAGAGTTCAACGCAAAACTCCTGCATTTTTGAAGTCATATCCAAGAAAAATGGCATTTGGACTTCCAGTTAAAAATAAAGGAAATGTGTTTCACGATTTTTAAAAATTACATCCACAAGAGGGTTAAACAGGGAATGAGTTGAGAACAAGCAAAATTTACTCGTGTTAGCATTGGGTCACGGTTTTAAAGTTCACAATAAAATTATGTTGTGTTTCTACTTTTTATTATACTACGTTTTGCATAGTTTTTCTGTGTTTCAAAATGGTTGTGGACATGCGTGCGAAGCCGTGGGCAACTGCTAGAATACTATAATAGCGCACCTAACCGAGGGTTAAGTAGCTATAGTAGGAACCAGAAATATTTGAGATTGACTTATGCAAGCTTTATTGAAGGTTAAGCAGCTTTGCGGTTACCGTAACAATTTTTCACAGCTGGTGGCACCACCCTGAAGATTCACAAATGAGCCGTATTGAGTAATTTTCATAGTAAACTTTTCATTTATTCCAAACTAAAGTTTCAAAATTCATTAGATTAGTTAGTTTGTTAGATTACTTTATTTGTGAACAAACATTTTAAAAATATACCTAAATATTAATAAAATTGTATTAAATATTTGTTTGGTGAAAGCCCATACACAAATTTCTGTTACGGTCCATCACTCCGTACAAACGTTTGAAAGGTGCTTGCCCTGAGAAATGTAAATTTGTTTATGGCATCTTTACCGCAAGGGACATAAACCATTGTGAGGGGCAATCGGCTTATTCTATAATGAGTCTCAAATATTGTTGGTTCCAATTATAACAGGTTGTAAAACTTTAAACAAATTATTTTGTTGGTCCTGTCTGCTTTTCACGAATCAAAATGGTGTTTGGAATAGGTTTCATCACATTATACATACATATTGTCACAAAAGGGATCAACCTCTTGGTATTCTTGGTGTCAGTAATTAGAGTTGGTGGTGACCTGTGCCCTACCCTGGGGATAATAATGTAAGTAGAGCCCTTATTTCGATCGTTATGTAGTTTGTAGGCAACTAAAATATTATTTTTCTACCATTGTCGTTTATCTTAACCCCTACCATGGAGTAGACCCATAACAATATTATTATGTAAATAGGTATGTTTTGTAATTGCGTCCCTTGCTAAAAATTTCACCGCACGCCACTGGAAAGCAACACGCTTAAACAATCGTGAGGGTCAACCCTCGCTAGCCATTTACGTTGAAACGGAACGCAGATTTAAATCGTTATACAATATATCGGACTGCTGTGACTTATTGGTAACGGTAGAATCATATAATTCAAGAAACGGCTATGCAACTACGTCACCGCTGCCAAAAATACTGCCAAGTGCAGGCAGGGTGTAAGGCCGATTTCAAATGTCTTAAATGCGCGGAATTTCATAGCACCCATATATGCCCCAAATCAAAGGCACTGTTGCCGCCTAAATGTGCAAAGTGAGGGGGGATCTCCCGGTCAACTATACAAGATGTCCAGAACATACGCTTCCAAAGAAATCGACCAATAACGAAAAGACAACACAATCAGAAACAACATTACCATTACCATTACTAACACTGCAAAACTAATTAATCAGATGCAATCCCAAAACAACATTATAAACAAACCTGAAGATGAGCAGCAACCAACCTCGAAAACTTAAACATACACGAACCAGGAAATACCGACAAAGACAAACAATACCCATCATCAAAAAGCACCGTCACAAAATAAAAGAACAGAATTAGCCACACTCATCGGCGGACTAGTCATCCAATTTTCCCAAACTAACGCAACAAGAGATCAAACGATCAAGTTTATAAAAACCACAGCCTAATTAACTAGACAATTGCATGGTTAACACACCCAAACACAGAAAGTACCTTCACACTTTCAACTGAAACGCAGATGGAATTAAATCCAAGAAACAGGAACTAACAGTATACCTACAGGACCATCAGATTGACATCATGCTATTACAAGCAAAAATTAGCGAAAATTCTGCATGGCAAACTACAAATTTTATCGGAATGACCACACAAGAACGACCAAGGGGGGCACAGCCATTTTGGTCAATAAAAATTTAGAACACCATGAAATTGAACACTTAAACGAAAATCAAACAACAGAATACACAGGCATACAAATAAATACAGCAAAGGAACCACTAAAAGTATATTCAATTTACATACCACCAACCAAATTTCAGGACTTAGAGGACTTAAATTTTATTAAAACGCTAACACCCCGACGCTAACCGCAGGGGACTTTGATGCCAGACATAGAATATGGAACAGCAAAAAGAACTGTTACCGAGGAATAAAATTAGAACACTTTGCCCTAGCAACCGCACTCCCACTCAACATCAGACAACTAATGACAGAAAAACCAAGCAAGAAAAAGTCACCACCTAACTCTAGATCCAGCAGATAAAAGAATTTCAATAAAATCGAAAATGAAGTCAAACAAGCTGTGCTATACCACAATAACCGGATATGGGAAAGCAAACTAGAAAAACTATGTACATGCGACAACTCTCTACGGAAACTAACAAAATACAGGATAATAACAAATCCCAAAGCCAAGTCCCAAAAATTTGCTGACTCCTTACAACAACAGTTTACCCCTAACCAAACTTTTACACAATATTCATCAACTCACGAATAAATCATACAAGAAACTCTCCAGACCTTACCACACTTAAGAGATACGGAACTACAACAAACAACACAAGAGGAAGTCGCCTCCACAATAAATCAACTGCCAAATAGGAAAGCACCAGGCCCGGACGCTATCACAAATGAAATGCTGAAGAATGTTCATACATCAGCCATCCAAAAAATTACAAGCATAATTAACGCCATACTTAAATTTAATTGTATACCAACACAATGGCAAAACGCTGACGCCATCATAATACACAAACAAGGCAAACCAACCAAAAAAGTAAAAAGCTATAGGCCAATTGCACACTTAGTTTACTAGTAAACTAACAGAAAAAATAATCAAAAGAAGACTCGACGAGGAAATTGATCACTGCTACCCAACGAACAGTTCGGATTTAAAGCAAACCACGGAACAATACAACAAGTCAAAAGAATTACAAGTCACATTAGAAATAATTGGAGTAAGAAGAAAAAGACAGCGGCCGTCTTCTTAGACATCGACAGAGTCAGCCACTCGAGCTTAGTGTACAAATTATTGACAATGAGCATTAATACAAATCTGACAAAACTCTGACAAGTTACCTTACAAAAAGGACATTCCAAGTAAAACTATACAACACCAAATCAACAACGAGACAAATTAAAGCTGGGGTACAAACCAACCAAAAAAGTAAAAAGCTATAGGCCAATTGCACACTTAGTTTACTAGTAAACTAACAGAAAAAATAATCAAAAGAAGACTCGACGAGGAAATTGATCACTGCTACCCAACGAACAGTTCGGATTTAAAGCAAACCACGGAACCATACAACAAGTCAAAAGAATTACAAGTCACATTAGAAATAATTGGAGTAAGAAGAAAAAGACAGCGGCCATCTTCTTAGACATCGACAGAGTCAGCCACTCGAGCTTAGTGTACAAATTATTGACAATGAGCATTAATACAAATATGACAAAACTCTGACAAGTTACCTTACAAAAAGGACATTCCAAGTAAAACTATACAACACCAAATCAACAACGAGACAAATTAAAGCTGGGGTACAAACCAACCAAAAAAGTAAAAAGCTATAGGCCAATTGCACACTTAGTTTACTAGTAAACTAACAGAAAAAATAATCGAAAGAAGACTCGACGAGGAAATTGATCACTGCTACCCAACGAATAGTTCGGATTTAAAGCAAACCACGGAACAATACAACAAGTCAAAAGAATTACAAATCACATTAGAAATAATTGGAGTAAGAAGAAAAAGACAACGGTCGTCTTCTTAGACATCGACAGAGTCAGCCATTCGAGCTTAGTGTACAAATTATTGACAATGAGCATTAATACAAATCTGACAAAACTCTGACAAGTTACCTTACAAAATTACAAAAAGGACATTCCAAGTAAAACTATACAACACCAAATCAACAACGAGACAAATTAAAGCTGGGGTACCTCAAGGTTCAATACTCGGCCCCACCTTATATAACTTATCACTTCCTTCTAAGATCTCAACACTCGAAAATAGCACTATACGCAGACGACATAGCACTATAAACAGAATCCGTTAATGCAAACCTAGCAGCCAAGCACCTACAGCAGAACCTGGATGCACTGACGGACGAGTTGAAAAAATGGAAAATAAAAATTAATACTGAAAAAACGGAAGCGATAATATTCACAAACTGAAAGACAAACACAAGTAACAAATTAAAAATCGAAAACAAAGAACTACACTGCACAAAACAAATCAAGTACTTAGGAATCATACTAGATACAAAACTCACCTACAAACAACAAATAATCAAAACTAAAAACAAAGCAAAACAAATAGCAGGATAACTTTACCCCTTAATGAATCCAAAAAGTAAACTTAACCATGAAAACAAAATCAAACTGTAGAAAACTATAATACGACCAACCCTGACCTACGGACTAGAAGTCTTACATGAAATCAAAAAGACTAACAAAATGCACCTGGGAACAACGCAAACCTAAATTTTAAGACGAGCCCTCAATGCACCTCAGTACATCAGAAACAAAAGCATCCTAAAGGAAACCAACACCAAAACCCTAAAGGAAGAAATCTACAGTAAAAGGAGATCTTGCTGGAAAAAGCTAAAATTCATCCGAATCCGGAAATACACAATATAAATATAACCAACAAATCCTACAACCAAGCAAACATAATCAGGATACCAAGCCAAGAAGAACAATCTTCAACTGCTTGAGATTACAGAGATGATACAAGTTAACTAAAATGTTCACTTCCCTTCATTTCAGAAAATTACCTCAAACCTTTAACGCCCGGTATTTCAGTTGATGGTTAAACTAAAAATATTCTGATTACCAATTTATTTCTTGGTTTGGCGTATTTCAGTGCTTAGTTATGATTTACCCAAGGTTAAAATTTTTACCGAAGGAAGACAACTTGTTTCAGGGTTCGTCATACTCATGCGCAGTGTCTTTGTTTTTCTAACCTAATTTTCTTCCGCGATTTCACGCCGTTTTGCCACTTTCTGCGATTCGTTCTTGCCCGTGTTTTGATGGCAGGGTAATTATTTTATACGAAGCATGAATGCTGTGGATGTCTATTGCATTTTAAGGAACAGTAAAAAAATCACCAAGAAATCAAATACAGATTCCTACTTTTCAACGCCAACAAAGCGCGCGGTGTTGCCAAAAAGCTGGGAATTTAACCCAAATTCCACTAAAGCACTGAAATACGCATTCAAAGTTAAAATCTTGGGTAATATTTACCATCGGTTAGTTACCAAAGATTTTACCAAAGCACTGAAATACCGGGCGTAAGTGGACTACGGACAGCCTGCGGTCTTGGAAGGATCTTACTACAAAATGGATTATGGGATTAAAAGTCGCTTTTACAATCGTTAGATAAACTCCCGATAAATTGATCCCCAGAATAAATTAAAAAATCAGTTTTTCAATCGTCCGATAAACCACCGATATACCTTACGGTATAAACTACGAAATAAATTTATTATCTGGTCGTTTGACCAGATAAACCGGATAAACTATGGGATAAATTTATATTGTACTCTCATTGGTTATTAATACTTTTCGGGAAACTTCATGTCACACATGTGTCATGCTTATGTCGTGTTACTCCTTATTGAAATTTTGTGAAGTGTCTCTAATATGGACAGAATGTAAGAAAACAGACACAGTGAGTAATAGAGAAAAAGAAGTGTGATGGAGGAAACTAACTGAAGAATTTAATAGCATTTCCTCCAGTACACGAAGTACAATTGCACTGTGTTCTAAATGTGAAGCCTTAAAAAAATACAAGAAAAGAATATGCCGAAACGAAAGCTGAAATGCATAAGACAGGTGGTGGAAAAGCTGTCGATATGATGTTGAGTGACGGGATAATAAACTTAAGTGTTACCGGTGGCGACAATAAATACGATTGTGTTGCAGAAAGTATTAGCTAATTATCAGTAGTGCCTTTTTCACTAAGATTTTATATCATCAGATGAGTTATTTTGTGACTACCACGTCACAACACCGTGTAGCTGTAATACCGTAGGTAATGAAGTAGGTAACTTTGCAGAATATACAAGGGCAAAGTGAGAAATTCTTGGCTTATAAATAACATTATTATCAATACAATTTTTATGTGGGAGCAAGTCATCATGTGTCATAATAGCATTCCTCAAGTTTCGTCCTAATCTAACAAAGTTAGAACTGGGTGCTGGCGCCTGAAGCAACCGCCCCCTAAGCAAAGGCGTTACAACTGATAAAGGTCACCCAAAATGTTGGCATCAAATAATTTTTTTTTTTTGGAGAGGGGAAATGCATTACGCATACCAGACTTTAGCTGGATATGTGGGATTCGGTCGGTAAAAGTGCAAGCCGACAATACCCACTAAAACCCCTCGCGTCACCTTAGGGATCGGACTATTGGTCCTTCATCCCTGAACGTATACCGGGTTGCATGGCGCCAGAAGAGAGAAGAGGGCGCTTCGGGGGAATCCCCCCCGAAGTGATCCATTTGATGGAATCTGAAAAGAGCTGCACAGTTATATGTGGTAATGACATTTGATGCTTACCAGATTCGGAAGATCTAAAGAAGAAGGCATTTTTGATCACAAGAGGGCCATCCTTGGCCTCTTGCATCTGGACGGACCGTTTTCGTCGTAGCCAACGGCCTCTCGGACCAGGGGATTTGGATGTGTTTCCGCCTTTGAAAAGGCTCGCTCGGCGATCTCACGGAAGAATTCCTCCATCGTTGGAATGTTCGCCTCTCGGTGCAATTGGTTGTTTCGAACAAACCACGGGGCGTTGAATGCTTGTCGGAGGAATTTGTTTTGGAAGGTTTGTAACTTCTGCATCCGAGTCTTACAGGGCGCAAACGCCCAAGCTACAGAAGCATGGGTTACGGTGGGTCGAATAACTGATTTGTACAACATGAGCTTGTTGTCAATTGACAACGCGCTCCGCCGACATACGAGAGATCTCAGCATTCCCGTGGCCATCTTGCCCTTCTCGAGTGTGTAGTCAAGATGTTGGCCAAAGGAAAGTTTTTTGTCCAGAATGACCCCGAGATATTTGACCTGATCAGACCAGGGAATATCCGCGTTGAACATACGAACGAACCTTACAGGGCTGACTCTACGTCGTGCCAACAAAAGCGCTTGGCTTTTGTCGGGGTTGACGTTTATGAGCCACCTGCGCCACCAGTTTTCGATGCGCTCCACAGACTCCTGCAAGTAGCGGGTAGGCATGTGTGGGTGTTTTGATCTGGTGAGAATCGCTGTGTCGTTTGCGTATATTGCCAGTGTCGTACGATCAATTTTTGGGATGTCGTGGGTGAAAATGGAGTAAAGAAGGGGTGAAAGAACGGAGCCCTGAGGGACTCCGGTACCTACATAAACGAAATTTTAAACCCAGCAGCTGACCTTATGTCTTGTCGTATACAAATCTTGTTATTACTTTCGGGATATTGTGTTTGTATATTTTGTACCCAACATTAAATTGTTGCCATTCTGTATTAGGTTAAGTTAGTTTGAGGGAATACAATCCCGGGAGGGATCGTCGCCCGGGGGGAGGGTGTTGTCGGGAGGTACCAAAGTGACGTTATGAATAAAAGTAAGCGACGTCATATTAATTAATGACGTCGTCGCCTCGCGCTTGATTCGGAAACGCGAGGATGAATGATTACCTCGGTGAAAAAAAGGTTTAGACCGTGGAAGTGCGTGAACGGAGCTGGTACCCCCCGAGAATCGACCCGAACCCCGAGGCCAAAAAATGTAAGTACCCCTTTTAGTTTTATAAAATAAATTAAGTTATTTAACTGGTGCCTTTATCCGACCAAACCCCTTCTGTCCCGAGCGTTGTTTAAAGGGTCTAAGTCGCGCCCTGTTTCCAAAAACAAACAATGCGACAATAGCACTCCGTTGGATATTACGAAACCCAAATGGCGTATCGTAATGACCTCAGTACGAAACAAAAGTAGAAAAAGTTTCAAACGAACTTTCTCCGACTTCGAAACGTGTTTTTCAACACGTTAGAAGGAGGGAAAGTTCCTTCTTACAAATAACAAAAATTCGTTTCTGCGAGACACGAACAAAAGGTTTCACTGAGTGGAAATGGCGGAATCAAATCCCCCATTGACGCTTGAAGCCATCACCGGTGCCATCAAGTCCCTTCTGGCACCCATCAGCGAGAGACTCCAACGTCTCGAGGAGGCTGTCTTTTCAGACAAAGCCTCCGAAGCCGGCTCGACCACAACAATCACCGGATTTTCAACTCATTCGCTGAAATCCGGGGATTCCCAGACCTTCGGCCAACCGACAGTAGTCCGGGAGCAGGCACCTCATAAGTCGCTTATTTAAGAAGTTGGTCCGGACTCGATTGCACACGATTACTGAAAAATGATTCTTATGTAAAATTTTCAGCTGAATTCGAATATGTAGATCGCTTTTTGATTTGGAATTACCTGTGGAAATGTTTTTATTTGACTCTTCAGCTTGATAAATTATGATAATCAGCGTTTCCATACAAGTTAAAGTATTATTATTATTATCGATAAAGTAATAATTATTATTATTTATCGATAAACTTCGTACAAAACAGAGTGTGAATAAATTAAAAATTATTTAATAAAACTTTTTGTAAACGTATCCGCAGGGTTCCAAGCAAATTATAATGACCAATGACAACCCGTTTGAGAAATGTTTTGGAAAATAATGTTCTTCTTTGTCGAACTCTCGTGTAGTATTTGATGAGTAATTTTTTGTTATTTCAATAAGACACTTTTTCGATTTTTTAAATTTGTCATAGTACTACCCATGTTTCAAAAATTTGTAGGGTTGGTTGAACATCGTTAATTAAAAAAATATTCCTAAGAAGTTCCTTATCATTTTTACTAATTTTTTACGTTTGTCAACTTTATAAGAGTTATTTTTTTAGAATGCTAAAAAATTGACGTTTTACTAACTGAAACCAGTATAAAAACATTTTCTAATCGATTTTCACAAAAATCCAAAAAATCAATAGTTACTGCAAAAAATTAGTGGTATAATCTGTTAAGTAAAAAATTACTACTAGGGGTCGGTCAATTTATAGAAAGTGAAATTAAAATTTAATTTTAACACGTATGGATTTTAAATCCGACCCAGGCGTAATCAAAATTTTAATAATGAATTTGAAAAGGATTTTATAAATCAATGTAAATCCTTTTCTAAAGATCAAGCAGTGAGTACTGAAATCATCTTATTTACTCCAACTTTGCCACAACAATGAGGACAAATAAAATTTACAATGAGGGGTTGACTCTCCACTACCTGAAGGGACCCGAGATATTTTGCCTTAGGCGACAATTCAGACAGCTCAAATTTGAAGCGACAACTGGTGGCCGGTGCCAGAACTAACAAAAAATTGTTTTTTGAGATAATCTCGAGAACGAACAAACATTTTTAAAAACGGCAAACGCCAAATCGTTTCAATCGACTATATCTAGTGAGATTACCAACTTTCAACAACAAATTTCGTTTCTTTCACAGAGATATCAAACGTATTTTTTTAATTAAATTTCGGATTGAAGTGTTGAAAATATGGATATTTTGTGATTTTTTGTCAATTGTTTTTTTATGTACATTATTGAAATTTGGTAAATACTTAGTGAAAGATGTTAACAGTAACATATACAAAAAATCAAAGTCGTATCTCTTATAGTTTAGTAGATATTGGTAGTTGAATTTGACCAAAATCAGCACTTTTTCGCAGAGCGCCACCTTAATGTGTTAATTGGCACCCCCTCAGTAAACCGAAACCAGAAATATTGTCGGCACGCGTGATGCTGGTCAGGGCCGTATTCCATTATTTGAGAAGATATTAGGGAAATCCCTAATGGTCTGACTACCTAATGTAGGGGTAGCTGACCGCAGTTACTATGCGTCCAAGAAATGAAGCAAATTTAAAACAAACCTTGAAGAAGCTTATCCATCTTTACGGTATTTACCTAACCAAATTAAAATCTTCCAGGTAACGTTTGCTACGGGATGGGATTGGGGTGGTGGAAAACAGGTAAACATTTAGAGACTTTATTTACTGGAATGAATTTAGAGGTATGTAATGTGATGATTTATTAAATGAATGTATAGTAATTTATTCACTTTTTAGCTTTTCACAATGTGGAGACCATGGAGTGAAGTTGACTCACACATCGACAGCGATGAAGACGTTGAAATTTTAGCAGATGATTGTGAAATTCTCGATCACGAACTGCCTTTTACGTCGTCGAGCGCAAAACATCGTACGCATTTGCCAGTGCTTGCCAAAATAATAATTTTAAATGTGTACCTTTATTTGAAATCGTCGGAGGGTGAAGTTATAGCAATTAAAAAAACTTAGAAATGACTAAAACTCCTTACGCCCCTGCGGCATTGTCGTAAATGGTGTTGAGGACCGGAAAAAAATCATGCAGGGGCAATAAGGCGGTTGATTTATGAAGCATATAAAAAATGTTGTTTTAATCATTAAAATATTGCATGAACAAGTCCGTAGCTCTTTAAACGTAAAATGTTGCCGGGAAACTCTACGAAAAATTGTTTTTTATAAAACAATAATAAGGGACAAGTTTTGATGGAATTTAAAAGGATTTCAGAATGGAGGGCAAGATATTTAAAAGAAATTCATCAATTCCGATTAGAAAATTTGCCCACTGTATTTTTAGATAAGACCTGGTTTGACAGCCATGATTCTGTAAAAAAAGGATGGACCGACGGTAGCAACAGGTATTCTCTGGACGTTACGTGTTCACAAGGAAAACGAATAATAATTCTGCACGCGGGATCAAAACGCGGTTAGGTGAACGATGCTTTGTTGCTTTCTGCCAAAGACATTAAGGAAGCAAAAGTGGATTACCACGAAAACATGTCGGCCGATATTTTTGAAATACTTTTCTTCCCGCAAATACTGTAATCGTAATGGGCAATGCGAGTTACCATTCGGCACAAGCAGTAAAAATTCCGAACTCATCATCAAGAAAAGAAGGAATTCAAGAATTTTTACATGCCAAAGACCTGTTTTATGAAGAGAATTATACGAAAAAGCAGTTGGCCAAGGAACGAGGATTTAAAGTTCTTCGTCTTCCCCCATATCATTGCAACTTTAATCCGATCGAGATGATATGGGGGGAGCTGAAACCAAGTCTTCGAAGAAATAATACTTCATCAAAATTTAGCTGTGCAAGTATTGAGTTAATTAAACAAGAAATTTCAAAAATAACACACGTCAGCTTGGAAAACGGTGTGAAACATGTAATTCGTGAAGAAGATCTTTATAGAGCAAGATTGGTACCAGATTTAATTATTAACCTGGACGACATTCCAGCGATGAAAGTGACTTCTTTGAGGAATGTTAATTATAAGTTACATTATTATTTTTTTACACTTTGTAAATAAAAACAATATACAATTTTTTTAAAATTTTCCGTTTTAATTTATTAAATTTAATTCATTTAATCATAATACCTAATAGTTATTAAAAAAATGAGAGTGAAACCTAAACATAAAAGCTTTGAATACGGGCCTGGAACGGCATCGAGAGCATCTGTTTGGGTTTATTTATTTGGGGACTGAAAATGGTGTTTTGTGGTTGAGCCGTCATAACAATTATCGGAGTTAAATATCGGATTAAGTCGTAAAGACGGTATACCTTTGGGTCTACTTTAGCATTTTAACTGGTATGTATTAGGGACAAGCAGTCCTACGTAACTTGCTGTGTCTACCATAAACCAATAAAAACTTGCCCAAATCCGCAGTGATTATTTTTTTCATTGTTAATGTTTGCAGTAAGGGATCTTAAACAGAACTTCTCAATACCTGCGAGAGGTTCACTATCTGTTTAAGATCCCTAACAATGACCCGAATAATCACTGCAGTTTTAGGGAAATCTTTATTGGTTTGTGGTAGACACAGCAAGTTGTGTAGGACAAAGGGGGCGCCATAAATGCCATAAATGGATCCTGCTCAATCATATTCAATCATTCAATCATATTGTTTCATATTGTTTTATTACCGTAAGGTGTGCTTGAATTGAAGGGGAGTGTTGCGATACAATTCAACCACATTATACAGGGTGATTCACATAACTTTACAACCCTGACGAATTTTAAATGCAATCAGTAATACATTACTCAATTATAACTTGATTCAAAAACACTAATAATTATAAATTTGTTTGTGATTTGGATATCCCTGACCAACCTTAAAAATCAGGTTCTTAGTCCGTTTTATCCTTCATAAAGTAACAGCATAGAACTCGCTTTCATAATCAACTTCTTTTAACGCTTGGACCAATGTGACATGAAAATTTTTCGAATTCGAACCGACGACTGGTTAATCCGAGTTTGTCTCCAAATTTGTCTTTAGCTGATGTGTAGTCCACAGGTTCCATAACTCTTACTTCATTATCAGGATTTATTGCTGTCTCTGGCATTTTTGTTTTGTCCAATTTAGGGGCAATTCAACCTCCAATTGTCTAAAAACTTTATCTGTCCAATGCCAGGATTTGGATACCAGTGCCGGTACAAATTTTAGGCTGCTACTTACTACATTCTTCTGACACTCACCATAAATCAATATCATGTCGACCCTCTCGTTATTAGAACACATTTTGATTAACAAAAATGTTTGAAAAAGAATTGTCAAGTATAATTGCCATTGTTGACAGGGGTGTCCGGATTTCATGCTAATTAAACATAACTATGGATATCAAGTTATAAATGAATAATGTATAATGGGTTACATTTAAAGTTCGTCAGGGTCGTAAAGTTAAGTGAATCACCCTGTACAATCCATTATACAGTTACTGACTTTTTCCTAAGTTGTGGTAATGTGTAGTTAGTTAGAAATGGCGTTAACATGTAATTACATGTAGTCTTAATAAAATTAAAACGTTGTTGTTTAATTACAAATTAATCACTTTATTAAATCATCCATCAAGCCACGCACCTCAACAGGAACAAATCGGTTTCATTAAAAACAACTCAACCATATACCAACTTTCAAGAATTACCGAGTACGTAACCGAAAATTTTAATAATCGACATCCAATTGGCGCCATTTTCCTAGATGTGGCCAAAGGCCTTCGATAAGTTCTGGCACAGAGGCCTCTTATTTAAAATGATGTCGCAAGGAATACCTCTCGCCTACACGAAGCTAATCAACACATACAGGCTGTCCCAACAATCCCAAAAATCCCCAAAAATTTTTTATTATTAGAGATAGTGACTTTTTCTTTTTTCTGGATTATAGCTGGGTTTTTGCTGCACATTTTAAAAATATTGCGGTATGTATACAGAGTGTCTCAGTATTAAAAAAACAGTAAAGTTATGTTTTTTATGTTTGATTTGCTTTTTGAATTCTACGCTAAATTACGAACTACTTTTATAGAGGCCGTTTTCACTTATCTCTTACCAATTTTGATTTATGGTGATTTTATTGACAGAATTTCGAAATGTAGGGGTGTGTTCAAAAATTTTTATCTTCTAAATCTTTGAACACAAGTCAAAGTAATTAACGCCGTTTAATTCCCGAATGTTTGCCGCATCTTTTAAGTATTTACGCAACAACCTGTCCAGTCGCATGTGCCTACTGCGACTTTTTAAACATGGCAAATTAAAAATGTCAAAAACTCATTTTTTCAAATGGCATCCCCTATTTATTATTGTACTGGTCAAAAGCTTTTTGACAAGCTTTCCGTCGATGTAAGGTTTGTGTAGTCTAAAGTAAAATTCAAAGTTGCTATCTTGCTATAACTAAATTTCGAGAAACTTTTCTGTTTTGGACAATAAAAATCGAGTGCGGGCTTCTGTTATTGTTACAAACTGTCAAAAGTACTCGAATAAAGTTTACAAGTGTCAAAATGAATTTTACTCGTTAAGAACTTATTAACATGGTATACAGATTAACAAAAACAACGATTAAAATCCCTTCACACCAAACGTTTATTTGCAACACGACGCGTTTCAACCACAAAGTGGTCATCCTCAGGTGATAATCTAAACTAATCCTTAGTTTAAACCTTAGTTTAGATTCTCACCTGAGGATGACCACTTTGTGGTTGAAACGCGTCGTGTTGCAAATAAACGTTTGGTGTGAAGGGATTTTAATCGTTGTTTTTGTTAACCATTCCACGCCAAGGAAATCCAACAAGAAGTATGGTATACAGAGTATTGGTGAAATGGATCGTAATGTTTTATTGGCTCAAAGAATCTACAATCAAAAATACCCTGATGCAAGACTGCCGCAAAGTGCTGCATTTAAAAAATTGAAGGATAGATCTGAAGCTACGGGAAGCGTTACGTACAACAAAATAGAAATATTAGCACGAAGAATAGACGAAAACCTGGAGTTAGAAGTTCTTTTAATGTTACAAGAAAATCCAGAATTGAGTTGCAGAGAAATTGAAGCACAAACTGACATAACGAGAACCAGTATTAATCGAATTACATTAAAACACAAGTTTCGTCCATATCACCTTGAGCTACATTAAGAACTTTTTCACAATGATTTTTGAAATCGAATAAATTTGTGTGAAACAATGGATAATTTGATTAATAACGACTGGAACTTTATGCACAAAATTTTATTTAGTGATGAAGCAACTTTTAAGAGTAACGGGTCTGTAAATCAAAACAATATGCATTATTATGCGAGTGAAAACCTTCATTGGATGCAGACAATTGATCATCAAAATAGATGGTCATTGAATGTTTGGGGCGGCAGTATGGGGATCAAGTGACCGGTCCGTTCTTTTTTGATAATGTTTTGAATGTGGTGAGATATCGGAAGTTTCTTCAAAATGATCTTCCAGTTATGATGGAAATTGTGGATTTGTATACACGCGAACGACCATGTGGCTGCAGCAGTATGGAGCTCCTGTACATTACCATCGAGTAGTTCGTCAATTTTTAAATGAAACCTTTCCAAATCGTTGGATAGGCAGAGAAGGAGCAATCAATTGGCCTGCTCGTTCCCCCGACCTTACTCCGATTGATTTCTTCCTTTGGAGATTTGTTAAAGAAAAAAAAGGTCTATAAACTTAGACCAACATGGAAAACATGAAACAAAGAATACGAGATGCTTTTAGTTTAATAAATGCAGATATGCTGAGTCGTCTTAGACTATCTTTTAGACGAAGACTGCACGTTTTTTTATACATAAAGCCTACTTGATTTTTATTGTCCAAAAAAAACTTTCTCGAAATTTGTTTTTTTAAGATAGCAACTTGGAATTTTAGATTAGACTATATCGATGGAAAGCTTGTCAAAAAAGCCTTTGACCAGTACAATAATAAATAGGGGATGCCATTTGAAAAAATGAGTTTTTGACATTTTAAATTTGTCATGTTTAAAAAATCGTAGTAGGCACATGCGACTCAGCAGGTTGTTGAGTAAACACTTTAGAGATGCAGCAAACATTCAGGAATTAAACGGCGTTAATTACTTTGACTTGTGGTCAAAGATTGAGAGGATACGAATTTTTGGACAGATCCCTACATTTCAAAATTCTGTCAATAAAAGCGCCATAAATCAAAATTAATAAGAGATAAGTGAAAACGACTTCTATATAAGTAGTTCGTAATTTAGCGTAAAATCCAAAAATCAAATCAAACTGAGTAGATTTCATTTAAAAAAACATAACTTTAGTGTTTTTTTAATGTTGGGATACCCTGGTAAGACAAAGGTGGCATGGAACGCCAACCTGTCGGGGTGCATGGGGACTCGAGACCTTCACATCGACGGGCGGGAATTTGCAAAGCAAATCTCCCGTAGCGCCCGCCGAGAGAGGTAAACCAGCATTGGCCAAAACAGCTACTCCTCGGGCTAATACCCCGCCAGACGCTGAATTACATGACCAATGCCGGCGCCCCCACATCACTGGACAAAACTGCCCAAGTCTCGATGTATAAAAGAAGCCAACATCATTTCATGGGACAGCTGCAGACCGGTTTCGCCCTTTTGGGGCTCGTCAGTGCTTTGCAAATTCCCGCCCGTCGATGTGAAGGTCTCGAGTCCCCATGCACCCCGACAGGTTGGCGTTCCATGCCACCTTTGTCTTACCATCGTCGTCGTTAGTCGCTTAAGACTCCGAAGCCACATCATTTCATCGGACTGCGCTGCACTGACGAGCCCCAAAAGGGCGAAACCGGTCTGCAGCTGTCCCATGAAATGATGTTGGCTTCTTTTATACATTGGGATACCCTGTATACATACCGCAATATTTTTAGAATGTACAGCAAAAACGCAGCTATAATCCAGAAAAAAGAAAAAGTCACTACCTCTAATAAGAAAAAAGTTATGGAACTTTTTCGGATCGTTGGGACAGCCTGTATTTAACTATCAAAATTCTACACCAGTCACCCAAAGTCAACGAAAAAACATCAAACCGACAACAAATCAAGGCGGAATTTAAATTTTGAGAAACGAAAAATTACTTTTTATAATTTTTTATAATTTTTCATAATTGGCCATTGATTATAGGTGAACTTGGCAGCACGACGAAAACGGTTGAATTTTTTTTATGTTGACAGTTGTCACATGATTTGTTGTTTGCAGAGTTGTGATTTCTGTTTTTTTTTTAACATAATGGCCACAAAAAAAGGGTTAATTTTACCCAACGTGAAAAAGAGACTCTCCTTTCCTTTGTAGCCAAGTGAGTATTCATTTATACTTCTGTTTATTTACAGTTACTGTTTGTTGTGAGTGTTGTATTCATAAAGCCATAACATAACCTAAGATCTCAATTGTTCCTGTCCCAATCTTTTATTTAGTCCTTTCATATCATCTGTTTTAGATATAAAAACGTAGTTGAAGATAAGTCAACTAAACCTTTTATGACAGATGAAAAAAAACAAAGCTTGGGAGGAAATTGAAAGGACGTATAATTGTTCAGCTGAAACAGGATCGAGGACTAGTAAGCAGCTGAAAGTTTTATATGAAAAGTTGAAATGGGAAACTAAAAAAACCTGTAGCTGAACAACACGTAAAGCCAGGATGATTGTACATACGAAAAATTAATAACGAAATGATTTTTTATTTTTACCTATAAATTTAGTATGACAATTAGGAAGCAAAATTGCTCGAGGAGACAAAACGGACAGCGAATAAAGATAAGGTACTTGTACACGGGCTCATTTGTATCTGTCCATATGCTATCACCCTGTACCAACAAAAAAGGAATAAAATTTAAATTAAAATTTCATATCATCAAAACACAATGGTGTATATTTTCAATTTTTGTGAGATACGATTTAGCAGTGTTGTTTCAACTTTTTTTATTTACTTTCTTGTTTTTTTTCTGTTACAGTAACAGTCATTTGCACCATAGTGCGGGACAGATATAAACACAGATTACGTTCAGATGGCGAAGTCAATGTAAATTTTTTATCCCCAAAGCTTCGGAACTATTCGGGTTTTTCCGTGAGAAGTAAACCTGTATTCAGACGGCGCTATGGACAGTGGCGGCAAAATTAGGAATTCAGTTTTAGACCTTATTCGTGTTTTCTTGTTTGTTCAAAAATAAAATAATGCATCTGAGCAATTTCATTTTATTATGAAAATTATGAATACAATTAAAACATAAATAATAAGTGCCAAATATAAAAATTAGACAACTTACAACATACGTAAAGTTTTACACACAATAAGTTATCTTTTTAGACGTTTCTGGATGATACAACGAAGAACATTAGAATCCAAATACTGTAAATTCTTATTTGTGTTTGTACTAATCTTCATCACTTCCGCTTCTGCTCAAAATTGATTTGCTCTATGAATTTTTGATTTCAGGTTTTATTTAGTGGTGCGTACACTAAAGGATTATTGTAAATTAAGATAATGTTTGAACCGTACCCGATCTTTACCTCTGCCAAAACGAATTTCATCAAATCTTTAAACTTTTACGCTGCTTACTCACAATTATGAGGTGTGAGGAGAGTTAGTGAGTCAATGTTTTGCAATTAGTGGAACACTGATATCTTCATGAGAAAATCTTGGTATGAGATGCACGTCGATGCAGATTCTAACATAAATTTATTCCACATACTGACAAATACTGACGTGTCTAGGTACAGATTTTGTTCAAACGAACAATTTTCCTTTTTTTTATGAAAATTACAAATTTTCTTGCATGGTTGTCGCAATCGTTCACCGACCCAGGCAGACACTTCCGCGCGGTCAGCACCTTCAGCAAAATGCCATAAATTGGGTCACAATGCCAGCGACAACCAAAACCTCTGGCGCCATGCAACCCGGCATGGCTGCCCAGCGTGCGTTCAGGGATGAAGGACCAATGGTCCGATCCCTAAGGTGACGCGAGGGGTTTTAGTGGGTATTGTCGGCTTGCACTCTTACCGACCGAGTCCCACATAACCAGACGAAGTCTGGTATGCGTAAATGCATTTCCCCTCTCCAAAAAAAAAAAAAAGCGACAACCAAACATATTCATAATCAATTTTTAATTGTTAATTGCGTTTTCACATTAGATTTACCATTGTTTGATAGTTGCTGTTTTAGTTATAGTTTCAATTTGTATATAACGGTATTGTTTTAGTAATAAACGAGTTTTTTTATATCAAGTACACAGCGACTTGAGAATTTTTTTACTCCGTCTACCCTGCTTCGCGAGACAGATTTATTTCTGTAAGGTTCGGTCCTGGTTCGGTTTCCACCGTCGGTTTTTAGAACCGGCTTTAATTTTATTCCCAATTATTATGAGTAGAAAGACCTACGTTTTGAGTTTTGTTTTTACTTGGACTCGTCTGACACCGCTGACAACGCTTGGTCTCTTCAGATCAACATTGATTCTGAACAATTTGTTTGTGTATATTGAACGGGACAAATTATAAATAGTTGTCTCTCAAAATACGATAATGTACTTACAGTGGTTTCATTATATGAAACAAAACGTGAAACTAAATTTTGGACAACGAAAAATAAAAACTTCAACTTCAACAAATTTTCAAATTTGACAGAAAAAAAATGTAACTGCTAGTGACCTCTAAATGTAAATATCATAATGTTCGTTACAGTTTTATGTTTTATCGACATTTTTAATGTCCGACACCTGAATAGGGGTTTACAACAAATGACGAAGATAGAGCTATATAAATTATAATACTAAAGAGTGAGAGAGATAGTGCGGATAACTTTTCATATGGAGTCGGCCGTCTGTATTAGTCTGTGATATAAATATTAATATTTATAGAGGGTGTCTCACCAGGTAGTGCATATATTTTAACCATACATTGAGCATTAAAATTAAATGGACCCGTATTTTTATTTTTTTTCCAAAAATGTGGAATTACTAGCCCCCAAAGTTGCCCCAAAAATACAGATTATAATTTTTATCTGTAATAATACTTATCTAATTTTTATCAAATTAGGCATACAGTCGTTATTTTAAACACTCATTTAACAGCGCAAATTGTAAGCTTGTAGGGCATTGTTGAAGGGGGCTGCCGGGACCTCCTTGACATAATTTTTTTTTTGTACTTTGTACTTTGGGATAAGATACATAATTTCAATTATCACGTTGTTTTTGGTTTAAATTGTATTTTGTTACTCAAAACTGTTTATCAGATAACAATTTGACTCATTTGTAAAGGATGCTACCAGAAATGTCTGTAAAAATTGTTGCTTTAAACAATGATGGCCGAAGTGTTAGATATACTACATAACACCATAGTACTGTGAAGAAATGTGCAAGACGTACAATTACGGTTTTGTAAAACATAGGGATACACAAAAAAGGCCGGGTCTGGTCGTGGGACCTCAACAACTACGCGAAATGACTGTTTTCTGAGTCTTTCTGTTTTGTGAAATAGTGTATTGTCATCAATTATCCTTGCTGGACGATTAGCTGGCGTTCGTAAAGTAAAAAGTTTATAGTACTGTGATAATCGCGGTATTTATAATTTTATTTTATTAACCAGCACAAATTATTCGGAGTCAGTTTAAACGTTTAGCTTCGTTGCAATATTCATTCAAATTCCAAAAATTTTAATTTAACTTATTTATTCCTTTGTTAGCATTAAAATGTTTACAAAATTATCGTTCCCACGAAACTTTCCAAGAACTGTTAAAGAGTGTTACAAATCGCCGAATTGGGTGGTCAAAAGGCCATGTGTTTTAATAAGTGGATATGCAAAGATATGGGGGTTGGCGACGGCCTGGCTCTGCACCACAGTCGCCCAGCTATTTAAATGATTGTCTCACAAAATAATAATTAATTTACTCTCTTTAAAAAAATATAGTCAAAATTTATTGATAAAACTAAATAAATCTAATGTTTTGTTTAGAAATTAACTAGTCACGTTTTATAAAGAAAGAAATTCATTAGTTAATTTAAATCACGATGATGATCAGTAAACAACTCGAGAAAGAATCGAAATTTCATTTTATTTAAAATTCCCGTAACTTTCGTATCAAAAAGTTGAGTTTTTATGCAGTGTACTTCAGTCATAGAATAAAACTAAATTATTAATTTTATTCGAAGTAATTGTTAACGAATTGTTGTAAAGCTTCAAGAACGAATTGGCCGAATGAAATGCATGTCTGTTAAATAGATTAGCATAGCCCAAAACGACGCTGGTCAAGTGCCGCTTGAATCGGGGGTGTTGACAAATTCGTTACAGAACAGAGCTTTTAAAAGAATATCAAATTACAAGCGCACATGTGCATTCCTGATAAGAAATTGCAGCGTAATTAACGATTTCTTTGTTTAATCAAAATCAGATCACGAAACCGGTAGTGTAGAAAAACACGCGGAATTTTTATGAACATTTTGGTGTAAAATTCAACCCTATATTTAAGTTGCAGCCGTCGTAATTCGGATGTATAAATCATTTTATTTAATTAAATTATTGTAAGCAAATATTGCATGACACGATTGCTGCCCGTTACTAACATAATCCTAGGAGGAAAGTAGACAGGAAAATCCCTAAGGAAATTGGAGGAAAACGCGGAAATGTAAAAAATAGTACCGAAGTAGTACTGGGGGCGACATCTAACAAGGGGTAGTACGACCAAAATTACAGTTTCCTCACGGGGTTCTTCCATATATTTTCTGTATTATTTAAACAAACAAAATTTGTTGTTACATCAAACTCACTTCCTTAAGTCCCAAAAACAACTTCAGATCTAACAACAACCAATTTTGGAGTTTAATTTCTTTTTCAGGATGTTTGGGGTAATTCCATAGCGTTATTGTATTGTATTCAGTTTAGAACGACGATTACCGAATTTAATGTTAAATAATAATGAAATTGACAATGGGAAAACACCCCAACTGTTAGTTAATAATAATATTAAGAGAGTTAAACGAGGTTTGATCAAATGCCAAGACATCATAAGAGTCAAATTTGCATAATGTCGCATATGTGGAAACTACTTAACGAGGGTAGTGGGGTAAGCGAGTTAGCGTAGCTTACGCAAGATTAGCCCTTGGTTCGGAGAGGGATTCGATTTTGGACTGCCTTTCAAGTTAGTCGATTTTCGTGCAGCTTTTTAATTTTTTTCTAGAAAGTTAAAAACAAAGTCGTCTTACTTTTAGTGTGCTAAATAAAGTTAATCATAATTTTAAAATAAATTAATTTAAATTCTTAAATTAAGTGCTAGAGTTAAGTGATTAGTGGAATAAGTAAAAAACAAGTTTTAGTGTTAGTTCGATTAATTAGTGCTGCGAACTGCAACGCCTGAAGAGCAGCTAACAGCCCTTGCGTTTGGAGGATTAAAATTTCTAGGTAGGCCCTCAAAAAGGTTAATTAATTTTATTCATTTACTTTTATATTATTATTTTGAGTTTCTTCAAAGTCATTGCGTAATAGTGAACATTATCATTCATCTCATAAAGTTCTCGTGACCACAAATTATTTGTTCACCCAAATTTCGGAGATAAAATATTTTTCAAAATTTCGTGCTTTACCAGAGATTAATTATTCAAGTTTAAATAAAGTATTTTAACTTAAAACACTTCGCAACAATCAATTCTAATTCCGATTTGAATATCACAGGTTTAAGTTACAATATTAGAATTCACACATCACCTTCATTATTGAAATTTCAATTTGTTACAACAAATTTGAGTGAAACGGCATCTAACAAATATTAAACAACAACCAAAATCTAAGACCAAAAACCATGGTGCTTGTCAAATTGTTGTACACAAATAGTTTAACTGTTCATATTCCGAAACCTTACGAAATAGAATGATTTGTTGCTAGTTAAGGATAGGGTTACAGTAGAACGATTTCTCTGTCGTGACGTGTTAGGCGATAAAGCAAAGGAAGGTTTCTCCTTTGCGCCCAGATCAGAAATTACAGGCTCGTGAGTTGGCCATCTTCATGGGAAGAGTCGTAGTCCCCGGGGACGCTCTTCCCCAACTTTAACAAGGTCTAAGACGCGGTGGCAGGTCGTAGTTTCCGCCCGTTGTACTTAGAAGGGACGTTGTAATTCCCGTCCCAACGGCAAGTACTTCCATGTACTTGCAGGCTACTACGGACGATCGAGCAGACATAATCATCCGTGATTATCTGTAATAAACTGATATCGCGAAATGGCAAAGTTCTGAACAAGTCTTTGTCAAAGCTCGTGGACGTGAAACCCTTAGAGAGAAATTACTTCTACATTTATTCAGGTTGATTTGTAAAATCTTGTATGTCCGGGTTTTGTTCGGAATTGTTCCAGGTGTGGACCACCTGACTTTTACCGGAGACGGTATTCCGGCACTAGGGCGCAATAATTAAATGCGATGCACTTATCAAACATCCCGCGAGCATGTTATAATCCGACTCTGGTACAAGTAGTTTAAAAAACGCGCTTTTAGTTGCCTGGATCAAACGAGTTCGAACAATATCGTCTGAAACGTAGGTTGAATTTGCTGGACTTTACTGAATTAAATTAATTCAGGTTAAATAACAAAGAGTTATCAAGAAAACCTCTTCGTATCGCTCAGCGACAACAAAACAAATTTTAATTCAAATTCAAAACGAATTGTGGTTACGACTCGAATATATTTGACGACTTTATTATAGAAATCCAAATAAATAATTGGCCAAATTTGATCAAACTTTCATAACCATTGATTATTGTAATCCATCCAACGGAATATTCATTCTTCTTGTAATAAATAACTTTGGAGGAAACTTGTGGTTTAAATTTCTTCTCCCATGCGTTTTGACACTACTTTGAATCCGGACTTGTGTTACGGATAAATCCTGGACCCTTTCTGATAAGAATTAAACTACAATTGCAATATCACTATAAGAATGACTTCGTACATCAAACAGACACAACGTAGGTAAGTGAAACAATCATTTAGAGACTCAATTAACTAGACGAGCCAAATCATTTCGAAAATCAAAAGCAAAATTCAAGATTAATTAAATAAATAAATTGTAAATAAGTTAAACATCAATCAACCTTTAATCACGGTCTCACTACAGTACCTTCCACGATATTTGAACTGTCGTAAATAATAAGTCGAATACGGAATTACCCTTAACAATAGAGGCATTTGAGTTATCGTAAAAACACCTAATTACAATTGTAATGTACTTTCCGGACGGCTGGTGTCGGAGGTCGGGTGCGGTTGGGCCTTTTGAAAACTCAGAGAAAACGGGTTTCTAACTCAAACTAATTAATTATTCTAACAAACTGTACAAATATTATTATTATGGGTGTCGCGATCGAGCAGAGGCCGAAGCCTGTTATGCCCGCGCTAACAATGATACCGTACTACGTTAATAAATATGGTCAACGGAATCGTATTTGGCCTTGAACTGAATAATATTATCACGCAAAACTACATCCTCCGGTAAGAGATTCCATAGAAGGAAGACCCTATTTGTTATAAAAACTTGTCTTTCGCTAGTCCGGAATTTATACTTAACTACGAGTAGTTTAAAAGAATGCCCTCTGGTACATTTGTCAGGGTGTAAAGGGAAGAGGTGTCTTATAGGCGAATCGACATTTTTCGTAGCACAGAAGGCTGTTATCAAATCACCTCTTCTACGTCTTGCCAATAAGGTTGGTAACTTCATAATTTGGAGCCTTCTGTCATAAGGCGGTCTCGTGAGACGACCAAAGGGCATTCTTGTGGCACGGCGTTGCACGGCTTCCAAAGAATATATATTTCTTTGAAGCATCGGAGTCCATGCACTATTTGCATATTCCAAAATCGGCCTTACATATGTCTTATAAAGTTTGGCAATTACCACAGGTCTCGAACCGTAAAACATTCTACCAAGAAGGTAAACCATTTTGTTTGCCTTTCTGACAACATTAGCAACGTGCACAGACCAGGAAAGGGTGGAAGTAATTGTAACACCCAAGTCGATAATTGAGTCTACCTGAGATAATTGATTGTTAGCCATAAAATAAGTATGCTTTGGATTATTAGACCCCAAATATTTAACAGAACATTTTTTAATGTTCAGCGGAAGCCTCCATGTGTCAGACCATTGACACATAGCCGAGATATCTGCTGCCAGGGTGGAATAGTTATCACTGGTATTATAAATTTTTACATCATCAGCATACATTACACAATGAGATGACAAAACTTTTTTTAAGTCGGCAGTAAACACGTTAAACAGAAGCGGACCTAGCACGGAACCTTGGGGAACCCCACTCGAAACCGGGACGGAACCACTGAGTGTGTTGGCTACCCTAACTTTAAAGGTCCGGTCTGACAAAAAAGCGTTTATCCATAAAAGTTGACCATTAATACCACAATGTTCCAATTTATACAACAAACGATTCTTTAGAACCCTATCAAATGCCTTTGAAAAGTCAAGATAAACAACATCCACACTGTTTCTCTTATCTAACTCCTTTGTCCAGTCGTTAAGGCTGCATAAAAGATTTGTAGAAGTTGATCTCCCAGAAACAAAACCGTGCTGTTCCAACGGTATTATTTTACATCGAGTGAGGAACTCAATCATTACATCATAAACTATAGATTCCATCGCTTTAACAACTAAGCTAGTTAGACTAAATGGCCGATAGTTCTCCGCATCAAATTTATCCCCTTTTTTGAAAATTGGCGTAACTAGCGTAAAATGAAAATAATAATAATCCCTAACTATATACACAACTGTCGTCTCGGTCGGAATGGCTCTTCCCAAGCCCCAGGTAGGTCGGGTCGGTGGAGATGGTGTGCTGGTTTAATGCGCAGCACGCACCACTCGTCGGAGAGGAGGTTTTGCCGGTTTGATGCTCGGGTCGACCCCCAGAGTTACTCACCGGTTTGATGCACAGTGAACAACTGCTGGGAAGCGCTCGGTCTCGCCCTTATATTGGCTATCCGGTGTAAACAGGCCCCTGAAAGTCTATACGGATTATGGGTTTACTGGGAGGGGTGGGGCAAAGGGGGGAAACGGCTGAAATAGTTCATGCACTCAGGATCAGAGGTCGCGTCAGTCGGAAAGAAATCTGTAAATTTAATGGAATCTGTAACACATTTTGCTAAAAGTAAAGGAGGTTCACTTAAAATAATCGACGCGCGCACACTTCTCGTATTAATGTTTTGATTTAAAATAGTGGAGTAAGTTATTTTTGTCTGGTTTTGTGGCGACATTTTGTTTTCCCCAAACTTAAAACAGTTTTTCGTGTTTCTTGTAGTGTTTTTGTGTGTTTTTCGACTTGTACTTTTATTTTGAACTCATAGTGCAGTGTTTAATTAGTTTATAATTAAGGTAAACATAATTGAAATGTGACAAACGACTAATAATTGTATGATTTTTAGTTAGTTTTTAAATTTACGGATATCGACTTCCACTTTAGTATTTAAGGAATCTTTCATTTTTATTATTTAAGGTAAGCATAATTAAACTGTGAGACATACATCAAATCATTGTGTGCATTTATGATTTCAGTTAGTTATACCTAGATCTTCTACAAAGAAGAAAAACTGTATTTGGATTGTTCTCCCTTGTTCTAAGTAATCAGGTAAACATTACTCAACACTCATTAGTATATTATCATAACATGCAATAAAATTTTCATCATTCTTTAAACGTTTTCTCAGTTAACAGTTTTTTTATTTTGTATGAAAGTGTCAAATTAAATGACTAATTAATACCTGAAGTTCCCAATTGCGACGCACACAGATGCTAATAAGGCTTTAGATGCGCCTATTGAATTTATTATTAAAATATAGCGCCATTTCTTGGAGTGCAAATTTTTGTTATAATGTCTCAAGGAAATATTCAGTGAAATCTTTATTCTCGGTCATGTAGTACAGGACACATTTGGCACTTTATTGCAGGGAGAGATAAAAGAGGCTTGCTTTGTCGGCACTTTATTGCAGGAACAGACAAAAACTCTAAGGCGCGCTTTGTCGGCTGCCTACAATTATATTATCTCTTTCTAACACAAATTTTAAGAGCAACATAATGAATAATTGTTTAATTAATTGTTTATTTACGATAAAGTGTCAAGATGCTTTATATATAAGTTTCACATACAGGGGGTGCAATAAATTTTTCTGCTTTTTGTTCTTTTACACAATTGTTTTTGTTTTCAGTGTCATTGTGGGCATTTTCCATGGACGACTTACGGCGTAAATGTGTCGTGCCCGACTGTGGGAATCGGCGAAGACCTCTACATAGGTTTCCAAATCCCAAAAAATTTTTATGAAGGCTTCGCCAATGGATCAAGCGAGTGGGTAGTCCTCGTTTAGCTAATCTGACGGATTTCCAAATCTACACCCGAGCACGTATTTGCAACAGACATTTTGTTGCAACAGATTTTGTTGGCGAGACTAGCAGGTTAACAAATGATGCCCTACTGTCAACAAATCTGCCTTTAGGTGAGTTTTATTTATACCCACAATATATTGCTAAAATATGTTCTTGTCTACAGATTCACAGGAAACCGCAAGTGAACAAAGTAAGTCTTTTTTTAGGTAAAAATTTGAATTTGTTTTGTGACGTTTTGTGTTTTAGAAACTCCTCCATTAGATACAAAAGGAGGACAATTTGTAACACCTGTAAAGGAGTTTCCTGAGGTGTTGGAGATGGTGTCAAAAACTCCCCGAAAAAGGGTCACCCCTATTAAATGTAAGTTACCATAATTAACAACATAGATCATAATAAAAAAATATTGTAGCTGCTAAGCGAGGTGTCGCTGAGAAAAAGGAGCCCAGGGAGTCCGTAATTCCTGAGAGTGGGGCATTAGGTAAGGGTTTTCAAATGCATCATGATGTGAATCTATTTACATGCTTGATGTAGAAAAATATAAGTGTAGTTGTGAGTTCTTATTGTTATTATACATGGTATTTAACATAACTTTACGAGTCCTGCGTCTAATAATGTACGCACCCAAATATACAAAAATCGCACTAGATACAAAAAAAAAACACAATACTTATAATTATTTAATTTTTGGAATCCCATGACATGACAGTAGTTGACAAAGTAATTATTTACTAAATTATTAATGGTCATAAATAGCTTTTTTCGTTTTCTATCAAGAGACGGAATGAATATGATTCTAATCCATCTAATTTAATCATTAACTAACTTAAAACGTTAAAACGATTTCTTGAAGGGGTAAACAAAGTAAAGAAGACCATCCGATTTTTCAAAATTTGGAATCGAGTTCGTATTAAAATATGTATTGTTGATTGCGTTTTACAGGCGCAAGCCTCGTAAAATTACGTGAAACACCCTGTATATTATTGTTATTATTTGAATGATTTGTGTATTGTGGATTCATTTGATAATGCACTTTTCTGTTCTATTGTATTAGTATTTATACTCATGATTACTGTTTTCATTAGAGTTAATGGGAAAGATGTATCTTTAGTAGTGTAGTTACAGGTACGACACATACAATTTAGGATAAACAAAGTCTTCAGATTTACATATAATGCAAAGTAAGTAGGATTATAATTTTAAATTAAACCCAAAAGATCTAACGAACTAACTTTCAGTTGCGCTAAATTAATTAAGTTACATTATAATATTTATAATTTATAACTAAAAACTGCTTGTTTTTATGGGAAATAATAATATGTTTAGGGGCTTACAATCACAAACCTGAATTATATGTAATTTTAGTAACCTTTAACATTTTTTATGCATGCAAGTGGTAATAATTATGCAATTCTGTTTCTTAAATTACTGTGCGGTTATGTAGAAACAATAGACATTAACCTTGTTATGGTTTTGGTACTTCAAAAATTTTTAGCTTCTAAAGATAATGCTAAAAGGTACAGTGTTTGAACTCCCCCCTAAGTCTGTCAACTTAGGCACACCACAAAGATGGACCATTTCAGACAACTGCTGGTAGATGCCGCCACCACAAACACAAAGAAAAAATCGAAAATTTTTATTTGAAATATTCGTTTGGTAATTTTCTTACATTAAAGTGCCAAAGAATTGTGTATGTAGCAAAAGTATTTTATTTGTACCGTTTGTTGTTTGTTGTACCGAAGGAGGGGGGAGTTGAAACACTGTAAGTCTTACATTACCCTTCTAAATGCATAATTTTTATATAAAACTGTTCCTGTGAATTGCTTTTCTATGTTAGTGTGCTTCTAGCAGTTGTAGCAATTTGAGAGTACTGTGTTTTAAAGTGTCTTTACAAAAAATGTGTCAATATTGATTTATAATGTTTATAGGTGTTGGTTTTGAACCACAACCTGGGCCATCCTGGCTGGATACGACATCATCACAAATGGCGCAAATGACAGAGGTTCTTTTGCAATGTATGTAAATATTAGTAGTCATTTATACGATTTATACTAAGTACCTAATATCATAAATCATAAAGTAATCATAAAAAATGTTGTTAATTTAAATATTTTGACTCATATATAATTATGAACATTTTACAGATGATGTTATTGAGCCGCCACTTGAGCCATCTGTTTGGGCTGACAACACTCCATTGGAAGCGACGGAGGTTGTTTTACAAAGTATGTAAATCTTAGCCGTCATTTTTATGTCGTTTATTGAAAATAGTATTCTTTATTGATAACGTCATGGAGCCACAAAATAATTAGGAACATTTTACAGGTGATAATATTGAACCACAACCTGGACCGTCGTGGGCTGGCACAACGGATAATATTGAGCCACAACCTGGGGCATCAGGAGTTTCTCTACAAAGTATGTAAATAGTAGACAGATAACAAGCATCTAAAATGAGTGACTAGGCTAGCGTATGTCTAAATTAGCCTAGCTAAGAGACACTACGATGTCATTATTTATTTCTAAACACAGCTTGTACTGATAAATAAGTATTGGCTGTTTCAATACAAATATATACAAATGCCAACGTCGCATTTTCTCTCAAAGTTAGTTGTTATAAATTATTCATGCACTTCAAAGAATTGATAAATAACGTAATTTATAGTTTCATTAATAGATCTAATCATTTATAACAATTTTACAATTTTATCAATCTTATTTAATATAATATAATTTGTATTATAATAATTAATTTATAATGTTTTTTTACAGATGTATTTGAAAAACGGCAGGGGCCGAGAAATACAAAAAAATCAGAACGTAAGTTAAACTTAAAATAATGCGATTGATTTTAATTAAATTTTTACAGCTTTAGTACAACGCGCAGGAATAGCGCAGGGGGCAGTGCTCAACGAACGCGAAAAGAAACTATTAAAATTTGCGAAAATTTTAAACTCAAGGGTAAGACGGTTAGAAAAAACTTTGGAAAACACCAAGGCTGCTCATAAGTTATATAAAGAGGAAAATGTAAGGCACGTCATTGAAAATCTAACTCCTGTACAGCAGAGATTTATTTTAAGTCAATTAAAAAATGTAGGGCGCGCACCTCAGGGCAGAACTTTTACCTTCGAGGAGAAGGCTGATGCCGTTGCTTTTTACAAAAGCAGTCCTCGGAGGTACAAATTTCTGTCCTCAATATGGGCGCTCCCTTCAGTACGTACACTGCAGGCAACTCTGAACAAAGTTCCCATCAGGCCCGGCAGTTCCAAACATACATTTAAAATCCTCAGCAAGCGAAAATGGAAAGATGAGAGGGACCGAATTTGTACTCTCATCTTTGATGAGATACAAATTCAACCTCATCTTGATTACTTGCCTGAGGAGGATAAAGTCGTAGGGTTTGAAGATGACGGGACTACGAGGACTAGAGCGGTAGCTGACCATGTTGCTGTCTTTATGATTCGTGGAATTTACAAACGGTGGAAGCAACCTGTAGCTTTTGCCTTTTGTAAATCTGCGATGAAAGCTAGCAGTATTGTCAGTTTCTTCAAACAAATTATTGTTGAAGCTACTGAAGCGGGTTTGTATGTTATTGCCTCTGTATGCGTTATGGGGAGCAATAACATTAAGGCAATTGCGGATCTAATAGACAGTTCAAAACGAGTTCGCTCTTCGGAAACAATGTAATCAGGATTCCACTTCCTGATGGAAAATATAAGGAAGTGATTCCATTGTTTGATCCACCTCATCTTTTAAAGGCACTAAGGAACCGTTTATTAGAACGTGATTGCCGGTTTAGCTGTCATGTAGAGGGGAAGCAAGTAACTGGGGTTGGTAAGTGGGAGTATATAGAAAGGTTGGTGAAGATAGACCTGGAAAAAGACAGGATTTTCCGGCTGTTACCGCAGCTTTCTCTTTACCATGTGATGAAAAATCGCATCCCAAAGATGAAAGTTGCGGTAGCAGCAAAGGTCTTAAGCCAAAAAGTAGCTTCAATAATGTATGAGTTTGCTAGTTCTGGGAACGAGAGGTTGCCACCTGATGCATGTGACACTGCCTACTTTCTGTTGAAGGTAGACGAAATTTTTGACAGTGTTAATGGTGGGTTTAAAGAAAAGTTTGCAAAGAAACCACTGCGTAGAATGGTAGGACCAAATACTCCTCATTATAGAGTGTGGCTTGAAGGTAAACAAATGTTTAACAGTATGGAATTCCTCCCTAAAAATGCAGCGGACCGCCACCAGGCGCGTCCAAAGTGTTTAAAGAGATGGCAGCAAACTCTGGAAGGGTTTTGCTTGATACAAGAAACTCTCCAGAAGCTTGGTTATGAGTTTTTTCCAGCAAGGGCTTTTAATCAGGATCCGCTGGAAAATTTCTTTGGTCAGGTGAGACAATACGGTGTTCGCTATACGAATCCCACCTGTAAGGCATTTGTACCTTACTACAAATCTCTATTAATTAGGAATTTTTCGACCTACCATTCTCGTGGCTCTAATTGTGAGGGAGATGATGAGTTTCTGCTGGCCACAATTAGAGATTTTCTTTCACCGACTGAGCCTTTAAGGTCAGTGGAGTCACTGCAACAACAGTGTCGCATGGATCAGTGGCACCCACCACCAGTTCCAGATGATGAAACTGACGATCTGATTGAAACATATGCTGTAGGTTACATTGCCGGATTTCTTATTCGGAACATCCCTTCTGAGGTGTCTGAATGTGAAATCTGTCAAATGAATTTACAGCATAGTGGCGATCCAGATCCGCTTCATCATCAACTGGTGCAGACGTTAGAATATGAGCATGATAAACAAAAATTGATGTATGTGAACGTTAACATGATTAAAGTTCTACACCGCACTTATAATCATCTTAAGGTTTTCGTACCTAATGTTGTTTATCATGAACAAATTCGAGCGCGGGTAATTAGCCATCTAAGGCAGACATTGGATTTTGATTTTGACACTTGCCCTCATTCAGAATCAATGAAAGCCCTTTTTTTTTTGAAAAATTTGTTAAGTTATTTATTTTCACGTATTTCAAAAAACTGGATAGGATTTTATCTGGTGCTTTGGGCGAGAAAATAAACAATCAAGATCCTCTGCAAAAGGAAATGTATACATTATATAAACGCTATAGATATAAATCTAAACTTTAGATACTTATTTTAACGTTTATATAATGATACTTAGTACCCTTAGAAGCAGTTGCGCGTTCTGGAGAATGTATGTATACAGAATAATTTTTAAATAGACGACAAAATTTTGTGATTGCTTTCCAGGGCAAAGTAGAAACGATCTGTACCATATTTATTATTATATTTTACCTACATCTAGTAGGGGTACAACCTTCTTAATTCGTGCCAGTTACGGCGCTTATGAATTCATGAATTTATATTATTGCTTTATTTATTTATTTTTATTATTATTATATAGTAATGGAAGAAACCATGATCGTCCTCATGATGAATATCGATACTACACTGTGATCATTATTACAATGGTCAAGAATATTGTCATTAAATGAATGTCATGCTGTCCACTAACTGTGGTAATACTACTTACGAACATACACACCAGTTGCATATTCTTTACCTCGGACATAATTTAAAGAATTTTATTTCGAAAACGATTATACAGACAACTTTTTTACCATATCTCCAAGCAAGTACTTGTAAGTACACTATTTTGGGTAATATTTTGTGGGTCTATTTTCTTTTCTTTTTATATTATGTTATTTCGACAATGTCAAAATTTACGGTTTGTCACCTGTCGTTAGATTATTTTTTACAGATTTAAAGCACTTTTAAGCTTTGTCGATTCTAATTCGATGTATAATATGTTGGATTCAACTCATCTTCGTGTAAATTGGTTCATTTTTTCCATCTAGTGGATGATAAATGGTAAATCACTAGTTACCACACGTGAAATAAAGCGTGGCTGTGAAGGGCCTATAAGGAGTGGGTAGCCCCGGAGTATTTCAAACCGTTCCCTTCGGAGAAGTTCGAGCAACTTCTCCGGGTAATTTTAGTGCTCACGTGCCTATTATGTTGTCGTACCAAGTTGTAGGGCGCCTTGGTACGTTTTAAACGCCCTTTTGTCCCTTTATGTTCTCGTGCAAATGTTCTCAAGAGCACAAATTCTATAACCTTCCTCTTGTTGTTTTAATTATTACATTTTTCTTACTTACCCCTCGATCATAGGCGTAATATCGACCTCTTTCACACAAGTCACATTGGCGAAATGTAAACAAACTTAACCTCTTCCACTTGTCATCACACACCAATTTCGCATGCGGCTTTTAAGAACTAAGTGCGCGCTCTCGTAAGATCCTACCGATAAATTCAAAATTTTCACTTTCTTATACATAGGCCGATATTGACATGGTTCGCGCCACGAATTCGGGCAGGGAGAATTCGTCTGACTTTCCAATGACCTTCCTTTTTCTGCTGCGGTACAGGTCGAATACGGACGCTCCAGTGATAATTTTGTGAAAATTTACCTTATCTAAAATTACCTTTCCGGATCTCAGAATTACCGATTTATACATTTCCGTACCGTCCGTGATTAAAGTACCGCACCAATTTCCTTCGTCGTCCCTCACAGAGGTAATGTAAAATTTGTTTATTCCTTCGTATCTTTACTATCTTGAAATCAAGGATCTACGCTGAGGTAGGACTAGTTCCGGAGCGTTTCTACACCTGTAGTTATCGGAAATCCCGGATTTATTCAAGTTTCAAAGCGAGCCACTGAGCCTTCCCTTGCACCAACAGATCGTCAACCAGTAGAAACGCCTGGACCGTTCGTACCCGTCCGACCTTGATAAAGAAACCATCGACGATAAGTACCTCGTATTTTTATATCGATCTTCTCGAATTCGCGTTGCGTTGGTCCATAGTGTGGAATTTCAAACTCACTTTACCTCTAGACTACTCTTAATTTATTCTGTTTCCCCTTGTTTCAATTTGAATATTAGAATTTTTTTATTAATTGTTAAATTTTATGTGAACATATCACAGCTGTGAAATGACCATTTAAGTTAATTTTGTTTTCCGGTTTTTTTAATATTTAATTTCAATATAATTTAATTTTGTTTGAAACCTACATTTTACTTTAATTTCCACTAATTTAAATTATTATTTTTTGTTTTACATAACGCCTTTCTTTTTATCTGCAGCAGTCAGTAGCTAGCTGCCAAAGAAAAAGAAGCTACTTGGCGCCCTTAGATAGACCCACGACTCCGGCTCTCCTCAACCACCTCTGAGTCCGGAGACGGTGTTCCAATTATTAAAATTACGTAACAATAATTTGGCGCCCAACGTGAAGCTATCTCATTAAAATCTTTTCGATAAACACCCTTTTAATTATCTATTTTCTATCAATTTTTTATTATCTTCACTATGGATCCCTCAGACATTACCGTAATACCGGATTATTTAACAGAATACGAGGTCGCTTACGAATTACTAATTCAACGAATTAAAACCAAACGCCCTCTCAAAGCCCGACGAAGGCTACTCGAACGGGAAATAGAAAAAGAAAAAACGCGACCGGTAAATTTTACCACAAAACGTTTGTCGTTTGAAAATGAAAAACGCGAAATTGCTTTATCACTGGAGTCGATCACCACCTTAATTTTAGAATTGGAATCGGGAAATTCCGACGACTCCCTACGTAAACGAATCTCTTCGCGAATCAACCATGTCCGCGAACAAATCTTAAGGATACCCATCCCGTCTCAACAGAAAGATCTAGCTAAAGAAACGCGCGATGAATTTTACGCCACTTGCCTCACTTTGGAAGCTGATCTACATGACCGTACTTTTATGTCACCGCATATTTCCATGTTATCTCTTGAAGAAACACCTCTAGCCAATCGGGCACCTAATGTAAAGTCAGTTCCAGTATAAATGGGGTGTCTCATTTGGTGGTGAGACCAGCGAGAGCTTAATTCAGTTTTTAGAACACGTATCCGAACTCTCTGTTACCCGAGGCGTTGACGAACAGCCATTGTTTTCTCCTGCGGTAGATCTATTTTGCGGTAAAGCACTTATCTGGTACCGTTGCGTTCGTTCCCGTATCGACAACTGGAACGCCCTAGTAACTGAACTTAAGAAAGAATTTTTGCCTTTAGAGTATGATGACCTCTTGTGGGAAGAGATTAAGAAAAGAAAGATTAAAGAAAAGATTAAGAAAAACATAAGGACGAACCAACATCTATTTACGTTGCGGTTATGGAATCGTTATTCAGAACCTCCCACAGAGACCGTCAAAGTTCGATACCTGAGAAAACTCATACGCCCAGAATTTATTAGAGCTTATTCCAAACCTGGTGGCGAACTGACATTGACAAAAATGATTGAATTTTGGCATTAAACATATGTTTACTAATAAAATGTTTTCAAACACACTGTTAGTCTTTAAAAAATTATAATAAGATACGTAAGATGAAGAATAATAAAGAAATTATTAATAAGAATTCTTCAAAATTCTTCAAAATTCAAAATTTATTAATGTTAAAATGACAACTAAGTAAATTTTAGAGAAAAAAATGCACGCCCATGTATTTCATTATCTTAACCAAGTGGGTGCATTTCAAGAATCTTTTATGTCACTGTCAGTTCGCCACCAGATATGGAACAGCCTCTACCTCGCTCGCGTTACATGAAATTTTCAATGTCAGTCATTTAGTTGCCTTATGCAAAAAGTTAGAACAGTTTTTTGCTAGTATCGCATCTACGTCCAAAACAAAGTACCAGTTAATAGAACCGGAGTTGTTAGCACTAGAAACACCATCCACCGCAGCCCATCAATCAGAACGTGTACCACCCGTCCAAACACCAAATACCCAACCGAATAAGTCGAACTTACAAAAGACTCCCTCCCTAATAAAATGTTTTAACTGTGACGGCCCAAATCACACTTACGCACATTGTACTCAGAAAAGAAAAGTCTTTTGCTACCGATGTGGTAAACGAGATGTCACTGTAGCGAATTGTCAAAATTGTCCTCAAAAAACTAGACAGGAGATCGGCCTCAGCTGGTCGTAGCCACCCTCCCGTTTTTAAGACCAGCCATTCGTCACCGGATTGGATTAAGTGGGTCGATCACGTCCGAAACATTTTACGACCCCATTCAGCAAATTCGATATATATTAACTCTGTTATTTTAGATAAAGTAAATGATAATCGCCCGTACCTTGCCGTCCACGTAAATGTTGTGCCATTTATTGCACTGGTCGACACGGGTGCCTCAAAATCTGTATTGGGATTAAAGGGACTATCTCGGATACTACATTTCAATTTAGAAAGACTCCACTCTATCTTAAAATTTGCGAATACTGCCGACGGTACTCAACATTTAGTAGAATATGAGATCGAATTAGAAATCTCATTAGACAACGTAACAAAAAAAGCTTCAATTTTAGTCATACCTATTCTCAATTTCGATTTAATTCTGGGTAGTGATTTTTGTAGCGCCTTTTCTCTTTGCCTAGATTTTATTTCCCGTACCTGTACGCCACAAAATCACGCCCGAATTTCTGTTTTAAACCAGGCAAGATCATTTAGCCCCGACCAATTAACCATCGTGCAAAACGTCATTGATGTATTTCAAGAAATTAGCGGGGAAAGATTAGGGCGAACCGACAAACTCGCTTTGAATATTGAAACCGGTGATTCCACTCCATTCCGCCAATACCAATACCCCATGTCCCCCTATATGCAACAAGTTCTCAACAAGGAGGTTGACGATATGTTAAGTTTGGGGGTGATAGAACCATCGCAGAGCCCGTGGTGCTCACCGGTACTTCTTGTCAAAAAATCGTCTGGCGAATACCGTTTTTGTCTTGACGGAAGGAAATTAAACCAAATAACAAAACACGATTCCTACCCGTTACCTCGTATTGATCGAATCCTTAGTTTATCAAGAGACGCGAAATTTATAAGCTCATTGGATCTCCGCAAAGCCTTTTGACAAATTCCTTTGACCGATTCATCTAAAGAAAAAACAGCTTTTGCCATCCAGGGACGTGGCCTGTTTCAATTTAACGTCATACCGTGTGAGCTAAGAAATTCCGCACAAACCCAACAAAGGCTAATGGATGCCATTTTTGGTCCTCAATTTGAACCCAACATATTTGTTGAAATAGATTGTTACCAAACATTTGTGGAACCTGCAGTCAACTTCTGTTTATGTGGCCCTTTAAGATGGGAGCTTTAAAAAAAGCTATCTTCTTATTACTAAGGACATCTGATTTTCAATCATATTACTTTTATTCTTACATACAGCGTTGGGCAAAAGTATGGAACCAAGTGTTTTGTGCCTAAACTATGTATCCTAAGAAAAAACTAATTAGTACATCAACTACTTTAAAAATGTGATCATTTTTCAAGAATAAATTTTTTCCAAATTCTTTTTAGTTTTCGAGTAATTCAAAAAAATTTTTTTTCCAAATAGCACCCTATTATAGCGACTTTGTTGGTAAAAAATTATGCCCAAAGAATTACTTCTAACAGAATAATATTGTGTTTGACCCAGTGATTTTTTTTTAAATAAATTATTAAATTTGCGTTCCGAGTTCATTACGACGATTTTCCGAATTTGGCCGAAGTGGTTGTATCCATGGATGGTTTTAATCCATTAATTTGATTCGTCAATTTTTTCGCAATTATAAACATCCATGGATACAACCACTTCGGCCAAGTTCGAAAAACCTTCGTAATGAGCTCGGAACGCAAATTTAATAATTTATTTAAGAAAAAACACTGGTTTAAAATTAATTTTATTAAAGCAGAAGTTGTTTTTAGAGCTTACTCTTTTACCAAAAAAATCGCCGTAGTAGGGTGCCATTTGAAAAAAAACTTTTTTTTGAATTACTCGAAAATTGAAAGGAATTTCGAAAAAAAAAATTCTTGATAAATGATCACATTTTTACAGTAGTTGATGATGTACTAATTAGTTTTCTCGTAAGGTACATAGTTTAGGCACAAAACGCTTGGTTCCATACTTTTGCCTAACTCTGTATAATATAACAACATATCTGTAAACTTGTTATTACTGCAAGAATAAATTCATGCGACTAATTAAATGGCTATGATTCTTTTCGGTAAATTTGCAAATTTAATTAAAGTCGGCTTCAATAATTAAAAAATAGTTATTTATGTAACAAGTCCCCAAAACAGAGTTTTAGAGGACGGTTCGGATTAAGGACGAGGCGACGAAGGAGCCGAGTCTTTAATGAGATGAGTCCTCTAAAACTATTTTGCGGAAGTGTTGCATACAAACTTTTTTGGTACCAGCTCTCTAAAACAACAAAATTGTAAAACTCTTTACATTTGCAATCCACCTTCATCATAGCGCAATCGATCGATAGTCCTAGCAACGATTGATTTATTGAAACAATAATAATTATTTTGTCAAATAATAAAAAAAATTGAGTCCGCAAAATAAATTATAGTCCGCAAAGTGTTGCTATGACGACTTCAAGTACTTGCCCTCTAAAATGGCATTTTGCGTAGTCAAAGTAGTTCCCATTCCCAAAGAAACCATTTTAGAGAGCGTGTACCGAAAAAGTAATTATCGTCGTATCTTCTTTATCATCAACATTTTATTAAGGAGTTTGAGACCGACAAATCCTGGCATCATTACAAATAAACCAAACTAGAGTTCTTCCTATACACACTCTTCCCGAAGGGTGTCGAATTTGCCCCTAAAATCATTGGAGGCTATATTAGAATGTGTGGAGTTTAAAAAAAAAATTTATGAAATTTGTATGTTTATGATTATATTATCTTAAATTTATTAATAACTTCATGAACTTTTAAGGTCTCTTACATGACTCATTTTAGAGGTCAAGACGTCACCACGAAAACAGACAACGTGTTGAGGGGGTTGTTAAATAACGAGATTGGTTCGATTTTTAGTTTTTTTGGGGTCGAGGCACCCGAAAAGGTCTCCCTCAAGCCTCAAACTCTGCAAAGTCGTAATATGTAAGTAAAAATAAAATTATCTAATACCAATTTGTTAAGATTTATTTATTTAGCTTCGGTTCAGAGTTCAACCCCTAATGCACAAATAGATGACACTGTATCAGCCATAAAGGTGAGGCTAAAGCACTCGCCCCAAAGGTTGAACTTAGAAAGAAAAAAGGCAACTGAAGCAAACTTTTAAGAGCACAAATAGTTATTTAATCAACAAGTGTGTTAATGAGAGCGATTAATAATCGAGCCATTTTAACGCGCGAGCGTAGCGAAAAATTTTCAAAACTGAATATATATTTGGCTGCCTATAATTTAATTAAAATAATGCATGATTTCACTCCACTCGACGGAATTCCTGACTGCATTAGAAAAAATAATAGTATATAGTATATTACATAACTAGTGAGAAAAGTAAGTGATATCGTGCGAGTGAGAATCAGCCGAGTGCGGAAAGCTCACGAGCAACGATAGACACTTTCCAGCGAATTTTTTACACTATTTTTCCTACGACACTGAAGAAAAGCCATTTATTGAAAAAAAAACTTGGTGAACCGCATTTAAAATTTTATTTGCAACTTGCATTGTATTGGTAACTGATTCATCAGTATATTCTTCGCGACAGCAGTACATTTCCATCCACCGTGGCGCTTAAGAGTTGTGATTTCGGCAGACCCCGAAAACAGTGTTCTGTGTATTAATGTTCTGGATTTTTATGGTTTAAATAAATGGCTATTCGTTTAAGAAAGAGTTGAGTCGCAGCATCGGCGACGTGCAGTTCGACAGCGAGTGCAATCAGCGATGGACAGCGCCCTTGACATTTACCAACTGGATATTGGCCACATACGCTCTCTCATAAGCGTATTGACCAACAAATTAAGTGAACTCGAAGCTAAAACGCTTGCAGAATTTCCTTCCCTCACCACCGAAGCGGAGGATCAAATGATGGCTTTCCAACCATCTTGGTCGAAAGCGCAAGGAACCAAACGCTAAATCCAACCTCAAACACCTGGCTCAGACAACTTCCAACTTAAGGTCAGAAACAAATTTGCGTCACTAACTCCAAATGAAGATGATGACGAAAATAATGATACAAACCTGCCAACTAACGATGAAAACCGCTCTCAAACTCATACTAAAACCGGCAATGCTAATAATGTCCGAAACTTCGATCCAATAAAAAATGAAACTGCACCAAGGCTCCGCAATGTGTATTTGGAAGTGAAGTCCGCGAGACTTCACATTCTAATGTACATAAACATTGACGTTGCTATATCGGCTATGTTTACATGTTGGTATGTTACTGCATAGTGAGCTGAAGCGGTAAGAGTGTTCGTGGATTTCCGGATATGCGATGCACTAAGTAACAATCCGACAACGCTGCATTACCAATATTGCCAGTGAACATCCAGTGAAGCATAATGGCGGCCGTTTGTTTACAATAGTGAAGTAGGCGAATTTGAGCGTAATTTGTGGTGAAAGTGAGTTTATAGTGACTAAAAAACATATACTGAGTGTAACAGAACAATGCCACGGCAGTGTTTCGTTTGTAAAATAGTTAGTAACACGAGTTTGAATTTATCATTCGACAGGTGAGTACTTGTAGGTCAGTGGTGTAGGTATTTGTTTTATAAAGGGCTATTCGATTTGACAAATTAGTCGTTCTATACAAAATTTGTCTAAAAGCTACAGTTTAACATGTATGGTCCGTTTCAAACCTTTAGCAACAAATATCAATTTTCAGAATTAATTTTCTCTTTGAAATGGTGGGTTTTCTTGTCTCAAAGAAAATGTTTTCCTACAACTCTTTTTGAACAATTGAATAATAAATCATGTAAATATTAAAACATATCTTTAAAACAAAGTTAACGGGTTTGCTTTTCTTACAAACATATATTAATGTATGCGTTTTTTGCAAAGTTTACGAGCTGCTGCATCTTAGTAAGGATCATTTTTTTTTTTAGTTTTTTTATGATTAGTAATGCCACTAATATCCATTCTCAAAATTTTTAAACAAAAATATTTAGTTACTGTTACTGAAATAACAATGTACAAAAAAATTTATTTACAGGATACCAGTTGACCCAAGTATTAGAAGAATCTGGTTCTCGAGTGTTGGTTTACCTTTTAATGCTGAGGAAACTGATCCTAAACACGCGTTAATTTGCGCAAATCATTTTCTAGAGACAGATTTTGAGTATCTGGGCGTCACTAAAAAGAAAGTATTGAAAAAGGGAGCAATTCCAATTGATACCACTGACAAAGATTTAAGTAGTTCTGATTCGACAAGCGTAGAAACGTCAGTAACATCTCCTAAATCACATAAAAGAAGTTACGATGAAGCTGGTCTTTCAACTCTCAAGTCATCTAGCAGCAGCATCCTGACCGCAAGTGAAGCTGAGGACGAACTCCGTAAAGAATCTAATCTCCTTCAACATAAGAATTCAAGTGAATCTTTGGGGGTACAGTCTCTTCCTTCCTCTGGAACATTAACAGCTTCTGAGACTAAACGATTACTTAGTCAGGAGGTACATAAAGAATCTGATCTTTCTCAACAAAAGGATTCAAGTGAATCCTTGGGGGTACGGTCTCTTCCTTCCCCTTCAACTTTAACAGCTTCTGAGACTGAAAGATTACTTACTAAGCAAGTACGTGTCGTTACGACAAGTGAAACCAAAAAAAGAAAAAGATTTAGTGTGGGATTTCTGAGTAGCTCAGATTTTTCAACACCAAGAAAAGCAAAACGACATTTTCGAATAATGAAAAGTAAATTGCAATGTCAAAATAAAAAAGTTAAAGTGTTGCAACAGTCTGTGCGAAGATTACGGTTACGAGTAAATTCCTTAAAATCGCTTGTAGATGTTTTAAAGGAAAAACGCTTGATTACTGAAAACGCTGAATCTACTATTATGTCATCGTTGCCTTCAACTGCTGCGGATATTTTTAGACGAATGTTGAAAGGGCCTACAAAACAGAAATATACACCAGCGTTAAGATCCTTTGCTCTTACGCTTAGCTTTTATTCACCGAAAGCATACAACTTTGTTCGACAGACTTTTAATCGATCTTTACCGCATCTTAACACTATCTCAAAGTGGTATCAGTCAGTGGATGGATCCCCAGGGTGGACAAAAGAAGCGTTAAATGCTTTAAAAATAAAAACGAAAGATGCCGAAAGTAAGAACAATAAAATAGTCTGTAACCTGGTGCTCGACGAAATGTCGATCAGAAAACAAATAGAATGGACTGGAAAAAAAATTACGGGATATGTTGATATTGGTACAAATATTAGTGCTGATACACTTCCAGAAGCAAAAGAAGTTCTGGTTTTTATGCTTGTAAACGTAAATGGGACATGGAAAATACCCATTGGATATTTTCTTCTAAATGGTTTATGTGCCAGTGAAAAAGCTTCGCTTGTCAAGTCATGTCTTCAGTTTGTACATGAAAGTGGCGTTACTGTATTATCAGTTACGTTTGATGGAGCCCCAGCGAATTTTCAGATGGTTCAAATTTTGGGAGCAGATTTTGCGGAATTCAATTCACTTAAAACGTCGTTTCAACATCCTGTCACAGATGATTTAATTTTCATATTTCCAGATGCTGGTCACATGCTGAAGCTTGTAAGAAATTGTTTGGCAACATATTCATTAATTACTGATGGCGATGGTGGTAAAATTGAATGGAAATATCTGGAAAAACTTGTTGAGTTACAGTGTGAAGAAGGTTTACATGCCGGGACAAAAATAAGAACTCGTCACATTAAATTCGCAAAAGAAAAAATGAAAGTGAGACTTGCTGCCCAAACCTTGAGCAAGAGTGTGTCTGATGCTTTATTATTTTTAAAAGAAAGCGGGAAAACTGATTTTATAGGTGCAGCTGCAACAGCGAAGTTTATTAAAATTTTTAATGATTTATTTGATATGTTTAACTCAAAAAATAGACTAGCTAAATATTTTTATAAAAAGCCGCTTTCACCTGTTACCAAAAACGAGTTTTTTAGATATTTAATTGAGATTAAGGAATATATAAAGCAGTTAAAAATAAATAACAGAGCAATTTTAAATTCTGGTCGGAAGACAGGTTTTTTAGGCTTTATGATTTGTATAGAAAGTCTTATCCAGTATTATGAACACTATGTAGAAGAAAAAGGCTTTTTGAAATATATTTCAACCTACAAGCTGTCACAAGACCACTTGGAATTATTTTTTGGGGCTATCCGCAGTAAAGGAGGGTTTAACAATAATCCCACTGCTAGACAATTTGAGGCCGCGTATAAACGATTAATTGTCCATCACGAAATTAAAAGTGGCGACACGGGCAACGCCATAAATTTAGATTCAACAACAATTTTAAACTGCAGTAGTAGAGGTGTTACCACAAATGCAAGTGGGGAAGAAAACATTGTTTCATTTGAAGAAGAGTTAAAATATATGGACGAATTTGATTTCCAATCCCAATCTTCGTCTTGGGATTTAACGGATTATGTTTTAGATGTGGTGTCGTATATCTCCGGATTTGCTGTAAAGTCTCTTAACAAATCTGTAACTTGTATGCAGTGTCTGCGGTTGTTGGAAGGTGATAGGACATTTTCTAAACTGCAGCAGCAGAAAGAGTACCGACATCTTTACAGGGCGTCGCAAATGGTAGTCAGCGTTTGCCAAAATGCGGAAAAATATTTCCGATATTTTCACAAAACAACTGGGATGTTTAACAAAAATATTGAAAATTTACCTCAAATCTTAATTGTTAATAGTATGGATGTCTTCGGAGATCATTTGTATGATGACGATCCTTTGGATAACCACTTCCATAAATTAGTAAAATTAATATTAAAAGGTTATTTTAAATTACGTATTCATCACGAAGCTAGAAAATGTGTTGATAAAATAGATAGAATAAGAACCAGTCTTAATAAGACAATTCTGTTTAAAAACCAGTAAACAATGCTTGTTTTTTATCTTATTTTCATTGATTTTCTATTAGAAGGTGCTTAAACCTGACTCAGTTAGTAGGGACAATTTTTTACAGGGTATTTTTTAACGGGCCACCGTGGATATCTCATAAATAAACAAAAAAAAATAGAAGATCCCGAGACTGGTTAACTTTTATTTACAGGAGGACACCTACCCTCTTAGTGTACTTTTAATATATTTACCACCAACCACAAGTCCAAGTACAATCTCAGCTCGGTTCAAGCGTTGGTGTTGTTTACTGGGTTACTATGTCATTTCTACAAAAGCATACTCCCCCCAATTGGGACTCAGTAGAAGTAGCTGATTTTCCGGAGACTGCTGTTTGGATCAGATGATGTCACGGCTGGTTTTGTTCTTTCATTCCTTTATCCTTACGTAACTGGTGTTTTGCCCTTACATGTTTTTTAACAAGAAGAATACATACGCTTTATTTTATTTCTCATATAACTTCATATATTGAGTTTTTACCGCATAAAAACTTATGGTCCATATATTCGCATATAACCGCATGTAAAGAGATTATTTATATTTTATATTTTGTGCAGTTCTTCTTGCGCAAGCGTAAATGTTTTTATCCACAATCACATTGTAACTGGAGTTTTATCCACACTTATGAAGCATAGAAACTGACCTATTATCCACTAGTGGAATAAAGTAACTTCATTCCACTTTTGCCATAGCAACTAGTAATTAGACTACCAGACAAAGCTGAAAAGTTTCATTTTACGAATACAAACATTTTTAATATAACTTTGATTAATTCAAAATTAATTAATTTTGTTAATGTGGTGATTGTGGATAAAACGTTGTATTGCATTGTGTTTTAGTCGCATTTTATCCACTTAAGAATATTAAACACTCTGGCTGACGCTCTCAAATATTCTTGCGTGGATAAAATGTTTTCTACAACACTTATACAATAAATAACTATTTTAATGTCAACAAATTTATTATATATTATAAATTTAAATTAATAAAATTTGTAGTGACCACGCGCTTATTTTAAAATATGCACTGGTAATTGGTTGTACATTTTCTTCTCCACTGTTCGTAAAACATTCTTTTTGCCTTTGCCTACTCTTGTTTTGATAAAAATATACTTACGGATAAGCATCGACGTTTAACGATGGAACATTTAAATCAATTAGTTTTACTTTATTGTAATCGTGAAAATTTATTCTGTTGTTCCCTGTTCTAAATTATTATTATTCTATATTCAAAGTTATTTATTATTTGATTAACATTATTAGCGCATAAAAATCCGATTCTACCTGTCACTTAAACTTCACTGGTTCTTAAGATCATGGAAAACCTATTCTACGATCAAATGATAAATTTCCTAGATCCTCAGCTTATTATTCCGAGTCAACTGCACGGATTTGTGTCTTTTAAGTCAATTGTTTCTAACTTACTATCGATTTTGGGATTTTCCAATTTTTTGTTTATTTGCTGGGATACTCGTAATTGCTCGTTTAAAATAACACTCTGTATGTATGGATTATGCATGTCTTTTTTACAAGAATAAAATAATTACAGTTTTATGTTTGTTTTCTTTTAACTTCATAAAATTTTTCCCACTAAAATACTCTATGAAGTATGAACCCCTTTTGGCAATTAAATATGCTACGCCACTGCCTTTTGCACCTGCGATGGAGGAAAACATTGTCCCCTCTTGGTCCCGCATTCCCCTCTCCCGGCGTTAATCGGCTTCACAACACGCTACAGTTAAAGTGCTGCGATGCTGTCTCCTCTTTATCTTACCTCCATGAACTGCACCCATCATTCTTCGTGATAAATATAAATGGGTACAAGTGAGCAACCTTTTAAAAGTACACAAACTTAATTACTCAAAGGCAACGTCGCTCAAAGACGGAATAAAAATTCAACCCCAATCGCATACCGACTACAAGGCAACAAAAGAATTACTCTTAACAAATCACTTCGATGTATAAATGAAAGCCAACATCACTTCGAATTTCACACTCATGTATCAAAAATAGACAAACACCTGAAGGTTATTAAAGTTATTAAAGGTGTGCCCACTGAACTTACAAATGAATAGATAATCACCGAACTCCAAAACATTGGCTACCCAGCCGAAAAAATAACCAGAATGAATAAGAAAGGAAACCTGCCCATGCAGATGGTGCTAATTGAAATCAAACGCGATTATAAATCAATTTACAACTTAACAAACATTTTCGGCCTAAGTGTAAAAGCAGAACCACTGAAAAATAAAGGATTCACACTCCAATGTCATAGATGTCAGATCTTTGGACACTCACAGATCAACTGTAACGCGCAATACAAATGTATGAAATGTGGTGATAATCACTCCATGCATCTTTGCACTAAACCGAAAACGACTCCTCCAAAATGCGCAAATTGCCAGGGGGAACACACGTCTTATCTACAAAAAATGTCCTGCAAGACCAGAGAACCTACTAGATAAATCTGAAAACAAACCTGAAAATCCTTGGAATAAAACTCTAAAACCCCCACCGAAACCCACAGTGGAGAACCTTACCCCCAAAATTGATGCAAATCCCACCTCCAACAACAAAACTAGAAAAATAGCCCAAACATTAGGAAACATGCTGCTAGAGTTCTGCTCACTAAACCCAACCGACACACAACTTCAATCCTTCAACAGACAAATCCTTTCGATTATCAATCTAAGCAACAATTAAAATTATTAACATGGGCAGCAGGAAATCGGAAAACCTGCCTCTCAAGGCCTGGAATGCAAATGGCATCACAAGTAAAAAACTTGAAACGCAACAATTCCTAATCGACCACTGCATCGACATTGCCTTAATCAACGAAACCCACCTTCGCCCCGGCGACAAACTCAAAATTCCGAACTTCAAAATCTATCGCAAGGACAGAGACCACAACGGAAGAAAAGGAAGCGGAGTTGCCATCCTCGTCAAAACTGCATTAAACACAATGCAGGACCATGAAAACCCGTCAATTCGAAATATCATAAACTGCAATCCCAACACAAACCGCAAACATAAAAGGCTCAAAACCATCGCCTACGATTTAGAAATGACTTTAACCTAAAAAAGAAGCTCGAAGAACCACCGATCCAAACAGCAAAACCATAGCGGAAAATTGAGCGATACTCAGCACCGCATAAAACAGAGCAACGATCCAATGTTTAAGAAAGCTGCAAAGTTTGTTACGTTTGTTCACACCTACCATTTGTCTTGCTTCGGAGCTCTCCTTGCAGATAAACAGAATAGCAACATACTTGATAATAGCAAACAATTACGTTAGAACTGTGCAACATCATAACGCACAGGATTTTGACAAATGTTTGAAATTGTTAACTTTCGGGCCTAATAAATTGTGTGAAATTGACAAATTTCAAATAGTGTCGTAGGAAAACATATTTTTGAGAATGACATAAATGATGATCAAAACGCGTCTACAAGTTCTAGTTCCAATATTAAAATTCACAATTCATTGCAAAAATTTCAAAATATTGGTGATATCAATTTAGATTTTAATTCTAAAAACAACGAAAAAGAAAACACATTTACGTTAACAGAAGCACTGCAAAAATGGGTTATGTGTAATCCAAACCTCCCCCATTCTTCTGTGACTTCGTTATTACCAAAGTGCGGAAATTTAATGGGGAGGCCATGACGGTACAGTCGACAAGCTGACTCGTCGCAGCGCTCTCGCGACGTTCAATATTTATCCATAACTGATCCGTTGCAGCAGGTTCATTGGCGTGGGGGTCTATACAATTAATATTACGCTGTGTCTAAACTCCCGGCACCGGTATCCACTCCAATCCCGGCAGCGTCATGAACATTGAAAGTGACGTCATCAACGATCAGGATTTGTCTTCAATCGTGGCTTTCGGCGCAACAGGCAACAATAAACTGGTGCGCAAGACCATGTTTTTATGTAAATAATTTATTTTCACTGAAAATCGTGCTGTAAATTCATACCTTTTCTAAAGAATACTGTTTTGGTTTAGTGAATTTAGGGGGTAAATAAATCTTGAATCATGATCCAGGGTCAGAACGAGATTATTTTTGGCCTGTTAGATGATGTCGGACATATTCAAAATTGGACAAAAGTTCCATAGTTATTCGAAAGTGGCAAAGTCCCTGAGTTATTATAATATTATTATTAATTATTATGTCATCAACGTCCTTCAGCCTTTTCCACTTCCGAAAAACTGCGGAACTTTTGTCCAACTTTGAATACATCCGAGCATCCGACATCATAATAGGCCAAACAATAATCTCGGACTCACCTGTAAGTTTAGGTTAAGATTTGTTCACGCCCTAAATTCAGTATAAAAAATTTGAAAATAAAACAACTTAGTCACATTACCTACTTTAGCAAAGGCACGGTTTCACAACACAATTTTCAGTAAAAATAAATTTCACTGTGTAGCAAAAAGTGAAAGTTTTGGTGTTTATTTTAAAATGTTAGTTTTTATTGAATGTAAAGGTCTTTCTGAATAAATTTCTGGTCACAATGTATTTCTGATGTCAGTCTACAAAAAAATGGAGGTTATCTCGATTATTTAGAAGTCTATTTTTTAAAATAAAAAATTTTCTCGCATCTCGAAAATTTCACTACACCAGTATGCAACGTTACAAGAAAGTGTAATTTTTTTGGTTTCCCTTTATCAAAACTCAATTTTGTGTAACTACGCAAATATCTGCATTTAATGAGGAATCTTTTGCAAAAAAAATGAAGTTTCTAGCTTTATGCAGAAGGAAGATACGAGGATGTAAACGCAAAACTTGTCCAATTTTAGGTGTTTGCAAATTTTTAGCTAAATCGTCATTTTTCATCCCTTCTCGGGGGTTGGAACAAAAATTCTTTGACTAAACATTTTTCAAAATTCCTCAGTGACTTATATCAAAAATGCAAGCTTTTCCACAACATTTCGATATAAAGGCTTATTTGACTGGACTATGCTAGCGCACGCCCATGCACTGACCTTCTCCCATAAAGATTCCGCCCCTTGGTTATTACACACACTGGCACCATTCCACCCAGATCTGTTAAATCACACGGTGGACATTCGAGCTGCGAAAAATGTGTAGTTTTAGGGGAGTATGTACAAGGTAGAGTTATCCTTAAAGATGTAAATGCCAGCTTAACAGGGAAGACATTTCATTTAAAATTAGATGAAGATAATCACATAGGTGACTTACCTCTATCAAAATTAAATATTGGGCTTGCCTCGTCATTTCCCATAGATTATATGCATAACGTCTGCCTAGGTGTAACCAGGAAACTTCTAAATTCCTGGATAAGTGGAAATTTTAAAGTTAGGCTTTCTGGAAGTAAAGAAAAAGAATCGGCACCTTATTTCAGCAAATAAAATAATTCAGGATTAACAAGATGTTACAGAAAATTTATTCAAATTTTTGGGACACAAAACCATATCAGACTGATAACATAACATTAAAAAAACATAAACATCTTTTTTATACGAAATTATTTGATTTTCATATGTCTTTAACCAATAAACTAGAATTAAATGCTTACTACGCATATGACATATAGATATTCAAATTTTCTGAGTAACTGAAGCGATGTCGATTAGTAATTTGTCGTGGGTAAATTGTATTTTAACGTTAAATAAGGAAATTATAAACAATGACCCAAAAAGTTATCTGTTTAAATCAATATAGCAGCCTAAATATTGAACGGCGTACTTAGTTAATATTTTTAGTTTTAATTATTTTTTGGCTTTATTTGAGCACGTAGGAACGTTATTTTTGGATACACATATTCGTTGTAACCTCATTAATCTTAAAAAAAATAATATTTAAAGAAATTGCAAAAAAATTAAGAAAAATTCGGGAAAATTGTAAATGACATCCCATTTTAGCAAATAATCTGGAGTAAGATTCGTAAGATGCACTAGAGATATTTTTCCCAATTTTGGACACACGAAATTATCAAAGATTGTAAACATGCCATTGAAAAAACTGTAAACATCCTCTGTTAGACGAAATTGTTTATTCTACGCTTATTGTTTTCAATAATTAAACTTTAACTAAATAGTGACACAACAAATACCTTATAGAAGTAAACTGACAAAGTAATCATATTCAACTAATAGAATGAAATATCAATTGAACTACTAGTGTTCCAAAAAGCCTAATAAAAAACTGTAAACAAATTCAACAACAATTAAATTTGATATTAATATTCCTTCAATTTCAATCAAATTTTAAATGTAATTATTTTAAAACATGTTCCATGTACAGTTAAAACCAATACTGAGTGTATAAACATCGCAAATAGTTAAAAAAACAATAAAAGTTGACCATCATCTATCTGCTACTTAGCGGATCTAATATCTGCGTATATAAATTAAATTCTAAAAGTGTAGAAATGTACAAAGTGAGATCCATACTATTGGCAACGTTGTACGGATCTCGTTTTTCGCAAATTTGGCCATGTATTTACGTATATAAAGGTGATCTCGAATGTCGCACTTTTGCATGGACCCCGAATTGCCCACTTTTGAAAACAACTTGAACTTTCTTATTTATTAAGATATCGTAATACCAGTTTCATATACACGTATATATATATATATATATATATATATATATATATAGTCCCTTTATGCGGAATCCGAGCTCCCTGTATTTTTGTTCAATTAGAGATCCCTTGGAAATATACTATTTTATCCGCAAACGTATTGGTGAAGGATAAAGAGTAATTTTGAGCAACACTTATTAACAGGTAAATGAATAAAATAATCAGGAAGCTTTGCACGTGAATCATTACCATAACAAAGTTTATAAGCAAACGTCAGTCTCGGATTTTTGTGTTGAGATTTTCGAATGTGTTGACTGTTTTTTAATTTAACTAGTGCAGCATCTATTGCAGTGTCTCCCGTTTCACAATGAGGGAATCATCTCCTCTTCAGCGAAGCAACGAAAGACACAAGAAAGTGACAACAGTGGAAAAAGTCATGACAGGCAAAAAGTAAAAAACGCTTGTTATGTTATCACCATACACGTGCCATGGATCAGCATAGAACCTTCCATAAAGATCCATTGACGACACGCGCTTTCCAACACCTCAATCATCAAAATCCTTGCAACTCTTGCAAGAATCATTATTATAAATTCAGATTAGGAAAATACGAAAACAGTCTGTGCTTGGAGTCCGTGTTTATAGTCTGTTCAGTCTGTCACAATCGCAGTCGTGGTGCTAATATTGTAAAAATAATAATTAATGTAAAAAGTGAAATAATTGTAAAAAGTGAAGTTTTAATATAAATATCAAGTGTAAATAAAATAAGTGAAAATAAATAATTTTTTAAAAAGACTTTTGTTAACGCTCCCACGTTAACTGGCGCAGTCAGTAGGATTCACAAAGGATTCACAAAGGACATTTCCCAAAGGATTCCTTGTATTTTAATACTTTATTGTGAGAAAAAACCTTTTGGATATTTTCGAGCCGCGAGACAACATCGCTCAACGCCGAAATACCCAAGTTTCAAGAGTTGAAGAATATTGAAGATTTTTACATTGAAGATTTTTACGATGAAGTTTACTGAAGATTTTTGAAGACATTATTGAAGATTTTACTGAAGATAACAGAAGATTTTTGAAGATTTTAGAAGATTTCGAATTTCGAGTTTCCGGACAAACATCGCTGGACTCTCCTAATTCCCACATATTGAAGATTGGTGTATTTCTGGACAACATCGCCGGAGGTCGCAATCTCAATTCCCGGAACCTAAGACTCAGAGGACAAAATCGCCGGATTCTTTCGTTCCTTGGACCCAATGAAGAATTACACAAAACTGTGAGTAATACTCGTTTCCTCAATCCAATTGCATGTCAGATTCCCCAATTCCAAGCCCACCCGACTCAAGCTCAGACTCAGAAATAAACGAACTCGAAAATTTAATCAGAAATTTAATAATTGACGAATTTAATATAAATACGCAGACTCATAGAGAAAGAATGGCTCAAAACCAATTTCAATCAGAATATTTAAAAATAATTCAACAATTTAACGGAGAACCATCAGAACTAGCAGATTTTATCGCAGCATGTGATCTCCTAATAAACACATTTTCAGACCCAAATCAAGAAGCTTTCATAAACAAATTCATATTAACCTCCATAAAATCAAAACTAATCGGAGAGGCAAAACTAGTAACTAGCTCTCGCGAAATAAATACTTGGAACGCATTAAAAATAGTATTACAACAAAATTTTGCAGATCAGAGAGACGAAAATTCACTATTAAGAGTGTTATTAAAACAAGAAAACGAAACTCCGCAACAATTCTGCCATCGTTGTCAAGATATAAAAAGTTTATTATTGTCTAATTTAGCAGTAACCGAGTTGAACGAAGCTGTCAGAGCTGTGAAACGTGAAATGTTCGACAAGTTAACATTAAAAGCATTTTTGAGTGGACTAAAAGAGCCACTTGGTTCATTTATAAGATCAAGAAATCCTGAAACTCTAGAACAAGCCCTTTCCAAAATTCTCGACGAAGAAAATATTCTTTACGTGAAAAATCGAACAAATTATTTAATTCAGAAGAAAACCAGAGAGTACAGGTTAAGCAATACCCCGACTCATTTTATTAATAGAAATGCTGAATCGCAATCGTATCAACGTCCTTCAACTTCTCAATCGCGCAATCAGAATTTTCGAGGCCAACAAAATGTAAAACCGAGATTTAACACGAACAATTACAACCAAAATCAAAGAAGACATTACCAAAATAATCCACACAATTATTCTCAGAATTATTCGAGAAATTATTCACAAAATTTTCCAAGGCAAAGTTACCAAAATCAATACTAAAACCAATTCCAAAATCAAGAAAGAAATTTCCAAAATAATCCCCAAAATAATTTTCAAAATGTCCAAAATCAACAACAGCGCAATACACAAAACGTTTTCCAACCAAACCCAAATCGTAAATTTCCAAAACCAGTTCCAATGGAAACTTCCACAATCAGTCGAAACAATCAAATCGCGACAACCACAATAATCAACCCCACAGAAAAAGAATTATGTTTTATGCTATTCGAACCATTAAAAATTGATCCAATAAACACTTTTGATATAAACCCAGAACCAACAATAACCCCAATCGACTCAAATATTGACCAACAATTAAAGGAAAATTTGAAAAATATCAGAATCTCTCATTTAAATTCAGAAGAACAAAAACAAATCAAAAATTTATGCTTTGAATACAGAGATATATTTTATTGCGAAAATTTACCTTTGACTTTTAACAATCAAATTAAACATTACATCCGAACCAAAGACAACATCCCAATATTTACAAAAACTTATCGATACCCAGAAATTCATAAAGAAGAAGTACGCAAACAAATCAATTCAATGCTAACTCAAGGTATAATCCGACCATCAACATCACCTTGGTCCAGTCCAATTTGGATTGTCGAGAAAAAACTAGATGCATCAGGAAAAAAGAAATGGAGATTAGTTGTAAATTATCGAAAATTAAACGAAAAAACTGTTAATGATAAGTACCCTTTGCCAAACATAACCGACATTTTAGATAAACTTGGAAAAAGTATATATTTCACAACCCTCGATTTAGCATCCGGTTTCCACCAAGTTCAAATGAACCCCGATGATATAGAAAAAACTGCCTTCAGCACAGAAAATGGTCACTATGAATACTTAAGAATGCCTTTCGGTTTAAAGAACGCGCCCGCAACATTTCAGAGAGTCATGGATAACATTTTAAGAGGAATTCAAAATGAAAAATGCCTTGTTTATTTAGACGACATAATAATATTTTCAACATCACTCGAGGAACACATTGTCAGACTAAAAGAAGTTTTTGAAAGATTACGAAGTGCAAATTTTAAAATCCAGTTAGATAAAAGTGAATTTTTACGAAAAGAGGTCGCATATTTAGGACACATTATAACACCCGAAGGAGTAAAACCGAACCCCGAAAAAATCAAAGCTGTAATGAATTACCCAATACCAAAAACACAAAAAGAAATCAAATCATTTTTAGGATTACTTGGATATTACGAAGATTTATTCCAAATTTTGCTCTTTTGACAAAACCTTTAACGAAATGTTTGAAAAAGAATTCGAAAATTGAACATAACGAACAATTCATCAAAAGTTTCGAAACGTGCAAACAAATTTTAATAAACCATCCAATTTTGCAATACCCAGATTTTTCACAACCTTTCATTTTAACAACAGACGCTTCAAACGTAGCCCTTGGTGCTGTATTATCTCAAGGAAAATTAGGAGAAGATAAACCAATTGCATATGCCTCCAGAACATTGAACGAAACTGAACAAAAATATTCGACTATTGAAAAAGAACTTTTAGCAATCGTTTGGGCAACAAAATATTTTAGACCCTATCTTTACGGAAGAAAATTCACAATTTATACCGATCACCGCCCACTTCAATGGCTTTTCTCATTAAAAGAACCAAATTCTAAGTTGGTTAGATGGAGATTAAAATTAGAAGAATATGACTACGATATTGTTTATAAAAAAGGCAAATATAACACAAACGCTGACGCATTATCCCGTATCCAAATTTATCCAATCGAAATTGACGCAAAATCAACAGCAGTACAACCCGACGACGAACTTGAACAATTACTCAATGAAATAATTGAAACTGAAAACAGAGAATTAAGAACTCCCGAATTTTTACAAACTCAAAATTTAAATTCCCCAATTAGAGCACAAACACCTGAAAATTTATTAACAGAATTTCAAACTGTAAGATCAAATTCAAGCCATAATTCACAAATACCAGGTCCTAGCGGTACTCAAAGACAAATTTCAACATCTACCTCAACTTCAAATACATCCCGACGTGAAAATTTACCAAAAACAAAAACAATTGACATTTGTGAAGATGCAATCGATCGAAAAGAAAGACAAATTTTTATAACAACAGTTTTCCAAAACCCTCAAAAACCAAAAGTCACAAAAGAAAACGGAATGACAATAATTAAAGCCCAAATTTCACAAGAAAACAATAATGAAGAAATCAAAAATTTATTAATAGAATTTTGCGAACCCAAAAAACATTATTATTGCTTTTTTGATGATGAAAGAATGTATAAAGATTTTTGCAGAACATTTTCAAAAACATATAATGACGATGCCCCAATATTAAAACGATGTACAAAAAGAATTACCCTTGTTACAAACAAAGATGAACAACAAGACCTAATTAAAAGTCACCATGAAGGAAAAACCAATCATCGCGGAATAAGAGAAACATATACTAGACTTCAAAGACTATATTATTGGCCAAAATTAACTCGAGACGTATCAGATTTTATCAATAAATGTGAAATTTGTAAAAAGACAAAATACGAAAGACACCCTCCAGAAATTCCATTAAAAGTAACACCAAAAATTGACCGTCCTTTCCAACAACTTAACATTGATTTATTCACAATTGAAGGAAAAACATTTTTGACAATAATTGACGCTTTTACAAAATTAGCTCAAGCCTACCCAATTCGAAGTAAAAACGCTATCGACATAAGCGATACATTAATTGTTTACTTTTACATTACGGAATTCCAGAAAAAATAACTTTTGACTCAGGAACAGAATTTCAAAATGATACAGTCCAAAAACTTTTAGAAACACACAAAATCAAAATTCATTTTACAACTCCCAGACATCCTCAATCAAACGGTTTAATGACGGTTTTTAATGACCCTCCAGATAAAACAATGATTTATGCAATAATAGGTTACAACAACTCAATTCACTCAGTAACTAATTTGACACCTTTAGAACTACTTTTCGGACACACATCAACACGAAACCCTTTTGACTTATATCACAATGTAAGATACTTTCAACAATACCATGTCGACCATAAAAATCGAATGAAATTAATTTACAATGAAATGACGAAATTAATGCAAATGCAAAAAGAAAGAATAATTAACAACAGAAACATACAACCGGAACAAAAAACATTTAAAATTGGACAAACAGTTTTCGAAAGAAATCCCCTTGCTGATCGAAACAAATCAAAAGACAGATATTTAGGCCCATTCATAATTGAATCAATTAACAACGACAACACTTGTATCTTAAAAAATAAAAATAACCAAAGAAAAAGAGTACATCTCGATAATTTAAGACCCCCTGTTCCAGGATTATCATCTGGATCCTCATCACCAAATCCTTCCAGTCCCCGAAATTGACAAAAATAACAGAAAATGCCGGTCTTTTACCACAAAAGTTAGGTATAGCGAAAAATATAATCGATCATTGGACCTTCATAAGAATATTTGATATAGATAATCTTATCTCAGAATATAACAATCTTAGAAACAAAGTATATAATCACCTTTCAAACGTAGAAAATAGATTCAATTCTAGCAACTCAGATCATTTTAGAAAAGATTTATTACATTACAAAACTATTTTAACCGAATTATTTATCCAAATAGATGAAAGAATTTTACAATTATTTCCCAACACAATTTCAGAAAATAAAAGAACAAAAAGAGGAATACTTAATATTTTTGGAAGTGCAATAAAAGCAATAACAGGAAATTTAGATAATGAAGACGGCAAACGATATGAAGAAATGATTTCAAAATTACAAGCAAAACAAAATAAACAAAAATTATTACTCGATGAACAAATTTCCCTAACAACCTCTGCAATTGAAAAATTCAACATCACAATTTCTAAATTAACAAACAATCAATTGATTTTTGCAAAAAGGATTGCTGACATTGAAAAAATAGTAAATAAAACAGTCACCACAGGATTTGACCTTTATCCTCTTGTACACTTGCACAGTATTTTCATTCAAATAATCACATTTTCGGAAGCTTGCCAAATTCTCCACGTCCAAGTCAATGACGCACAAATTCAAAAAGTGGACAAAAATCAGTGGATAGGAATTTTTCCAACCGAACAACCAGTAACATCAATTTGTGATCAAGATGAAGAATCCCTGTCAATAAAAGGAAGTTATGTAATCGTCGTTCCTGATGGATGCAAACTCCAAATCAATTCGACAACTCTCCAAACTTATCAAGATCCGGATTTCCCGAAGATTCCCGTTCAACTCCCGAAAATTGAAATTTCCGAAAAGGATTCAGGAAAAGAAAACTTTCTCCACTTAGAACCTCTCGAACTTGAGAAAATCGACTTAAACAACCTTCAACCCGTGTATCACCGAATGCAGCAAATTCAAGAAACCCTCCGAAAAGAAGATGATGAACCAGTTTCATACAACACAAGTATTTGGACAATTTTAATCTATGTTTTGTTGTTAGCTGCTGCCCTCTATCTCCTGTGGACCAAATGTCTTCACCCTCGACTAATGATTCGAAAACTCAATCAACAAGCCGCACGTCAGCCCACGCCGTCTGCTATTCCCATTGAAAATTTGGCTTCTCAAACGATCCCCAAATTTCCAATCTAACGGGGGAGGTGTTATGTTATCACCATACACGTGCCATGGATCAGCATAGAACCTTCCATAAAGATCCATTGACGACACGCGCTTTCCAACACCTCAATCATCAAAATCCTTGCAACTCTTGCAAGAATCATTATTATAAATTCAGATTAGGAAAATACGAAAACAGTCTGTGCTTGGAGTCCGTGTTTATAGTCTGTGTTTATAGTCTGTATTTAGAGTCTGTTCAGTCTGTCACAATAGCAGTCGTGGTGCTAATATTGTAAAAATAATAATTAATGTAAAAAGTGAAATAATTGTAAAAAGTGAAGTTTTAATATAAATATCAAGTGTAAATAAAATAAGTGAAAATAAATAATTTTTTAAAAAGACTTTTGTTAACGCTCCCACGTTAACTCGCTTTATCTCATAAAAATGTTTTACTCCATGTCCGAAATAGTGGTCTGAGAACTAGACCTTTTACGTGTGACATTCTGTCACAAAATTGGCAGTTTTGTGACGTTTGCGGATAAAATTATTTTATTTTGCTTATTGGAACTCTAGCAGGGATTCTGATTGAAATAATAACTCTTTTTACTGGTGAATTACTTCTTCTAAGAATTTTTTTGGGCAAAAAGTCTTTTTATTTAATAGATTAATAAGGATCGGTTTACTGAAAGCGAAATTAAAATTTAATTAATAATTAAACTAATTCGACAAATGTTAAGTTAATGCAAATTAAAATTTGATTGCAATTAAAATGTTCCTGTAAACCGGCTCTTAATAAGCAATATAATAAAGTACTTTTTAACTAGTTCACATAACTAGGGGTATAAAATCATCACAAAATAATATAATTAAAAAAAACAATAATCCACTTCGTAATCCTGACTCAGGTTCAACAATAAAAACGTTTATTCCTTGGTCAAGGATAGGATGAAGATGGTTTTGCAATGCCAAATTAATGTAAATTTAAAATTAATGAAAAAAATACGTAAACTTTCATAGAGAATATTGTTTTTTAATTTGTTTAAAAAACTTTAGTGAAATTGAAATAATTTTAATATCAGACTTATTTGTTTACAGTTTTTTTATTTAGCTCATTAGAACGCTAATAGTCCAATCGATATTTATTATTATTAAACTATACTAAATCGTGATAGCTGTGTCCTTTTCTAATCGACTGATTTTTTACGCTTGGACATGGGTTTTGTTTTTTGCATACTTCTTTTACAGTAGCGATTTTTGGGGGGTGCATGTACGATGAATAGGTTGGAAAAGGATGGGGTCTGGTGAAGAGGACAATTAAAATGCGATTTGGGGGCTATTAAAGTTGCGGCAGTTGATTAAAGTTTGACATTTTTGACAGATGGGGTGGTTTTGGGTGTTTTTCGGAGGTCGAGATGAGATGGAAGATGCTTCATTCTGATTGGCTGAAAAAATTGTATTACTTTGGCAACGATTAGTTTGTAGATTTTTTTGATTGTCATTTCAATTTTGTTGGTTTTTAAATTGTGTGAAAAAAGGTGGAAATTGAGCAGTAAACGATCCTGGGTGTGTTTAAATCATATAAATGGAGTGTGAGAAAGGTATTTATCGTATTTTTTTAGCGGCCGCTGCGCCCCAAGCAATTTTTGTAACCCCCCTTAAAACGGCTCCGTCGCTGGCACGGAGATTGATATGCAGCGGCTTATGGTGGAATTTTCGTACAATTTAATCACATTTGCGCACCTTAAAATGGTTTAAAATGACTCAAAGGGGTAAGTAGTGATTAGTAAAGTGTTGCTTGAGACTCGATAGCCCCATTTAGCCCCCCTGTGAGTGAGAAAATCTCGAAATTAATTCAACTGTCAAATTTAATATTTACGAATTAAATTGAATACAGAAAGATGCTAATCGGTCGTGAGTGTTTTGAAATCCTACCAGAGGAGTGTGGGGAAGGTTTTTCAGCGTCCGCTGCACCCCAAGCAATTTTTGTATGACCCCCTAAAAACGGCTCCGTCACCGGCACAGAGATTGATATGCAGCCCATGCCTAGGGTGGGTTTTCCGTACATTTGCTCACCTCAAAATGGTTTAAAAGGGCTCAAAGGGGTAAGTAGTGATTAGCAAGGTGTTGCTTGATACTCGACATGGGAGCCCTAGGGATGTGTTTTATGAAAAGTGGGGTTAGGGAGGTAAGAGTTGTGACAATCGATTTATAATCCGGTTGTGAGTGGTTAAGAGTGTAAAGGAGAAGTGTTTTGAACGTGTGTATTGTATTTTTTTATGGGCCGCTGGAATTTTCGTGAAATTAGCAGTGGGGGGCCCTCTTTGAAACAATTTGACATTTCATATCTGGGAAAAGGGCAGTGAGGGAGTGCTTTGCACTCCCGAACTGCCCCCATTTGGTTTATCAAAAGAAGACAGTGTTAAAAAGGCAAGGTACGAACCGAGACATCTAGACATGGGGGCCCTCGGGACGTGTTTATGTAACTATTCGGTGAAAAGTGTGGTTAGGACTGTGAAAATCGATTTATAATCATGTTTTGAATGATTAAAAGTGTAAAGAAGAAGTGTTTTGAACGTGTGTATTGTATTTTTTTATGGGCCGCTGGAATTTTCGTGAAATTAGCAGTGGGGGGCCCTCTTTGAAACAATTTGACATTTCATATCTGGGAAAAGGGCAGTGAGGGAGTGCTTTGCACTCCCCAACTGCCCCCATTTGGTTTATCAAAAGAAGACAGTGTTAAAAAGGCAAGGTACGAACCGAGACATCTAGACATGGGGGCCCTCGGGACGTGTTTATGTAACTATTCGGTGAAAAGTGTGGTTAGGACTGTGAAAATCGATTTATAATCATGTTTTGAATGATTAAAAGTGTGTTTTGAACGTGTGTATTGTATTTTTTTATGGGCCGCTGGAATTTTCGTGAAATTAGCAGTGGGGGGCCCTCTTTGAAACAATTTGACATTTCATATATGGGAAAAGGGCAGTGAGGGAGTGCTTTGCACTCCCGAACTGCCCCCATTTGGTTTATGAAAAGAAGACAGTGTTAAAAAGGCAATGTACGAACCGACACATCTAGACATGGGGGCCCTCGGGACATGTTTATGTAACCATTCGGTCAAAAGTGTGGTTGGGACTGTGAAAATCGATTTATAATCCGATTGTGAGTAATTTTGTAAAGGGCCGCTGGAATTTTTGTGAAATTTAGTGTGAATTGTTCAACAACTGTCATTCAAATTGGCCGGTGAATAAATACAAGAAAAAAACGATTGAAGCGAGTCAATAAACAGTTGTAAGTGATTGAAAAGTGTACAAGTGAAGCGTTTGAAACGTGTTTGTTGTATTTTTACAAGTACCGCCCGATTTTTAACGACGCTTTTTGAGTGGGGGCCCCCTTTGAAACGATTTGACATTTGATAATCACATTTACATGCTTGAAAACCGCTCAGAGGAGACGTAGTGATTAGTAAAGTGTCGTTTGAGTATTTACAGCCCCATTTAATCCATCAGTGAATGAAATAACCTCAAAATTAATGTCCAACTGTCAAATTTGACGTTTGTAAAAAACCATGCCATAAAATATGGCCAAAACGATACAAAACCACTGACAAGGGCCCCCAACTTATTTCAAAATACTAAAGGAGCATTTCTAAAAATAAATATTTTACAGAAGGAACCTCTAAATGTGTTTCCTGTAACTATTCTTTGAAAAAGGGGACGCAAGGTTTGAGTAATGGTTTATGGACTGAATAAAGGTCGATAGTGAATTGGGAACCGAAAAAAAAGACAACATAACTATTTAGGGTGAGTTAGAAATTTGAAAAAAAGTCATGTAATTATTATTTGTATCAATAGAGCTGGTGTATGTGTCAAATTATAAGAAAAAAAAAAGGGGAAAGTTAGGCTGTAAATGATGGTTTATGGTTTATCAAAGGAGAATTTATGGACTGAATAAAGGTCGGTAGTGAAAAGGTTACCGTAAAAAACCAAGATAAACGATTCAAGGTAAGTTAAAAATGTGAAAAAGTCATATAATTATTATTTGTGTCAACAGAGCTGGTGTACTTGATAAATATTAAGAAAAATGCGGTTTAGGTTGTGAGTAATAATCTATCAATGGTTTATGGTTTAACATAGGAAAATTTATGGACTGAATAACTGTCGATAGTGAAAAGGAAACTGGAAAAAAAAACATGAACGATTCAGGGTAAGTCAAAATGTGAAAAAGTCATGTAATTATTATTTGTGTCAATAGAGCTGATGTATCTGTCAAATTGTAAGAAAAAAAAAGAGGTTCGGGCTGTAAGTGATGGTTTATCAAAGGAAAATCTATGGACTGAATAAAGGTCGGTAGTGAATAGGAAACCGGAAAAAAACAACATAAACGATTCAAGGTGAGTTAAAAATGTAAAAAATAACGTAACTATTATTTGTACAAACAGAACTGGTGTACCTGACAAATACTAAGAAAAAGGCGGTTCAATAGAGCTGGTGTATCTGTCAAGTATCAAGATGTAAACAATTACGTACAAGCCAAGCCATCAATCAACACAAGGAGTCCCCAGATCTAAGTCATGAATTCATGTACTTTTTGATCTTTATAGTTTAGTTATTAATAAAATTTAATCTGATGAAATATATATTTGTTCATATGTAATGTAATTGACTACTTCAACCAACCTGTTTTATAACGTAATTACATTGTTTTTGTTTTTGTAAGGTTATACAACCCATAAATCACCTACTCAAAAAAAAAACTAAATATAAATAAAAATATATACCTTTTAATTAATAATCATTTATTGAACAAATTTTCATAAGAATATATTATTCAACGAACGTATAATAATAATAATAATGAGTATTATTCACGAGGTGAAGTTGTTTCCGGCCACGAGCCGCAGGTGGGTGGCCTAAATCACTGAGAATAATAACTATAATACGCGAGTATTAGCTATTAGTATTAGTATTAGAGTATTATTAAGTATACAAATTTCTACAATAATAATTTATAATAACAAAATTTTGCTTCAGTTGGCAGGACCTGCTGTCAGTTACGTCAATTATGTTTAGATAGATTATAATTTATAAATAGTTCAACATTTATGTAAAAGATAAATCCTATAATATTTTCAAAAATATTAAATGTGGGTTTTGAATTTTTTCTATAAATTATTATAGGTTTGTAAACACTACGGCTTTTGGAGCTCCAAAAGAGTGAGGTTGTGAACGTCCTGAACTCTAATAAAACGCGAAAAGTATTACAAATAAAGTAGTGTATTCTAAAATGTTGTTTTTAAGAAGGAGTATTGGGCTATAAGTTTTTCGTCATAATTTATCCATGAAAAATCGTGTTAAAAAATGTGGTGCATGGTAGAGACTTAAAACTGAGGTTATGTTATTCTTCAAAAAACAATATGAACAATATTAATAATGTTTAAATGTGTTAAATGTTGGTAAATATACTTTGTATTAGTTGTGAATTCATTATAGATTTCATTAAATATTTTTTCAATATTATTGTTTTTCTTTTTTCTTAAACATTCAATAACGAAACACAACTTTATTTTCCTGAGAAATGGTCTGTCTATTTAATTCATTTTACTAATTAATAATCAGTAAAATATTTCTACGATTCTAAAAAACAGGAATTCGCATGTTGCAGACTTTTTATTATAAACAATACATCACTGGTCACGTGAATGTCATATCACATTGTACCAGTGCATTTTGTTCAGGTGAGTTTTTTGTTATTAATATTATTAAATCATTCATTAAGATAATGTTAAAACATCCGCTGTGCACTCTGAACACATATTTTCTCAAAAAAAATTGAATTTTTGCTTAATTTATAATAATTTCATCGAGAGTTAAAACTCTGTTCTTTTGTTTATTAAAGTACGCCACCAGACTGCCTTTATTTTTAACACTTTTTTTTTAGTTTTTCCAACAATGCCAAGAAAAGCGAAATCCCGTTTAACTTATCGCAAAAACGTAAATAAAACTACCAGACGGGTTACGAAAACGACAGGCGTCGTTGAAGAACAGGTAATTTTTATTAAATATAACATATTTATTATTAATTATGGTTTAATATTAAAAAAAATATATACTTTTACCATGTTTTTAAAATATTATGACTAATAATATTTTCATAGGTCATTGATCAGTTGAATCAGTTCCCTGTGGTCGGGGAAGTGGATCAACACTTAGGGGAACCAACTGATGACAATGTTCCTGTTGTCGACGATGCCGAGATCAACCTCGAAGAAGTCATCGTTCCAGCGGTCGCATCGAACACTGAAGAACAATTCAAACATGTGAATCTCCAACCCAATGTGGTTGTGATGGTGAATTCACAGAATTTGGTTTCTTCATCGGACGATGACAGCGATGACGAACGCACAGTGTACAATTACACTGTGCCTGCAAAGCATGGGATGAAACGTTTAAGAAGCGTTTCACCGCTTATGGTCAATGTGTCGAAAAGACAAAAAATTGACGATACAAATTGTGTTAACGATGAAAATTTAGATGCTATTGTTTTAGCTCCACCACCGTTGACAGATGATGTGCCCGAAATACAACCAGACATTGAGGAGGACGTTCGTCTTCTAGAATGTCGATGCTATTTGGTACGAAAATCAACCGATTTGTGTCCACTGCATGAAGTCGATTTGAGTGCAGTTCCCAATGATGACACAGAACTTGAAGTCGTGTTGGATAATGATCCATCACTTTGGTTGTCGTCAGACATTATCGATGAACTCCAAATTCCGTTAGAAAACGAGGAATTTGAAGGTCCCGTGGATTTGGAATTTGGAGACGTTGAACCAAACGTCATCATAAATCCAAATTCAGATAATGAACGTGATCGTGAAAATGACGCTTATGACCGACGAGACCTGGAACTCGAAATTCAACGAATTCGAAATCGTGACGGTCAAGTTCTCACTTATCTGGAAGCGACACGTAGAAACAACGTTCCAATTAATTCTGTTGGAATGATGGATCAATTCTGTCGAAAGTGTAGAGCTCGATACTTTCGCAAAGAAGGTACGACAAGAAACGAATACAACAAATGTTGTAATAAGGGTGAGATTCAATTGCCACCATTGGGTCAACATCCAGAGGAATTGAAACAACTTTTCACTGGTCAACACCCACTTTCAAATGAGTTCGTAAGAAAAATTCTGACTTACAATAACAGTTTTCAATTTGTAAGTATTGAATCGAATTTACGTGATATTCCCGGCCATGGACCATATGTTTATGCAATCCAGGGTAAAATATATCACCATTTTACGAACATTAACGTAAATCGGGCCAATATGAAATATGGTCCACTGTATTTTTTAGATCCCGAACAGGCAGTTGAGCAACGAGCCGAAAATGCAAGACGTCAAACTTTGAACGTGGCGTTGCTTGGCTTGATCACCGATCAACTGCAACAAGTGAATGCCTTTGCTCGCGTATACCGTCATTTAGGTGAGGTGTATGAAGAGCAAAGAGCTGAAATGGGAAATGCACTACCAAGCGTATGCCTTGAATTCGTCGAACAGCATCGCAATCGAAACGATCGCGAACATGATGCACGTGTCGTCAACGAAGTGGCGATCGTTGCAAATTACGACGAAAACAATCCGCCAAATCCGCGGATGAGAGTTTTTTTGAGAGATCACGATGATGGATTAAGAGATTTCGATTCAACAAGTCAATTTTGTGATCCATTGTCTTATCCTTTGCTTTTTCCAAGAGGAGATCTTGGCTGGAACACCAACATTCCGTTGGTGCAAGCAAGAGCAAACAGAAAAAGAGATAGAGTATCGATTTGCGACTTTTATGCTTATCGACTTTATTATCGTCAAACTAATGATTTTCAAATTTTAGAACACGGTGGAAAACTGATGCAACAGTTTATCGTGGATGCCTATTTGAAAATTGAAGCAAACCGTATCAGTTATTTCGTTCACAATCAGGACCTTCTGCGAACGGAAGAATACTACGGTTTGGTCGATTATTTACATAATCGCGCCGAACAAGACAATGTCCCACTTGGCAAAATGATCATTTTGCCATCGACATTCGAAATGTCTCCAAGAAATCAAATGCAAAGATTTCAGGACGCGATGGCTGTCGTTTCCGAATTGGGTTGTCCGTCATTTTTCATTACAATGACATGCAATCCAAAATGGTCTGAAATTCAAGCAAATCTACCGGCTGGTCAGGAGGCTATCAATCATCCTCTTTTAGTCGATAGAATTTTCAAAATGAAACTTGACGATTTGATTGTAGATTTAGCTAAAAATCACGTTATGGGGGTATGCATTTCATATCTCTACGTCATCGAGTTTCAAAAGCGGGGTCTTCCACATGCACACATTCTTATCACTTTGCGTAACGAAGACAAACCGCTTGATCCCGTACGAATCGATCAATTGATATCTGCTGAATTGCCAGATCCAGATACCGAAAATGATTTGTACAAATTGGTTGGACGCCACATGATTCACGGTCCATGTGGTCAGTACAATCCAACCGATGTTTGCATGGTAAACGGTGAATGCATCAGAAAATTCCCAAAGTATTGGTATAACAACACTACTATACGAAATGGGAGAGTTTACCATCGTCGTCGGCGTCTCAATGGTCGAACAATCGAAATTCATCGTAACAACCATCGTTACGTGGTAGACAGCCGATTTGTGGTGCCGTACAATCCATACTTGCTTCTCAAGTATCAAACGCACATCAACGGTGAGACGTGCACTTCTACAGGTACCGTAAAATATTTGTATAAATATTTTTTCAAGGGTCCCGATCAAAGTTTGGTTCGTGTTGTCGAACATCGAAACGCAGCACAAAATGATGGGGAACAAGGTGTTGAAATGCGCTACGACGAAATTCGGTCGTACCTGAATGGCAGGTACATGACACCACCCGAAGCCAGTTGGCGCATTTTAAAATTTCCAATGCACGTAAATTCTCATACCGTGTTCAGATTGGCGATTCATCTTCCTGGAAGACAAAGAGTCTATTTCAGACAAGGTGAAGAACAGGCAATTCTTCAAAGGGCACGTGTTGCAAACACGCACTTGACAGCGTGGTTTGAATTGAACAGCAACAATCCCGAAGCGAGACAATATTTGTTTCGTGAAATTCCACTTCATTTTGTTTGGGATAAAAATCACAATCAATGGAAGAACCGTCAAAGAAACTTTGACAAGATCGTCTCTCGAATGTACAACGTCTCCGTACGAAATGGAGAATTGTACTATTTAAGAGTTCTTTTGCTTCGAGTTCGCGGAGCAACATCATTCGAATCATTACGAACAGTAAACGGTTTGATTTGTGATACGTTTCAAGAAGCATGTCGTCAACTCAATTTGCTTGCTGAAGATCGTGAATGGATTCGATGTCTACGCGAAGCAAGTGAAAAAGACATGCCAAAACAGATGCGTCAAATGTTTGCATACATTTTGGTGTTTTGTCAAGTTGACAATCCGATTCAATTGTGGAACGATTTCAAACGTTTCATGATGGAAGATTTCACACGCAGAGATCGAATGGATGAGCGCCAAGCTGAAATCAGAGCGCTTCAAAAAATCCAATTCATTTTGATGATTAACGGACGCCGTTTGTCACAATTCGGTCTCGAAGATCCACCAGATTTTAGACCAAATTTGGTGGAAGACGAAGTTGATCAAGTTCGAGAAAGAGAAATCGGTGAAACGATGCTCGAACAATTGAATATTGATCAACGCAACGTTTTCGAAGTAGTGATGAGAGCAGTCGAAAATGACGATGAAGGTTTTCGCTACTTTTTCGTCAGTGGTGCAGCTGGAACAGGAAAAACTTTCCTGTACAACACACTAACCACTGTATTGAACGGACGAGGAGAGAAAGTCATCGCAGTTGCCTGGACTGGTATTGCGGCGGCGCTCCTCAAACACGGACGTACCGTTCACAATCGTTTCAAATTGCCTGTGCCAATCGTTGAAAATTCAACGTCATCATTGACAGCACAATGCGAAGAAACGAGATTCATTCGTGAAGCAAAACTCATCATTTGGGATGAAATCACGATGACAACACGAAGCGCATTTGAATTGGTCGATAAAACACTCAAAGACATTTGTCAAAATAATCGACCATTTGGAGGAAAATGCGTTATTCTCGGAGGAGACTTTAAGCAATGTCTTCCTGTCGTTCCAGACGGTGATCGAACGACCATCGTTGCAAATTGCATCAAATCGAGCTTTCTATGGTTTCTGTTTGTAAACATTCAGTTGAACATCAACATGAGAGTTCGACCAGATGAAATCGAATTTCTTGAATGGCTCGGTCATCTCGGTAATGGAACATTACCGCCGATCAATTTCAACAACGTCGTTTTTGATGAAAATGAACCAACTCAGTTAGAACGACGTAAAATGATTGAAATTCCAAGACGTTGCATTGTCAACGATTTGAACGAATTGATTGATCGAGTTTTTGGCGGCCAACAATTCCAAGCCGAAACCATTCCAATCAATACAGCAATTCTTACTCCATTCAATGCAAATTGTCATCTCATAAATGCATTGATTTTGGATAGAATCGAAGGTACGGTACGAACGTACCAAAGTGTTGACACTGTCATCACCGACGATGAAACGGAGGCTGCCAATTATCCTGAAGAATTTTTGAATTCTCTCAATCCTCCGTCATTTCCACAGCATGAGCTGAAGCTCAAAGTTGGAACAATCGTCATGCTGTTGCGAAACCTTAATGTTAAGGCCAATCTTTGCAACGGTACACGTCTCATCGTCCGACATTTGGGCGAACACCACATCGAAGCCGAAATAATCAATTTCGATGGTCGATTATCGGGTAAGAGGGTATTTCTGCCACAAATAGATTTTGTTTCAGGCAATAGTCCTCTTCCTTTCGTCATGCGAAGAAGACAGTTTCCAATTCGACTATCTTACTGTATGACGATCAACAAATCACAAGGTCAGACATTTGATTCAGTTGGAATCTATTTGCCAAGGCCTGTGTTTACACACGGACAATTGTACGTGGCTTTCTCACGAGCTCGAACTGCAGAAAACATTTCAGTATGTTTAGAAGGTTCGACAAGACAAGGTATTTCGAGAACTAATAACAATCAATTATTAGCTTATACCACAAATTCGGTATTCATTGAAGTACTTTAATTATATTATCGACTTTTTTTTCTAAGTCGAAATAATTGACTGTGAAAATTTGATTACGACTTACTTTTAGAGTATGCGTAATATTATAATGTGTGCAACTTACTTTTAGAGTATGGGCCACATTATTTTTAAATCCCGAGTTTCTGTAGGAAATTGAATAATTTTCTGAAACTAAGGTCGCCATTTTCGGATGGATATACAAATTTCACAGTCAAAGGTCCGGTTTCACAAATGAAAAAATTTAATAATAGAAAAATTGTTTAAAACAAATGTTCTAATAATTATAGTAAGAATTGTTTTTTAACAGTAACTAAAGTCAATGAAACCGGACCTAAAATATTATTCACACCAATTAAAAAAAACACACACACATACTTAAAAACCAACACTACTAAACACTAAAATCAAAATCAATCCAACAAAAATTATAACCATATTGTTGTTGAACTTCAAAAAAAACCGGTAGGTACGTTTTTATAATATTGTTTATATTTTTGTAATAAGAAAAACAATGCTAATTTGTTTTAGACTACATATCTTTAAAAGCCAAATTGAAATTGTATTCAATTTATACAGAAAATATTACATTTCTTCGTTTGACAAACAATTACATGTTTTAAATGTTATTGAAACCAAAACTACTAAATTAAATATGATTAATAGACATTTGAAAAAGTAAGATCAGTTACAATTTTTTTATAAAATAGTTTTAATATTTTACCTACTTTAGTTTCCACTCATCACTACAATCTTTAATCAACTGATAAAATCTTAAATGGATTCACGCAAAAATTAATATTATGAAAAAAGTAGAAGCTGACACAAAGGTAAGAAACCATAAATTTTATTATCTATTTCATTGTAACAGGTATTGTAGATGAACTATAAAACAATAATGTTTTTTGTAAGATTTTGGATTACGAATAAATTATTGGAACAATTTAAACTGGAAACATAAAAACATACAAATTGCAAGCAAAAATTTGCTACAATGGTTTAATTTTACATTAATTATGTTAATGTTTTATATGAAGAGATTTACCTACTTAATAAAAAAAACATTATATATCAGGTATGCTGATTTAGTGGAAATCTATTCAATAATATTTCTATTTTTTTTTCCAGACTGAATTACTTTTCTTCATTACTACTATGTGTTTACAAGATCACTATTTCAACGAACAACACCACTTTAAATGAACAACAAACATACACATTTAAGAAATATTTAAAATCAAGAAAAAAGACATACAGTTCAATTTCATCTCACAATAGTTAGGTAATTTAAACTTCACTATTTAAGTTTCTATGTATAATATTTCTTCATAGTTTTGAACCCAGACTATTTAAATTTGAATTTTTAAATTTCTTATTTTTCGATTTTGTCATTTATTTGGCGTTTTCTTGCTACAGTCCATTCGAAAATTTGATGACAAATACTAATTCTGAATTATTCCTTCGAACAAATATTGTATTTCACTTATGTGAAAAATGAAGCTTATTTATTAAAAAGAAGAAGAAGGTATAAATTTAAAATATTACTTCCAATACTTATTAGTGTAAAGTTTTAGATTTTTATAATTGATAACATTTTTTTTATCATTGTTGAATTCAAACTTATTTAAATTGATAATACATAAAAGAAGATCAAAGATACAGATTTCTAAAAAGAAAAAATGGTAAGAAGACAATGAGATAGTTTTTTTTAAACTGCTTACTGTTTTAAATTAATTTTCTTTTCATCAGTTGTGACCATTTCCATATTACAGTCAAATTCGTTTAACAATTTCTGAACCTTTTCTTCACACGTCCTACCACAATTTAAATAAAGAAAATTCTTCATCAATTCAAGGTATGACAATAATTTTTACTTCCAACAAATCTAATTAATTTTGTTTTAGATCAATTCCTTTGGATCTACACCAATCCCTATTAAAAACATGAAGAAAATTATTACTGGTGGACACAAAGTATGACAAATTTATGTTGCATGCATTGTTCAACTATCATCTGATGCCAAATCTTCTTCAACAGTTTGAATAAAGAAAATTCTCCATTATTGTTTTGAAAGAAAATCATTTTCAATTAACGGTATGATAGTAATTTTACATCTAACAAGTTTACTGTCAATAAATTTTGTTTTAGATCAATTTATTTCTCAACACATTTGAATCTACTAATTCAATTACCACAATAGCAAACACAAATGTTTTATGGTACTGCCACCACTTCAATAACTGTGTCAAAAATAAATGAAAACTACTAGCGAAAGGTGGGAAAAAAATGTTTTTTTTAATAATTGTTAATTCCTTTTCGTTTTAGAACTCTTTACGAGAAATAGGTATACGTTGGTGGTAATGACTGATTCACGAATTCACGTAAAAAGCTGTCCATAAACTTTGATAATAATTAAATACCGTTCCACAACTAGATAATAACTGTTATTCTTTTCCAATATACATTACTATACAATTTAAAAATGAAGGAAGTTTTCCAATTGCTGGATCACGTGTCTTTAGTTTTATTATTGGAAAAAAAAAGAATCATGTACAAAAAAAGGTATGATAATAATTTTACATACAACACGTTTAATATTGATTATGTTTTAGATCGACACAAAAGTAAAAATGATGTGAAGACATTGATATTTCAAAAATTTCAACAATATTGTAATTTTTGTCAAAGTTTTTTTTACTTTGTAATTAACTTACTATATTAACATTTATTATTCGATTACATTTAATTTAATTTTAATACACGATTAACTTTACGTGTGTTATTGGCTATTTCATGTTCATTTATTAGCCGTTTCAAAACTATAAAAACGCCAACGTCGCATTTTCTCTGAAAATTAGCTGTTATAAATTATTCATGCACTTCAAAAAAATAATAGCTAATGTAATTTATACTTTCAATGAAAGATCTAATCATTAATAACTATTTTACGATTTTATTAATCTTATTTAAAAAAATAATTCGGTAAAATGCGACGTTGGTGTTTTTATAGTTTTGAAACAGATAATACTTCAGTCCTAAATTATTATGAAATGTTATTAAAGCTTTTATAAACGTATTCTTAATCTAATTTGTTTAGTTAACTTTAAGTTTTATGCACTAATCATAAATTACCTTTATTACCTTTATGGTAATCGTAATTGTAACATTTTAGGTTACACATAATGTATTGATTGCTTTTGTTGTTGTAACTCAAAAAGATTTAGTACTTCATAAAGTTGATTCTAAAATAAGGTTACATTTTGTATGTAAACGCCAACGTCACATTTTCTCTCAAAATTTGTTATAAATCATTTATGCACTTCAAAAACGAAAAGCTAATGTAATTTATAGTTTCAATGAGAGATCTAATCATTAATAACTGTTTTACATTTTTATCAATCTTATTTAAAATAATAATTTGGTAAAAGGAGACGTTGACATTTACATAGTTTTGAAACAGCTAATATTAATATCAAATTTGTTGTTTGTTTCTTTTAATACACATATGTTTCATTGTTAAAACGGTTTTTCTTTTTGTTAATAAACAAATACAGATTATATTTTATATTTTGTATTCCCTCGCATTTTACAACCATCTCAGAAGATTTCTTTCAATATCAATTATCCATTTCAGAAACTTACTAAAAGATAATGCCACTATACATAAAAAAAACATTGAAGTCAAATTATTATAAGTTTGTATCCACTAGGCCTATGAGCAGTTCCAGCTCCAGAAATTGAAGTTATGAAAAAAAAAAGAAAAATTGTATGAAAATATGATGGTAGTGCATTTTTAAGTTAGAACATTTGAAATTATATTAATTCTTCTTACAAAAACAATTGGAACAACCGTGGAAAAAACCAACATAAACGATTTTAGGTAAGTTAAAAATACAATACGAAAAAGTAATATAATTATAGCTATTTGTACATACAGGGCTGCTGTTCTTATCAAGTACCAATGTATGAACGAATACGTACAAGTCATCGACAAAAGGGACCCCAAACACAACTCATCAATCTAACACTTTGTTATTGTTTAATTATTGATATTTTTATTAATAAATTGTAAATTATTGAAAAGTATTAAATGTTATTATTGTCTATTGGCTTTTTTTTGGTTTGAATAATTAAAACACAAAAAAAGCAAAGAATAAAGTAAGGTTATGTTTTTAATCCTTTATACCGTCAACTTTTTTACACTGATTACAAACCTGTATTTTAATGTCCTTTATCACATTTAAATATAAAAATAAAACATATACAAAAATAAAAATTCATTTATTATTTAATTTAATTTTTGAGGTTATGTCAAATAATGACATTTTAAAAAAATTAAAATAATAAATATACACTGCAACAGAACCCACATTTCAGATAAAATACATTTCATTTTTCTTAATGTAAACGTGTTTTTATTTAACATTAATATTAATAATTAATAAATTACAAATTAAAGTTTTATTGCTCGGAGCGCCATCTATAGGACAATGAGTTCAAATAATAAATGATATCTGTACATCCGAAATAAAAAAAGGAAGAGAGAAAGAAAATGTTTAAATTTAAAAAATACTTTCATTTATGACACTAATCATAATTTATAAAAAACATTCTTAGAACAATCGGAATAAATTAAAAAAAAAGAAAATAGTTTTAATTCATTTAGGTTGGCTATAATTTTAAAATGAATTTTTAACAATAAATCAAGTGGTAAGTTTTGAACAATAAAAAATCAATATTCTATCAAAATTTCTGCAAGATGTCGAATGTAAGTAAACTAAATTTCTTAAAATTTCATTAAAATATTCGTAAAAATCAATATTTTGCTATCCATATTCGAATTTTAATATCGGAGATTTGTAATAAATGTTATTTTTTGTTCATTTAGACCAACGCTCAGATTAATAATATGGATCTTGAGGACGCCGCCGATGACGAGTCCAAAGATGAAGTAATTCGAAAATTTTTTCAATAGGTATACAATATTAATTTCTAAATTTTAGATTCTGGAATTTCTCAAATTTATTGAGACAAAAAATATAAGCAATAACAAATTACGGCAATTAGCGTTCAAAAATAAATTAAAATTCGAAAATAAAACCGATATTAACGACGAAATTAAGAAATATAAGTTATCCGTAAGTAAAAACAAAAACTAATACTTAAAAAATTATTCATTTATATTTAGGACATTCAAGCGACAAAAGTTCGCATTTTCTTATTATTTAAAGAAAATAAAGTTAATATTTATGAAGTTGTGTAAGTACATTTTGTATATTAGTACATTTTTATTAAAAAGTTATTTTTTAGCAATAAAATTTACAAAAATAAAAACAAAATTAAAAAAACCACAAAAAAAAATAAAAATAATTTTAAAAACAAAAATCAAAATATAATAATTAAATGTCAGTATTACATAAACGAAAATAAAAGTAAATTAAGTTGATTTCTGTGTTTTACTATTATTCTTTCTTTAATAAGTGATTTTAAATGAACTGTTTTCATGTCATAGTTCTACATACTTTTCCGCATCGTATTTAATTGTGCATGGTAAGTATAAGTGGTCTTATGCAATTCTAACAAATACCAGTGGATTCGAGCACATTTTTTTCAATTTAAAATTAGTTTTCGTATCAAATTTCTGCTTCTGCGCACACAGACACAAATAGTTTGGTTAAGTACAGCAGTAAATGTAATCGTTGAATTATCTAGGAAACAATTGAATTGAATTAAGGAACTGCAAGTAAAAATGTTATATCCTAGGTGATGGTCAGTGGTGGTGATAAATTAATCATGTTTTTTTTTAAACATCCAGCAGAATCATTGGGCTGGCCACTTCCGGCTGTAGAAAAATTCCAAAACAGAGACGAAAAATAAAGCAAGAAACGATACAAAGCCAATGTAAAAGAGTTACGGACCTGTTAAATGGTACATTTCTGTGATAATTGTACAAAATGTACACTTATCTTGAAATTAAAGTCCAGAAATTGAAGTTAAGTGTTATGGACAACCTCTTGACGAATTATTCAAGAAAAATTGTATGAAAATGTGATAGTAGTGCATCTTTAAGTTATAACATTTGAAATTATATTAATTCTTCTTGCAAAAACAACTGAAAAAACCTTGAAAAAACCAACATAAACGATTTTAGGTAAGTCAAAAATACAATACGAAAAAGTAATATAATTATAACTATTTGTACATAAAGGGCTGCTGTTCTTATCAAATACCAATGTGTGAACGAATACGTACAAATCATCGACAAAAGGGGCCCCCAAACGCAACTCATCAATCTAACACTTTGTTATTGTTTAATTATTGACATTTTTATTAATAAATTGTAAATTATTGAAAAGTATTAAATATTATTATTGTCTATTGGCTTTTTTTTGGTTTGAATAATTAAAAAAAGCTTCTATAAACACAAAAAAAAGCTAAGAATAAAGTAAGGTTATGTTTTTAACCTTTTTTTACCGTCAACTTTTTTCTTCTAATTACAAACCTGTATTTTAATGTCCATTATCACATTTAAATATAAAAATAAAACATATACAACAATAAAAATTCTTTTATTAGTTAATTTAATTTTTGAGGTTATGTCAAATAATGACATTTTAAAAAAATTAAAATAATAAATATACACTGCAACAGAACCCACATTTTAGATAAAATACATTTCATTTTTCTTGATGTAAACGGGTTTTTATTTAGTATTAATATTAATAATAAATTACAAATTAACATTTTATTGTTCGGAGCGCCATCTACAGGACAATGAGTTCAAATAATAAATGATATCTGTACATCCGAAATAAAAAAAGGAAGAGAGAAAAAAAAAGTTTAAATTTAAAAAATACTTTCATTTATGACACTAATCATGATTAATAAAAATACATTGTTAGAATGACAGGAATAAATTAAAAGAGAAGAAAATAGTATTTAATTCATTTAGGTTGGCTATAACTTTAAAATGAATTTTTATCAATAAATCAAGTGGTCAGTTTTGAACAATAAAAAAATCAATATTCCAGCAAAATTTCTGCAAGATGTCGAATGTAAGTAAACTAAATTTCTTAAAATTTCATTAAAATATTCGTAAAAATCAATATTTTGCTATCCATATTCGAATTTTAATATCGGAGATTTGTAATAAATGTTATTTTTTGTTCATTTAGACCAACGCTCAGATTAATAATATGGATCTTGAGGACGCCGCCGATGACGAGTCCAAAGATGAAGTAATTCGAAAATTTTTTCAATAGGTATACAATATTAATTTCTAAATTTTAGATTCTGGAATTTCTCAAATTTATTGAGACAAAAAATATAAGCAATAGCAAATTACGGCAATTAGCGTTCAAAAATAAATTAAAATTCGAAAATAAAACCGATATTAACGACGAAATTAAGAAATATAAGTTATCCGTAAGTAAAAACAAAAACTAATACTTAAAAAATTATTCATTTATATTTAGGACATTCAAGCGACAAAAGTTCGCATTTTCTTATTATTTAAAGAAAATAAAGTTAATATTTATAAAGTTGTGTAAGTACATTTTGTATATTAGTACATTTTTATTAAAAAGTTATTTTTTAGCAATAAAATTTACAAAAATAAAAACAAAATTAAAAAAACCACAAAAAAAAATAAAAATAATTTTAAAAACAAAAATCAAAATATAATAATTAAATGTCAGTATTACATAAATGAAAATAAAAGTAAATTAAGTTGATTTCTGTGTTTTACTATTATTCTTTCTTTAATAAGTGATTTTAAATGAACTGTTTTCATGTCATAGTTCTACATACTTTTCCGCATCGTATTTAATTGTGCATGGTAAGTATAAGTGGTCTTATGCAATTCTAACAAATACCAGTGGATTCGAGCACATTTTTTCAATTTAAAATTAGTTTTCGTATCAAATTTCTGCTTCTGCGCACACAGACACAAAAAGTTTGGTTAAGTACAGCAGTAAATGTAATCGTTGAATTATCTAGGAAACAATTGAATTGAATTAAGGAACTGCAAGTAAAAATGTTATATCCTAGGTGATGGTCAGTGGTGGTGATAAATTAATCATGATTTTTTTGAACATCCAGCAGAATCATTGGGCTGGCCACTTCCGGCTGTAGAAAAATTCCAAAACAGAGACGAAAAATAAAGCAAGAAACGATACAAAGCCAATGTAAAAGAGTTACGGACCTGTTAAATGGTACATTTCTGTGATAATTGTACAAAATGTACACTTATCTTGAAATTTAAGTCCAGAAATTGAAGTTAAGTGTTATGGACAACCTCTTGACGAATTATTCAAGAAAAATTGTATGAAAATGTGATAGTAGTGCATCTTTAAGTTATAACATTTGAAATTATATTAATTCTTCTTGCAAAAACAACTGAAAAAACCTTGAAAAAACCAACATAAACGATTTTAGGTAAGTCAAAAATACAATACGAAAAAGTAATATAATTATAACTATTTGTACATAAAGGGCTGCTGTTCTTACCAAGTACCAATGTGTGAACGAGTACGTACAAGTCATCGACAAAAGGGGCCCCCAAACGCAACTCAGCAATCTAACACTTTGTTATTGTTTAATTATTGATATTTTTATTAATAAATTGTAAATTATTGAAAAACATTAAATGTTATTATTGTCTATTGGCTTTTTTTTAGTTTGAGTAATTAAAAAAGTTCTATAAACCCAAAAAAAAGCCAAGAATAAAGTAAGGTTATGTTTTTAATCTTTTTTATCGTCAACTTTTTTCTTCTGATTACAAACCTGTATTTTAATGTCCTTTATCACATTTGATTACCAAAATAATGCATACGTTATAATAAAAATCCTTTTATTATTTCGTAATTTTATTTTTTAGGTTATGTCGAATAATGACAATTAAAATGATAAATATACAATGCAACAGGACTCACATTTCAATTTAAAATACACAATTTTTCTTAATTTAAATGTGTTTTTATTTATTATTATAATTATTAATAAATCACAAATAAAAATTAAATTGCTTGAGCCGCCATCTATGCGACGTTAATTTCAAATATTAGACGGTATCTGTAATTACTAAATTTATGATTTTTAAAATAAAAACAAAAAAATCTACATTTCAAACTAAAACTAGATAATTTTGATTAATTTATATGTGATTTTTCGTATTATTAATAAATCACAAATAAAAATTTAATTGTTTGAGGCGCCATCTATAGAATTTTAGTATCAAATTTCAAATGGTAACTGTAATTTTTAAAGACAGAAAAGATATATGGATAATATTTAAAAATTACTTTTATTTGTAACATTAATGATGATTTATATGAAAAACATTCTTTCAATAATAAAAATAATTCAAAAATTATTTTTTTTAACAAATCAAGTGATAAGTATAAAGCAATTTCCAATTTTCCAATAATAATATAAATAAATCAAAAAAAGGAAACTGAATTAATATTATTGTCTGTTTCAAAACTATAAAAACGCCAACGTCGCATTTTCTTTCAAAATTACCTGTTATAAATTATTCATGCACTTGAAAATAATAATAATTAATGGAATTTATACTTTCAATGAAGGATCTAATCATTAATAACTATTTTACAATTTTATCAATCTTATTTAAAAAATAATTCGGTAAAATGCAACGTTGGCGTTTTTATAATTTTGAAACAGCTAATAGTATTATTTAAACAATTGAATCCCGATATTCGTGAAATTTTTTTGCAAGATGTCGAACGTATAAAAATAGTAGATTGTTCAACGAACGCAGAATACGCGAATAGAATACTATACTTTATCCACGACTATTAAATATTTTTGTAAATATGTTGCATTAAATACTGTGTTATGGTGAGGAGCAGATATACGAGACGTTTTGATAGACCGGTGTAGATGCTCCTGGCCTTACAACATCGGGGTCGCGCGTTTAAATCCCGATGAGGAAAATTCACATTTTTATTTTTTTTACTTTCACAATTGAAAATATTTATTGGTTCACACGATAAAATTTTTAAAACCGATTGTTTGTAGCAAAAACAATATAATATGGTTAAATCAAGGAAGCATCTGGCAGCAGTGATTAATGACTCATAATCCACGGTCGTGATTAATGAGTATTATTAAGGTCGAGCAAACAGACGTATAATACGTACGTTATACAACAGTCGTAGATAAAATTATTAAAATTATGTTAAAATATTAATTCAAGGTCGGTTTCACCAACGATAAATAAATCATCAGTTAGTTATTTGACCAATAATTTTTATTAACTTGATAAATAAAAAATTGTTTGACCAAACTTCTGTTCGTTATTATCGTTACTTAGGTGAATACGATGTTTTTAGTAATAACAGTACAAAAAGTGTTTAATTTTGGATTTATGCACATTAGTTTGTTAATACGAATAAAATTCAATTGAGCTATAACAGCAAAGGAAAAAGGACAAGAAGAGTCTAGCGCTTTTTCGAAGAAAAAAAAGAAATTTTTGTAATTCTAATAAAAATGACAACCGAATAATATTTAACCGCTCAATTTCGTCCAGTTTGTTTATCTAATGAATAACTTTTAACTGAAATCTGTAACAAAGTAAGTGCCATATTTATTTAACAGTCAGCGCTATTGGATACTTATCTACTTATCTTATTTATCTGACATAGGTAAAACTGACTCAAAGTTACTATTTCGTTATTTTTTCCTGTGAAATTTTATATTATATTTTTTTTACTTACAAAAACAAAGAATATTTTTGAAAGAAAATAACATTAACTTACTGTTTAAAATGCATTAGCTGTTTCAAAACTATAAAAACGCCAACGTCGCGTTTTACCGAATTATTTTTCTAAATAAGATTAATAAAATTGTAAAATAGTTATTAATAATTAGATCCCTTATTGAAAGTATAAATTATATTAACTATTATTATTTTCAAGTATTACCTGTTTCAAAACTATAAAAACGCCAACGTCACATTTTACTAAATTATTTTCTTAAATGAGATTGATAAAACTATAAAATAGTTATTAATAATTAGATCTCTCATTGAAACTATAAATTACATTAGCTATTATTTTTTTGAAGTGCATGAATAATTTATAACAGCTAATTTTGAGAGAAAATGCGACGTTGGCGTTTTTATAGATTTGAAACAGCTAATACATGATTAATTTTTCCTTAGTTAAGTTTCCCTTAGCAACGGTATAGAAATGGCGTCACATGCGCCATAGGCGCAACAATGCGCCGTAGGCGCAACATGCGCCGCAGGCGCAACACAAAAAAGCGCGCGGAAAGCGGGCCGGTAGGCCCGCTTGGAGTAAGCTTGTTTAACTATACTAAATCGTGATAGCTGTGTCCTTTTCTAATCGACTTGAATTTACGTGGTTGGACAGTGGTTTAGGAAGAGGAATTTAACTCTTTAAATGGGTATTTTTACTTGGATTTTTTATTGTAAACTAATTGGAAAAGGATGAATAAACATTAACGTCACTATCCGATTGCGAGTTGGGGGCTATTAAAGTTGCGGCAGTTGATTAAAGTTTGACATTTTTGACAGATGGGGTGGTTTTGAGTGATTTTCGGAGGTCGAGATGAGATGGAAAATGCCCCATTCTCATTGGTTGAAAAAAAATTGCGTTTCCTTGGCAACGATTGTGTTGTTGATTTTTTTGATTGTCATTTCGATTGTGTCAGTTTGTAAATTGTGTGAAAAAAGGTGGAAATTGGGCAGTAATCGGTCGTGGGTGTGTTAAAATCGTACAAATGGAGTGTGGGGAAGGTATTTATCGTATTTTTTTAGCGGCCGCTGCACCTCAAGCAATTTTTCACACGCCCAAAAAACGGCTCCGTCGCCGGCACGGAGATTGATATGCCGCGGCCTAGAGGGTCGAATTTAATCACATTTAAACACCTCAAAAGGGCACGGCGATGCCAATTTCCAAATATTTTTTAAGGTTATGTTCCTGTCCACGTGTTTACGGATTGGTGTTGGATCTTTTGAATTGTTTGTTAGTGCTTCAAACTGTTGTCTTTAAATACAATTGTTTGTAAAAGCATTTAAAATTGTGTATATAATATATTGGAAATGGTTTTCTAGATGCGTCATTTATTGCGCCAATACAAAATCAACGAATTTGTCAATGGGTCAACATTTATCAAGCAGAGATGCCAATTTAAAATCACAGCCTTTGGTGTACATATTAACTGTTTCAAAACTATAAAAACGCCAACGTCGCATTTTCTCTCAAAATTAGTTGTTATAAATTTTTCCTGCACTTCAACTAATATGACTTATAGTTACAATGAGAGATCTAATCATTAATAACTATTTTACATTTTTATCAACCTTATTTAAAAAAATAATTCGGTAAAATGCGACGTTGGCGTTTTTATAGTTTTGAAGCAGCTAATACTTGCGAATAATACCAAAAATACTTTCGACAGCGATAATAATTTATTGTCAATGTTCAAGGATACCACCCTTAGATAACCGTTTGTTGTTTAAATTTGCATTGTTATATTTTTCCAGTTTTGTGTTGGTAATGAAAAAATGAAATTGATGACGCACACGCAAAACGGGATGAGCGCTACTTTAGAGGACTTCGCAAATGGTATCTTTTCCAAAAATAATAATAATAACTGATAATAATTATAATAAGTATGGCAATGTTTTGGGTAACTTTATAGTTATTTGAGTTTTTGATTACAATTTACATTGAGTAAGACATTAATAATAAAAATTATTTTTTGATTCTATAAAACTTGAATTCGCACATTACGGATTTCCATAATTTTCAACGATACGTCTGTGATCACATGGTTAGCACGTTGTGTCGTCGGTGTGCTTTGTTTACTGGTGAGTTTTTCAAGTAAGTTTATTATAAATACTATTAAATTATGTGTTACGAAATATAAAAACAACCACAATCTATTTTAAACATATATGTACAATTAAAATAAAAATTTAAAAATGATTGAAATCATTTTAAAAATTAAGGGAATTTTTAAAGTAGTATCATGTAGTGATTTGTTTTATTTATTCATTTATTTTCAACAATATTCTTCATTATATTGTTTTTTCTAGAGAATACGTGGTGCAGAAATGCCGAAAAGAAGGAAAACTCATTTAAGCTATCGAAAAGGAAGTAGATGTAATAAGAAACCGGTAGCCAAAAAAACAGGCGTTGTTGAAGAGCAGGTAATTTGAGATATTTAAAAAAAAAGTAATTCAATATTTTATCATATTTTAACACAGGACATTGATCAGTTGAATGAGTTCCCTGTGATCGGGGAAGTGGATCAACACTTAGGGGAACCAACTGATGACAATGTTCCTGTTGTCGACGATGCCGAGATCAACCCCGAAGAAGTCATCGTTCCAGCAGTCGCATCGAACACTGAAGAACAATTCAAACATGAATCTCCAACCCAAAGTGGTTGTGATGGTGAATTCACAGAATTTGGTTTCTTCATCGGACGATGACAGCGATGACGAACGCACAGTGTACAATTACACTGTGCCTGCAAAGCATGGGATGAAACGTTTAAGAAGCGTTTCACCGCTTATGGTCAATGTGTCGAAAAGACAAAAAATTTACGATACAAATTGTGTTAACGATGAAAATTTAGATGCTATTGTTTTAGCTCCACCACCGTTGACAGATGATGTGCCCGAAATACAACCAGACATTGAGGAGGACATTCGTCTTCTAGAATGTCGATGCTATTTGGCACGAAAATCAACCGATTTGTGTCCACTGCAAGAAGTCGATTTGAGTGCAGTTCCCAATGATGACACAGAACTTGAAGTCGTGTTGGATAATGATCCATCACTTTGGTTGTCGTCAGACATTATCGATGAACTCCAAATTCCGTTAGAAAACGAGGAATTTGAAGGTCCCGTCGATTTGGAATTTGGAGACGTTGAACCAAACGTCATCATAAATCCAAATTCAGATAATGAACGTGATCGTGAAAATGACGCTTATGACCGACGAGACCTGGAACTCGAAATTCAACGAATTCGAAATCGTGACGGTCAAGTTCTCACTTATCTGGAAGCGACACGTAGAAACAACGTTCCAATTAATTCTGTTGGAATGATGGATCAATTCTGTCGAAAGTGTAGAGCTCGATACTTTCGCAAAGAAGGTACGACAAGAAACGAATACAACAAATGTTGTAATAAGGGTGAGATTCAATTGCCACCATTGGATCAACATCCAGAGGAATTGAAACAACTTTTCACTGGTCAACACCCACTTTCAAATGAGTTCGTAAGAAAAATTCTGACTTACAATAACAGTTTTCAATTTGTAAGTACTGAATCGAATTTACGTGATATTCCCGGCCATGGACCATATGTTTATGCAATCCAGGGTAAAATATATCACCATTTTACGAACATTAACGTAAATCGGGCCAATATGAAATATGGTCCGCTGTATTTTTTAGATCCCGAACAGGCAGTTGAGCAACGAGCCGAAAATGCAAGACGTCAAACTTTGAACGTGGCGTTGCTTGGCTTGATCACCGATCAACTGCAAGAAGTGAATCCCTTTGCTCGCGTATACCGTCATTTAGGTGAGGTGTATGAAGAGCAAAGAGCTGAAATGGGAAATGCGCTACCAAGCGTAGGCCTTGAATTCGTCGAACAGCATCGCAATCGAAACGATCGCGAACATGATGCACGTGTCGTCAACGAAGTGGCGATCGTTGCAAATTACGACGAAAACAATCCGCCAAATCCGCGGATGAGAGTTTTTTTGAGAGATCACGATGATAGATTAAGAGATTTCGATTCAACAAGTCAATTTTGTGATCCATTGTCTTATCCTTTGCTTTTTCCAAGAGGAGATCTTGGCTGGAACACCAACATTCCGTTGGTGCAAGCAAGAGCAAACAGAAAAAGAGATAGAGTATCGATTTGCGACTTTTATGCTTATCGACTTTATTATCGTCAAACTAATGATTTTCAAATTTTAGAACACGGTGGAAAACTGATGCAACAGTTTATCGTGGATGCCTATTTGAAAATTGAAGCAAACCGTATCAGTTATTTCGTTCACAATCAGGACCTTCTGAGAACGGAAGAATACTACGGTTTGGTCGATTATTTACATAATCGCGCCGAACAAGACAATGTCCCACTTGGCAAAATGATCATTTTGCCATCGACATTCGAAATGTCTCCAAGAAATCAAATGCAAAGATTTCAGGACGCGATGGCTGTCGTTTCCGAATTAGGTTGTCCGTCATTTTTCATTACAATGACATGCAATTCAAAATGGTCTGCAATTCAAGCAAATCTACCGGCTGGTCAGGAGGCTATCAATCATCCTCTTTTAGTCGATAGAATTTTCAAAATGAAACTTGACGATTTGATTGTAGATTTAGCTAAAAATCACGTTATGGGGTATGCATTTCATATCTCTACGTCATCGAGTTTCAAAAGCGGGGTCTTCCACATGCGCACATTCTTATCACTTTGCGTAACGAAGACAAACCGCTTGATCCCGTACGAATCGATCAATTGATATCTGCTGAATTGCCAGATCCAGATACCGAAAATGATTTGTACAAATTGGTTGGACGCCACATGATTCACGGTCCATGTGGTCAGTACAATCCAACCGATGTTTGCATGGTAAACGGTGAATGCATCAGAAAATTCCCAAAGTATTGGTATAACAACACTACTATACGAAATGGGAGAGTTTACCATCGTCGTCGGCGTCTCAATGGTCGAACAATCGAAATCCATCGTAACAATCGTTACGTGGTAGACAGCCGATTTGTGGTGCCGTACAATCCATACTTGCTTCTCAAGTATCAAACGCACATCAACGTTGAGACGTGCACTTCTACAGGTACCGTAAAATATTTGTATAAATATTTTTTCAAGGGTCCCGATCAAAGTTTGGTTCGTGCTGTCGAACATCGAAACGCAGCACAAAATGATGGGGAACAAGGTGTTGAAATGCGCTACGACGAAATTCGGTCGTACCTGAATGGCAGGTACATGACACCACCAGAAGCCAGTTGGCGCATTTTAAAATTTCCAATGCACGTAAATTCTCATACCGTGTTCAGATTGACGATTCATCTTCCTGGAAGACAATGAGTCTATTTCAGACGAGGTGAAGAACAGGCAGTTCTTTAAAGGGCACGTGTTGCAAACACGCACTTGACAGCGTGGTTTGAATTGAACAGCAACCGTCAAAGAAACTTTGACAAGATCGTCTCTCGAATGTACAACGTCTCCGTACGAAATGGAGAATTGTACTATTTAAGAGTTCTTTTGCTTCGAGTTCGCGGAGCAACATCATTCGAATCATTACGAACAGTAAACGGTTTGATTTGTGATACGTTTCAAGAAGCATGTCGTCAACTCAATTTGCTTGCTGAAGATCGTGAATGGATTCGATGTCTACACGAAGCAAGTGAAAAAGACATGCCAAAACAGATGCGTCAAATGTTTGCATACATTTTGGTGTTTTGTCAAGTTGACAATCCGATTCAATTGTGGAACGATTTCAAACGTTTCATGATGGAAGATTTCACACGCAGAGATCGAATGGAAGATCCAATTCATTTTGATGATTAACGGACGCCGTTTGTCACAATTCGGTCTCGAAGATCCACCAGATTTTAGACCAAATTTGGTGGAAGACGAAGTTGATCAAGTTCGAGAAAGAGAAATCGGTGAAACGATGCTCGAACAATTGAATATTGATCAACGAAACGTTTTCGAAGTAGTGATGAGAGCAGTCGAAAATGACGATGAAGGTTTTCGCTACTTTTTCGTCAGTGGTGCAGCTAGAACAGGAAAAACTTTCCTGTACAACACACTAACCACTGTTTTGAACGGAACTGTTTTGAACGGACGAGGAGAGAAAGTCATCGCAGTTGCCTGGACTGGTATTGCGGCGGCGCTCCTCAAACACGGACGTACCGTTCACAAGAGTTTCAAATTGTCTGTGCCAATCGTTGAAAATTCAACGTCATCATTGACAGCACAATGCGAAGAAACGAGATTCATTCGTGAAGCAAAACTCATCATTTGGGATGAAATCACGATGACAACACGAAGCGCATTTGAATTGGTCGATAAAACACTCAAAGACATTTGTCAAAATAATCGACCATTTGGAGAAAAATGCCTTATTCTCGGAGGAGACTTTAAGCAATGTCTTCCTGTCGTTCCAGACGGTGATCGAACGACCATCGTTGCAAATTGCATCAAATTGAGCTTTCTATGGTTTCTGTTTGTAAACATTCAGTTGAACATCAACATGAGAGTTCGACCAGATGAAATCGAATTTCTTGAATGGCTCGGTCATCTCGGTAATGGAACATTACCGCCGATCAATTTCAACAACGTCGTTTTTGATGAAAATGAACCAACTCAGTTAGAACGACGTAAAATGATTGAAATTCCAAGACGTTGCATTGTCAACGATTTGAACGAATTGATTGATCGAGTTTTTGGCGGCCAACAATTCCAAGCCGAAACCATTCCAATCAATACAGCAATTCTTACCCATTCAATGCAAATTGTCATCTCATAAATGCATTGATTTTGGATAGAATCGAAGGTACGGTACGAACGTACCAAAGTGTTGACACTGTCATCACCGACGATGAAACGGAGGCTGCCAATTATCCTGAAGAATTTTTGAATTCTCTCAATCCTCCGTCATTTTCACAGCATGAGCTGAAGCTCAAAGTTGGAACAATCGTCATGCTGTTGCGAAACCTTAATGTTAAGGCCAATCTTTGCAACGGTACACGTCTCATCGTCCGACATTTGGGCGAACACCACATCGAAGCCGAAATAATTAATTTCGATGGTCGATTATCGGGTAAGAGGATATTTCTGCCACAAATAGATTTTGTTTCAGGCAATAGTCCTCTTCCTTTCGTCATGCGAAGAAGACAGTTTACAATTCGACTATCTTACTGTATGACGATCAACAAATCACAAGGTCAGACATTTGATTCAGTTGGAATCTATTTGCCAAGGCCTGTGTTTACACACGGACAATTGTACGTGGCTTTCTCACGAGCTCGAACTGCAGAAAACATTTCAGTATGTTTAGAAGGTTCGACAAGACAAGGTATTTCGAGAACTAATAACAATCAATTATTAGCTTATACCACAAATTCGGTATTCATTGAAGTACTTTAATTATATTATCGACTTTTTTTTCTAAGTCGAAATAATTGACTGTGAAAATTTGATTACGACTTACTTTTAGAGTATGCGTAATATTATAATGTGTGCAACTTACTTTTAGAGTATGGGCCGCATTATTTTTAAATCCCGAGTTTCTGTAGGAAATTGAATAATTTTCTGAAACTAAGGTCGCCATTTTCGGATGGATATACAAATTTCACAGTCAAAGGTCCGGTTTCACAAATGAAAAAATTTAATAATAGAAAAATTGTTTAAAACAAATGTTCTAATAATTATAGTAAGAATTGTTTTTTAACAGTAACTAAAGTCAATGAAACCGGACCTAAAATATTATTCACACCAATTAAAAAAAAACACACACACACATACTTAAAACCAACACTACTAAACACTAAAATCAAAATCAATCCAACAAAAATTATAACCATATTGTTGTTGAACTTCAAAAAAAACGGTAGGTACGTTTTTATAATATTGTTTATATTTTTGTAATAAGAAAAACAATGCTAATTTGTTTTAGACTACATATCTTTAAAAGCCAAATTGAAATTGTAATCAATTTATACAGAAAATATTACATTTCTTCGTTTGACAAACAATTACATGTTTTAAATGTTATTGAAACCAAAACTACTAAATTAAATATGATTAATAGACATTTGAAAAAGTAAGATCAGTTACAATTTTTTTATAAAATAGTTTTAATATTTTACCTACTTTAGTTTCCACTCATCACTACAATCTTTAATCAACTGATAAAATCTTAAATGGATTCACGCAAAAATTAATATTATGAAAAAAGTAGAAGCTGACACAAAGGTAAGAAACCATAAATTTTATTATCTATTTACGAATAAATTATTGGAACAATTTAAACTGGAAACATAAAAACATACAAATTGCAAACAAAAATTTGCTACAATGGTTTAATTTTACATTAATTATGTTAATGTTTTATATGAAGAGATTTACCTACTTAATAAAAAAAACATTATATATCAGGTATGCTGATTTAATGGAAATCTATTCAATAATATTTCTATTTTTTTTCCAGACTGAATTACTTTTCTTCATTACTACTATGTGTTTACAAGATCACTATTTCAACGAACAACACCACTTTAAATAAACAACAAACATACACATTTAAGAAATATTTAAAATCGAGAAAAAAGACATACAGTTCAATTTCATCTCACAATAGTTAGGTAATTTAAACTTCACTATTTAAGTTTCTATGTATAATATTTCTTCATAGTTTTGAACCCAGACTATTTAAATTTGAATTTTCAAATTTCTTATTTTTCGATTTTGTCATTTATTTGGCGTTTTCTTGCTACAGTCCATTCGAAAATTTGATGACAAATACTAATTCTGAATTATTTCTTCGAACAAATATTGTATTTCACATATGTGAAAAATGAAGCTTATTTATTAAAAAGAAAAAGAAGGTATAAATTTAAAATATTACTTCCAATACTTATTAGTGTAAAGTTTTAGATTTTTATAATTGATAACATTTTTTTTATCATTGTTGAATTCAAACTTATTTAAATTGATAATACATAAAAGAAGATCAAAGATACAGATTTCTAAAAAGAAAAAATGGTAAGAAGACAATGAGATAATTTTTTTAAAACTGCTTACTGTTTTAGATTAATTTTCTATTCATCAGTTGTGACCATTTCCATATTACAGTCAAATTCGTTTAACAATTTCTGAACATTTTCTTCACACGTCCTACCACAATTTAAATAAAGAAAATTCTTCATCAATTCAAGGTATGACAATAATTTTTACTTCCAACAAATCTAATTAATTTTGTTTTAGATCAATTCCTTTGGATCTACACCAATCCCTATTAAAAACATGAAGAAAATTATTACTGGTGGACACAAAGTATGACAAATTTATGTTGCATGCATTGTTCAACTATCATCTGATGCCAAATCTTCTTCAACAGTTTGAATAAAGAAAATTCTCCATTATTGTTTTGAAAGAAAATCATTTTCAATTAACGGTATGATAGTAATTTTACATCTAACAAGTTTACTGTCAATAAATTTTGTTTTAGATCAATTTATTTCTCAACACATTTGAATCTACTAATTCAATTACCACAATACCAAACACAAATGTTTTATGGTACTGCCACCACTTCAATAACTGTGTCAAAAATAAATGAAAACTACTAGCGAAAAGTGGGAAAAAAATGTTTTTTTTAATAATTGTTAATTCCTTTTCGTTTTAGAACTGTTTACGAGAAATAGGTATACATTGGTGGTAATGACTGTCCATAAACTTTGATAATAATTAAATACCGTTCCACAACTCGATAATAACCGTTATTCTTTTCCAATATACATTACTATACAATTTAAAAATGAAGGAAGTTTTCCAATTGCTGGATCACGTGTCTTTAGTTTTATTATTGGAAAAAAAAAACAATCATGTACAAAAAAAGGTATGATAATAATTTTATATACAACACGTTTAATATTGATTATGTTTTAGATCGACACAAAAGTAAAAATGATGTGAAGACATTGATATTTCAAAAATTTCAACAATATTGTAATTTTTGTCAAAGTTTTTTTTACTTTGTAATTAAGTTACTATATTAACATTTATTATTCGATTACATTTAATTTAATTTTAATACACGATTAACATTACGTATGTTATTGGCTATTTCATGTTCATTTATTAGCCGTTTCAAAACTATAAAAACGCCAACGTCGCATTTTCTCTGAAAATTAGCTGTTATAAATTATTCATGCACTTCAAAAAAATAATAGCTAATGTAATTTATACTTTCAATGAAAGATCTAATCATTAATAACTATTTTACGATTTTATTAATCTTATTTAAAAAAATAATTCGGTAAAATGCGACGTTGGTGTTTTTATAGTTTTGAAACAGATAATACTTCAGTCCTAAATTATTATGAAATGTTATTAAAGCTTTTATAAACGTATTCTTAATCTAATTTGTTTAGTTAACTTTAAGTTTTATGCACTAATCATAAATTACCTTTATTACCTTTATGGTAATCGTAATTGTAACATTTTAGGTTACACATAATGTATTGATTGCTTTTGTTGTAACTCAAAAAGATTTAGTACTTCATAAAGTTAATTCTAAAATAAGGTTACATTTTGTATGTAAACGTCAACGTCACATTTTCTCTCAAAATTTGTTATAAATCATTTATGCACTTCAAAAACGAAAAGCTAATGTAATTTATAGTTTCAATGAGAGATCTAATCATTAATAACTGTTTTACATTTTTATCAATCTTATTTAAAACAATAATTTGGTAAAAGGAGACGTTGACATTTACATAGTTTTGAAACAGCTAATAATAATATCAAATTTGTTGTTTGTTTCTTTTAATACACATGTGTTTCATTGTTAAAACGGTTTTTCTTTTTGTTAATAAACAAATACAGATTATATTTTGTATTCCCTCGCATTTTACAACCATCCTACAATTACCTCAGAAGATTTCTTTCAATATCAATTATCCATTTCAGAAACTTACTAAAAGATAACGCCACTATACATAAAAAAACCATTGAAGTCAAATTATTATAAGTTTGTATCCACTAGGCCTATGAGAAGTTCCAGCTCCAGAAATTGAAGTTATGAAAAAAAAAAAGAAAAATTGTATGAAAATATGATGGTAGTGCATTTTTAAGTTAGAACATTTGAAATTATATTAATTCTTCTTACAAAAACAACTGGAACAACCGTGGAAAAAACCAACATAAACGATATTAGGTAAGTTAAAAATACAATACGAAAAAGTAATATAATTATAGCTATTTGTACATACAGGGCTGCTGTTCTTATCAAGTACCAATGTATGAACGAATACGTACAAGTCATCGACAAAAGGGCCCCCAAACGCAACTCAGCAATCTAACACTTTGTTATTGTTTAATTATTGATATTTTTATTAATAAATTGTAAATTATTGAAAAGTATTAAATGTTATTATTGTCTATTGGCTTTTTTTTTGGTTTGAATAATTAAAAAAAGGTTCTATAAACACAAAAAAAGCAAAGAATAAAGTAAGGTTATGTTTTTAATCCTTTTTACCGTCAACTTTTTTACACTGATTACAAACCTGTATTTTAATGTCCTTTATCACATTTAAATATAAAAATAAAACATATACAAAAATAAAAATTCTTTTATTATTTAATTTAATTTTTGAGGTTATGTCAAATAATGACATTTTAAAAAAATTAAAATAATAAATATACACTGCAACAGAACCCACATTTTAGATAAAATACATTTCATTTTTCTTAATGTAAACGTGTTTTTATTTAACATTAATATTAATAATTAATAAATTACAAATTAAAGTTTTATTGCTCGGAGCGCCATCTATAGGACAATGAGTTCAAATAATAAATGATATCTGTACATCCGAAATAAAAAAAGGAAGAGAGAAAGAAAATGTTTAAATTTAAAAAATACTTTCATTTATGACACTAATCATAATTTATAAAAAACATTCTTAGAATAATCGGAATAAATTAAAAAAAAGAAAATAGTTTTACTTCATTTAGGTTGGCTATAATTTTAAAATGAATTTTTAACAATAAATCAAGTGGTAAGTTTTGAACAATAAAAAATCAATATCGTAGCAAAATTTCTGCAAGATGTCGAATGTAAGTAAACTAAATCTCTTAAAATTTCATTAAAATATTCGTAAAAATCAATATTTTGCTATCCATATTTGAATTTTAATATCGGAGATTTATAATAAATGTTATTTTTTGTTTATTTAGACCAACGCTCAGATTAATAATATGGACCTTGAGGACGCCGCCGATGACGAGTCGAAAGATGAAGTAATTCGAAATTTTTTTCAATAGGTATACAATATTAATTTCTAAATTTTAGATTCTGGAATTTCACAAATTTATTGAGACAAAAAATATAAGCAATAGCAAATTACGGCAATTAGCGTTCAAAAATAAATTAAAATTCGAAAATATAACCGATATTGAAGTAACGCGGTTCAAATTCAAATTTCCGGGTATTACAATGCCAAGATATTGGTGCGTTTGAGCGGTGCAAGGGTGCACCGGAATGCATCCTCAAGAAAAAGGAGGAAGGAAATAAATCGGCGGGAAGTCGGTCGTTCTTAGACTACCCCAAGTGGAAGACGTGGTTCGAGTGTTGTGTTGCGAGAAATAGTTGTTTAAAAGTTTAAAGAAGCTTTAGAGGCATTATTTATCGACCAACAGGTACCCTTATTGTATTCAAAGTTCCGCTAGGTATTTTAGGCGCGGATGTCTTGTCCCGAGTGAGATATTTCAAGATACGGCTGAGCGTGGGGACGCTACTGAGAGACGCCGAAGGACGCCACCCTCGTTACTGAGTTAACTTGTTGCATGTGCATGTTTCTTACTTTTATGTTGTTAGGATGGAAAAGAACCCCCGTTCTTGTTAATTTGTTTAATTTTATGTTATTCACCTGCGAAATTATGGGTCTTTTGTTGTGGGGGCGCGTCGAGAGAGAGTACGCGGAAGTAAAATCTTAATTTGTGACCTTAATTCTTAAATCTCTACTTAATTTGTTCACTCTGAAAAGTCATTGTTTTTAAATCCCACATCCATTGTGAAATTATTAATTATTATTTTATCTGTGCGTAATTTGGAGATTGCGACTGAAAGAGTGATGTTTGATTTCAAAATTTAACTTTGCCTGGGTAGTTCAATCAAGAGAACTTTTAATGGTTGGGTCTTTACAGCCGGATAGGACAATGGGGGATAATAGTAGTTGCTACAGTATTCCTAACATAGCACATTTGTATGATGAGTGCTTCATTGACACCCCCGGGGAGAAGACTAGTGCTTGGGCCTCGAGGCTGTGCCCCACGATAGTTGGCGCCGCTGTTGTGGGTTTGCAGCGAAAGGTTCATGCCATTATCATTCTCTACCTTCAGGTAACCCTAAGATGCAGTGGTTACGTTCGGTTCAGGTGGTTGTTCACTCCGGTGTGATGAGGAAGGAGGCGGTAGATAGTAGTTGCTACAGCTACTTGCCTCTGGGTGCATTTCTATTGGTTTGGGTAATTCATCTGGCCACGAAGGTTTCGCGTACTAGCGTACTTGTCGTTTTTTTTATACCGTTTATTTGTCACATGAAATACAACCTCTCGACGCCTCAGGGGTAGCTTTATATTTTAACTTTTGTTATTTGTGGTAAAAAAAAAGATAATAGCCGGGCGTTTTATTGTGGATACGGTTTGGGGAAGGTTTTATCCGGTCCTTCTTGAAGTAAATATTTAGTGCTTTATTTGCTTAATCGAGGTGACGGTAGTTGTTGGTTTGGTGTTGGTTTATTTTATTTTATTTTTATTTATTTTTTTGGTTGTGTAAATATTAAGTGTGATTTGTCCGAAAGTCTTGACACTCCTGCTAAACAGTTACTGTATGATCATTATAGTTATTCAATTTATTTTAAGATTTACTGCAAGAATCAAACAATAAAATAATGCTCCCTTCCAACTGGTTGTATTATTGTATTCTCCCATTCGAACCCCATACGGTCGCATCCGAACGCAGCCGCCATTTGTTATCCACACAACGTAGGTTCTACTTTCCGCCGTAAAATTACGATCTTATTTTGGCCAAACTTTTGAATTCAATTTTCCCGCGTTCTTTCAAATTTGGCGGCAAGCGTGGGTCATTACAATATTAATTAATCATGATTTTTTTAAACATCCAGCAGAATCAATCGGCTGGCCACTTCCGGCTGTAGAAAAATTCCAAAACAGAGACGAAAAATAAAGCAAGAAACGATACAAAGCCAATGTAAAAGAGTTACAGGCCTGTTAAATGGTACATTTCTGTGATAATTGTACAAAATGTACACTTATCTTGAAATTAAAGTCCAGAAATTGAAGTTAAGTGTTATGGACAACCTCTTGAGGAATTATCCAAGAAAAATTGTATGAAAATATGATAGTAGTGCATCTTTAAGTTATAACATTTGAAATTATATTAATTCTTCTTACAAAACCAACTGGAACAACCTTGGAAAAAAACAACATAAACGATGTTAGGTAAGTTAAAAATACAATACGAAAAAGTAATATAATTATAACTATTTGTACATACAGGGCTGCTGTTCTTATCAAGTACCAATGTGTGAACGAGTACGTACAAGTCATCGACAAAAGGGGCCCCCAAACGCAACTCAGCAATGTAACACTTTGTTATTGTTTAATTATTGATATTTTTATTAATAAATTGTAAATTATTGAAAAACATTAAATGTTATTATTGTCTATTGGCTTTTTTTTAGTTTGAGTAATTAAAAAAGTTCTATAAACCCAAAAAAAAAGCTAAGAATAAAGTAAGGTTATGTTTTTAATCTTTTTTATCGTCAACTTTTTTCTTCTGATTACAAACCTGTATTTTAATGTCCTTTATCACATTTGATTACCAAAATAATGCATACGTTATAATAAAAATCCTTTTATTATTTCGTAATTTTATTTTTTAGGTTATGTCGAATAATGACATTTCAAAAATTAAAATGATAAATATACAATGCAACAGGACTCACATTTCAATCTAAAATACACAATTTTTCTTAATTTAAATGTGTTTTTATTTATTATTATAATTATTAATAAATCACAAATAAAAATTAAATTGCTTGAGCCGCCATCTATGCGACGTTAATTTCAAATATTAGACGGTATCTGTAATTACTAAATTTAAGATTTTTAAAATAAAAACAAAAAAATCTACATTTCAAACTAAAACTAGATAATTTTTATTAATTTATATGTGATTTTTCGTATTATTAATAAATCACAAATAAAAATTTAATTGTTTGAGGCGCCATCTATAGAATTTTAGTATCAAATTTCAAATGGTAACTGTAATTTTTAAAGACAGAAAAGATATATGGATAATATTTAAAAATTACTTTTATTTGTAACATTAATGATGATTTATATGAAAAACATTCTTTCAATAATAAAAATAATTCTAAAATTATTTTTTTTTAACAAATCAAGTGATAAGTATAGAGCGATTTCCAATTTTCCAATAATAATATAAATAAATCAAAAAAAGGAAACTGAATTAATATTATTGTCTGTTTCAAAACTATAAAAACGCCAACGTCGCATTTTCTTTCAAAATTACCTGTTATAAATTATTCATGCACTTGAAAATAATAATAATTAATGGAATTTATACTTTCAATGAAGGATCTAATCATTAATAACTATTTTACAATTTTATCAATCTTATTTAAAAAATAATTCGGTAAAATGCGACGTTGGCGTTTTTATAATTTTGAAACAGCTAATAGTATTATTTAAACAATTGAATCCCGATATTCGTGAAATTTTTTTGCAAGATGTGGAACGTATTAAAATAGTAGATTGTTCAACGAACGCAGAATACGCGAATAGAATACTATACTTTATCCACGACTATTAAATATTTTTGTAAATATGTTGCATTAAATACTGTGTTATGGTGAGGAGCACATATACGAGACGTTTTGATAGACCGGTGTAGATGCTCCTGGCCTTCCAACAGCGAGGTCGCGCGTTTAAAGTAAAATTACTTTCACAATTGAAAATATTTATTGGTTCACACGATAAAATTTTTAAAACCGATTGTTTGTAGCAAAAACAATATAATATGGTTAAATCAAGGAAGCATCTGGCAGCAGTGATTAATGACTCATAATCCACGGTCGTGATTAATGAGTATTATTAAGGTCGGGCAAACAGACGTATAATACGTATGTTATACAACAGTCGTGGATAAAATTATTAAAATTATGTTAAAATATTAATTCAAGGTCGGTTTCACCAACGCTAAATAAATCATCAGTTAGTTATTTGACCAATAATTTTTATTTATTTGATAAATAAAAAATTGTTTGACCAAACTTCTGTTTGTTATTATCGTTACTTAGGTGAATACGATGTTTTTAGTAATAACAGTACAAAAAGTGTTTAATTTTGGATTTATGCGCATTAGTTTGTTAATACGAATAAAATTCAATTGAGCTATAACAGCAAAGGAAAAAGGACAATAAGAGTCTAGCGCTTTTCGAAGAAAAAACGAAATTTTTGTAATTCTAATAAAAATGACAACCGAATAATATTTAACCGCTCAATTTCGTCCAGTTTGTTTATCTAATGAATAACTTTTAACTGAAATCTGTAACAAAGTAAGTGCCATATTTATTTAACAGTCAGCGTTATTGGATACTTATCTACCTATCTTATTTATCTGACATTGGTAAAACTGACTCAAAAATTACTATTTCGTTATTTTTTCCTGTGAAATTTTATATTATATTTTTTTTACTTACAAAAACAAAGAATATTTTTGAAAGAAAATAACATTAACTTACTGTTTAAAATGCATTAGCTGTTTCAAAACTATAAAAACGCCAACGTCGCATTTTACCGAATTATTTTTCTAAATAAGATTAATAAAATTGTAAAATAGTTATTAATAATTAGATCCCTTATTGAAAGTATAAATTATATTAAATATTATTATTTTCAAGTATTAGCTGTTTCAAAACTATAAAAACGCCAACGTCACATTTTACCAAATTATTTTCTTAAATGAGATTGATAAAATTATAAAATAGTTATTAATGATTAGATCTCTCATTGAAACTATAAATTACATTAGCTATTATTTTTTTGAAGTGCATGAATAATTTATAACAGCTAATTTTGAGAGAAAATGCGACGTTGGCGTTTTTATAGATTTGAAACAGCTAATACATGATTAATTTTTCCTTAGTTAAGTTTCCCTTAGCAACGGTATAGAAATGGCATCACATGCGCCATAGGCGCAACAATGCGCCGCAGGCGCAACACAAAAAAGCGCGCGGAAAGCGGGCCGGTAGGCCCGCTTGGAGAGGAACAGCTAAATATCTTTATGCGCGCATGCGCATTATTTTTGATTTGCTTGATGTCGTATGAACTGTCAATAGGCTGTCAATTGGCTGTCAACATTGTCAACACACTACCAAAATGTTGTCATGGAACTTGTTTAACTATACTAAATCGTGATAGCTGTGTCCTTTTCTAATCGACTGATTTTTTACGTTTGGACACGGGTATGTTTATGTCATATCTCCTCTTAAGATGCTTGGTTTTGGTGGGTGCATGTACGTGGAATAGGAAATTGGACAGTAATCGGTCGCGGGTGTGTTTAAATCATACAAATGGAGTGTGAGAAAGGTATTTATCGTATTTTTTTAACGGCCGCTGCGCCCCAAGTAATTTTTGTGACCCCCCCTAAAACGGCTCCGTCGCCGGCACGGAGATTGATATGCAGCGGCAGAGAACGATTTCTCCACACAATTTAAACCCCTGAAAAGGGTCTAAAAGGGCTCAAAGGGGCACGTAGTGAACGGAAGGGGGGCCGGTAGGCCCCCCTGGAGAGAGCTAGTTAAACTATACTAAATCGTGATAGCTGTGTCCTTTTCTAATCGACTGATTTTTTACGTTTGAACACGGGTACGTTAATGTCATATCTCCTCTTAAGATGCTTGGTTTTGGTGGGTGCATGTACGTGGAACAGGTTGGAAAAGGGTGAGAATTGGTGAAGAGGACAATAAGAATGGGATTGGGGGGCTATTAAAGTTGCGGCAGTTGATTAAAGTTTGACATTTTTGACAGATGAGGTGGTTTTGGGTGATTTTCGGAGGTCGAGATGAGATGGAAAATGCCCCATTCTCATTGGCTGAAAAAATTGCATTTCCTTGGCAACCATTTTGTTGTTGATTTTTTTAACTGTCATTTCAATTTTGTTGGTTTTTAAATTGTGTGGAAAAAGGTGGAAATTAGGCAGTAATCGGTCGTGGATGTGTTTAAATCATACAAGTGGAGTGTGGGGAAGGTATTTATCGTATTATTTTAGCGGCCGCTGCACCTCAAGCAATTTTTCGCACACCCAAAAAACGGCTCCGTCGCCGGCACGGAGCCGCGGCCTAGAGGGTCGAATTTAATCACATTTAAACACCTCAAAAGGGCTCAAAGGGGTAAGTAGTGATTAGTAAAGTGTTGCTTAAGACTCGACAGCCCCATTTAGCCCCCTGTGTGTAAGAAAATCCCTAAATAAATATCATCTGTCAAATTTGACGTTTGTTAAAAATCGTGCCACAAAATACGGCCAAAACGATACAAAACCACTGTTGAAAGCCCCCAACTCATTCAAAAGGACCAAAGGAGCATTTCTGTGAAATTTGCGCAAAGGGGTGAGCGATTTTTTTCCATTTTTCAAGTGCTGGGAGAGCGCCTCTATAGGCAGTCAGAGACAATTCTAGGTGCAAGTGGAAGAAAGGGGGGCAGTCAGAGACAATTCTAGGTGCATTATTACTTAGCAACGGTACCAGAAATGCCCCTGAAAAGGGTTTAAAAGGGGTACGTAGTGAACGGAAGGGGTGCCGGTAGGCCCCCCTGGAGAGAGCTAGTTTAACTATACTAAATCGTGATAGCTGCGTCCTTTTTCAATCGACTTGAACTTGGGTGGTTGGACATGCTATTCAAGTGGATGATTTAACTATTGAAAAAAATCTTTATGATGGATTCTATTTGTATAAATTAAATCGGAAAGAATGAATGAATTGCATAGGACCTACCTAATTACGATTGGGGGGCTATTAAAGTTGCGGCAGTGGATTAAAGTTTGACATTTTTGACAGATGAAGTGGTTTTTGATGATTTTCGGAGGTCGAGATGAGATGGAAAATGTCCCATTCTCATTGGCTGAAAAAATTGCATTTCCTTGGCAACCATTTTGTTGTTGATTTTTTTCACTGTCATTTCAATTTTGTTGGTTTTTAAATTATGTGAAAAAGGTGGAAATTGGGCAGTAATCGGTCGTGGGTGTGTTAAAATCGTACAAATGGAGTGTGAGGAAGGTATTTATCGTATTTTTTTAGCGGCCCTGCACCTCAAGCAATTTTTCACACACCCAAAAAACGGCTCCGTCGCCGGCACGGAGATTGATATGCCGCGGCCTAGAGGGTCGAATTTAATCACATTTAAACACCTCGAAAAGGCTCAAAGGGGTAAGTAGTGATTAGTAGAGTGTTGCTTAAGACTCGACAGCCCCATTTAGCCCCCCTGTGTGTGAGAAAATCCCTAAATAAATGTCATCTGTCAAATTTGAAGTTTGTTAAAAATCGTGCCACAAAATACGGCCAAAACGATACAAAACCACTGTTGAAAGCCCCCAACTCATTCAAAATGACCAAAGGAGCATTTCTGTGAAATTTGCGTAAAGGGGCGAGCGATTTTTTTCCATTTTTCAAGTGCTTCAATTGTGGCTGGGAGAGCGCCTCTATAGACAGTCAGAGACAATTGTAGGTGCAAGTGAAAGAAAGGGGGGCAGTCAGATTCAATTCTAGGTGCATTATTACTTAGCAACGGTACCAGAAATGCCCCTGAAAAGGGTTCAAAAAGGCTCAAAGGGGTACGTAGTAAACGGAAGGGGGGCCGGTAGGCCCCCCTGGAGAGAGCTAGTTTAACTATACTAAATCGTGATAGCTGTGTCCTTTTCTAATCGACTGATTTTTTACGTTTGGACACGGGTATGTTTATGTCATATCTCCTCTCAAGATGCTTGGTTTTGGTGGGTGCATGTACGATAAATAGGTTAGAAAAGGATGAGAATTGGTGAAGAGGGCAATAAGAATGGGATTGGGGGGCTATTAAAGTTGCGGCAGTTATTTAAAGTTTGACATTTTTGACAGATGGGGTGGTTTTGGGTGATTTTCGGAGGTCGAGATGAGATGGAAAATGCCCCATTCTCATTGGTTGAAAAAAAATTGCGTTTCCTTGGCAACGATTGTGTTGTTGATTTTTTTGATTGTCATTTCGATTGTGTCAGTTTGCAAATTGTGTGAAAAAAGGTGGAAATTGGGCAGTAATCGGTCGTGAGTGTGTTAAAATCGCACAAATGGAGTGTGGGGAAGATATTTATCGTATTTTTGTAGCGGCCGCTGCACCTCAAGCAATTTTTCTCACACCCAAAAACGGCTCCGTCGCCGGCACCCAGATTGATATGCCGCGGCCTAGAGGGTCGAATTTAATCACATTTAAACACCTCAAAAGTGTTCAAAAGGGCTCAAAGGCGTAAGTAGTGATCAGTAAAGTGTTGCTTAAGACTCGACAGCCCCATTTAGCCCCCCTGTGTGTGAGAAAATCTCGAAATTAAAATCATCTGTCAAATTTGACGTTTCTGAAAATCGTGCCACAAAATACGACTAAAACGATACAAAACCACTATTAAAAGCCCCCAACTCATTCAAAAGGACCAAAGGAGCATTTCTGTGAAATTTGTGCAAAGGGGGTGAGCGATTTTTTTCCATTTTTCAAGTGTTTCAATTATGGCTGGGAGAGCGCCTCTATAGGCAGTCAGAGACAATTCTAGGTGCATTATTGCTTAGCAACGGTACCAGAATTGCCCCTGAAAAGGGTTCAAAAGGGCTCAAAGGGGTACGTAGTGAACGGAAGGGGGGCCGGTAGGCCCCCCTGGAGAGAGCTAGTTTAACTATACTAAATCGTGATAACTGTGTCCTTTTCTAATCGACTGACTTTTTACGCTTGGACATGGGTTTTGTTTTTTGCATACATCTTTTACAGTAGCGATTTTTGGGGGATGAATAGGTTGGAAAAGGATGGGGTCTGGTGAAGAGGACAATTAAAATGCGATTTGGGGGCTATTAAAGTTGCGGCAGTTGATTAAAGTTTGACATTTTTGACAGATGGGGTGGTTTTGGGTGTTTTTCGGAGGTCGAGATGAGATGGAAGATGCTTCATTCTGATTGGCTGAAAAAATTGTATTACTTTGGCAACGATTAGTTTGTTGATTTTTTCGATTGTCATTTCAATTTTGTTGGTTTTTAAATTGTGTGAAAAAAGGTGGAAATTGAGCAGTAAACGATCCTGGGTGAGTTTAAATCATACAAATGGAGTGTGAGAAAGGTATTTATCGTATTTTTTTAGCGGCCGCTGCGCCCCAAGCAATTTTTGTAACCCCCCTTAAAACGGCTCCGTCGCTGGCACGGAGATTGATACGCAGCGGCTTAGGGTGGAATTTTCGTACAATTTAATCACATTTGCGCACCTTAAAATGGTTTAAAATGACTCAAAGGGGTAAGTAGTGATTAGTGAAGTGTTGCTTGAGACTCGATAGCCCCATTTAGCCCCCCTGTGAGTGAGAAAATCTCGAAATTAATTCATCTGTCAAATTTGACATTTTATGAAATTAATTGATTAAAAAACGAAGAAATCGGGTAGAAATCCGGTCGTGAGTGTTTTAAAATCGTACAAATGGAATGTGGGGAAGGTATTTATCGTATTTTTTTAGCGGCCGCTGCGCCCCAAACAATTTTTGTGACCTCCAAAAAACGGCTCAGTCAACGTACGGAGATTTGATATGCGGCGGCAGAGAACAATTTTTCCATACAATTTAATCACGTTTAAACACCTCAAAAGAGTTCAAAAGGGCTCAAAGGAGTAAGTAGTAATTAGTAAAGTGTTGCTTGAGACTCGACAGCCTCATTTAGCCCCCCTGTGTCTGAATTAACCTCAAAATTAAAATCAACTGTCAAATTTGATATTTACGAATTAAATTGAATAAAAAAAGGGATTCATCGGTCGGGAGTGTTTGAAAATCGTACAAATGGAGTGTGGGGGAGGTGTTGAGTGCATTTTTTCAGCGGCTGCTGCGCCCCAAATAATTTTTGTGACCCCCAAAAGCCGGCTCATTCAGCGTACGGAGATTTGTTTGGAGGGTCGAATTTAATCACATTTAAACAACTCAAAAGGGCGCAAAGGGGTAAGTGGTAATTAGTAAAGTGTTGCTTGAGACTCGACAGCCCCATTTAGCCCCCCTGTGTGCGAGAAAATCCCGAAATTAAAATCATCTGTCAAACTTGACGTTTCTGAAAAATCGTGCCACAAAATACGACCAAAACGATACAAAACCACTGTTAAGAGCCACCAACTCATTCGAAAGGATCAAAAGAGCATTCCTGTGAAATTTGTGCAAAGGGGGTAGCGATTTTTTTCATTTTTGAAGTGCTTTAATTGTGGCTGGGGGAGCGCCTCTGTAGGCAGTCAGAGACAATTCTAGGTGTACTATTGCTTAGCAACGGCCACTATTGGGCTACTATTTCTTTTTTAACGGGTCAAAGGTGCGTTTTAATACGAAATAAAATTAAAAGGGGGTGAGGGGATCGTTGCGTTAAAGGTGCACCTCAACTGAGCCACAGGCGAAGTGTTTTCCTTAACAACGGTACAGAAATAGCGTCGCAGGCGCTACATTTGCGCCGTAGGCACAAAATTCGAACCGCAGGCGAATTGTTTTCCTTAGCAACGGGACAGAAATAGCGCCGCAGGAGCAAAATTCGGACCACAGGCGAGTTGTTTTCCTTAGCAACGGTACAGAAATAGCGCCGCAGGAGCTACATTTGCGCCGTAGGCACAAAATGCGAACCGCAGGCGAATTGTTTTCCTTAGCAACGGGACAGAAATAGCGCCGTAGGAGAAAAATTCGGACCACAGGCGAGTTGTTTTCCTTAGCAACGGGACAGAAATAGCGCCGCAGGCGCTACATTTGCACCGTAGGCACAAAATTCGAACCGCAGGCGAGTTGTTTTCCTTAGCAACGGGACAGAAATAGTGCCGCAGGAGCAAAATTCGGACCACAGGCGAGTTGTTTTCCTTAGCAACGGTACAGAAATAGCGCCGCAGGAGCTACATTTGCGCCGTAGGCACAAAATTCGAACCGCAGGCGAATTGTTTTCCTTAGCAACGGGACAGAAATAGCGCCGCAGGCTCTTCATTTGCACCGTAGGCACAAAATTCGAACCGCAGGCGAGTTGTTTTCCTTAGCAACGGGACAGAAATAGCGCCGCAGGAGCAAAATTCGGACCACAGGCGAGTTGTTTTCCTTAGCAACGGTACAGAAATAGCGCCGCAGGAGCTACATTTGCGCCGTAGGCACAAAATGCGAACCGCAGGCGAATTGTTGTCCTTAGCAACGGGACAGAAATAGCGCCGCAGGCGCTACATTTGCACCGTAGGCACAAAATTCGAACCGCAGGCGAGTTGTTTTCCTTAGCAACGGGACAGAAATAGTGCCGCAGGAGCAAAATTCGGACCACAGGCGAGTTGTTTTCCTTAGCAACGGTACAAAAATAGCGCCGCAGGAGCTACATTTGCGCCGTAGGCACAAAATTCGAACCGCAGGCGAATTGTTTTCCTTAGCAACGGGACAGAAATAGCGCCGCAGGAGCAAAATTCGGACCACAGGCGAGTTGTTTTCCTTAGCAACGGGACAGAAATAGCGCCGCAGGCGCTACATTTGCACCGTAGGCACAAAATTCGAACCGCAGGCGAGTTGTTTTCCTTAGCAACGGGACAGAAATAGCGCCACAGGAGCAAAATTCGGACTACAGGCGAGTTGTTTTCCTTAGCAACGGTACAGAAATAGCGCCGTAGGCGCAAACTTCGAACCGCAGACGAGCTGTTGTCCTTAGCATCGGTACAGAAATAGCGCCGTAGGCACAAAATTCGAACCGCAGACGAGCTGTTGTCCTTAGCATCGGTACAGAAATAGCGCCGTAGGCACAAAATTCGAACCGCAGGCGAATTGTTTTCCTTAGCAACGGGACAGAAATAGCGCCGCAGGCGCTACAATTGTGCCCTAGGCACAAAATTCGAACCGCAGGCGAATTGTTTTCCTTAGCAACGGGACAGAAATAGCGACGCAGGCGCTACATTTGCGCCGTAGGCACATAATTCGAACCGCAGGCGAATTGTTTTCCTTAGCAACGGGACAGAAATAGCGCCGCAAGAGCAAAATTCGGACCACAGGCGAGTTGTTTTCCTTAGCAACGGGACAGAAGTAGCGCCGCAGGAGCAAAATTCGGACCACAGGCGAGTTGTTTTCCTTAGCAACGGGACAGAAGTAGCGCCGCAGGAGCAAAATTCGGACCACAGGCGAGTTGTTTTCCTTAGCAACGGTACAGAAATAGCGCCGTAGGCGCAAACTTCGAACCGCAGACGAGCTGTTGTCCTTAGCATCGGTACAGAAATAGCGCCGTAGGCACAAAATTCGAACCGCAGGCGAATTGTTTTCCTTAGCAACGGGACAGAAATAGCGCCGCAGGCGCTACATTTGTGCCCTAGGCACAAAATTCGAACCGCAGGCGAATTGTTTTCCTTAGCAACGGGACAGAAATAGCGACGCAGGCGCTACATTTGCGCCGTAGGCACATAATTCGAACCGCAGGCGAATTGTTTTCCTTAGCAACGGGACAGAAATAGCGCCGCAGGAGCAAAATTCGGACCACAGGCGAGTTGTTTTCCTTAGCAACGGGACAGAAGTAGCGCCGCAGGAGCAAAATTCGGACCACAGGCGAGTTGTTTTCCTTAGCAACGGGACAGAAGTAGCGCCGCAGGAGCAAAATTCGGACCACAGGCGAGTTGTTTTCCTTAGCAACCGTACAGAAATAGCGCCGTAGGCGCAAACTTCGAACCGCAGGCGAGCTGTTGTCCTTAGCAAAGGTACAGAAAGAGCGCCGCAGGCCCTACATTTGCGCCGTAGGCACAAAATTCGAACCGCAGGCGAGTTGTTTTCCTTAGCAACGGGACAGAAATAGCGCCGCAGGAGCAAAATTCGGACCACAGGCGAGTTGTTTTCCTTAGCAACGGTACAGAAATGGCGCCGCAGGCGCTACATTTGCGCCGTAGGCACAAAATTCGAACCGCAGGCGAATTGTTTTCCTTAGCAACGGGACAGAAATGGCGCCGCAGGAGCAAAATTCGGACCACAGGCGAGTTGTTTTCCTTAGCAACGGGACAGAAATAGCGCCGCAGGCGCTACATTTGCACCGTAGGCACAAAATCCGAACCGCAGGCGAATTGTTTTCCTTAGCAACGGGATAGAAATAGCGCCACAGGAGCAAAATTCGGACCACAGGCGAGTTGTTTTCCTTAGCAACGGTACAGAAATTGCGCCGCAGGAGCAAAATTCGGACCACAGGCGAGTTGTTTTCCTTAGCAACGGTACAGAAATAGCGCCGTAGGCGCAAAATGCAAACCGCAGGCGAGTTGTTTTCCTTAGCAACGGGACAGAAATAGCGCCACAGGAGCAAAATTCGGACCACAGGCGAGTTATTTTCCTTAGCAACGGTACAGAAATTGCGCCGCAGGCGCAAACTTCGAGCAGCAGGCGAATTGATTTCGTTAGCAACGGAACAGAAATGGCGCCGCAGGCGCCACATGCGCCGCGGGCGCAAAATGCGCCGTAGGCGCAACAATGCGCCGCAAGCGCATCAACCACCGAGGCGTGGCCGAGGTGGAAAAAGCGCGCGGAAAGCGGGCCGGTAGGCCCGCTAGGAGTAAGCTTGTTTAACTATACTAAATCGTGATAGCTGCGTCCTTTTTCAATCGACTTGAATTTACGGGTTGGACAGTGGTTTTGTTTTTTGCATACTTCTTTTACAGTAGCGATTTTTGAGGGGTGCATGTACGATGAATAGGTTGGAAAAGGATGGGGTCTGGTGAAGAGGACAATTAAAATACGATTTGGGGGCTATTAAATTTGCGGCAGTTGATTAAAGTTTGACATTTTTGACAGATGGGGTGGTTTTGGGTGATTTTCGGAGGTCGAGATGAGATGGAAAATGCCCCATTCTCATTGGTTGAAAAAAATTGCGTTTCTTTGGCAACGATTGTGTTGTTGATTTTTTTGATTGTCATTTCAATTTTGTTGGTTTTTAAATTGTGTGAAAAAAGGTGGAAATTGAACAGTAATCGGTCGCGGGTGTGTTTAAATCATACAAATGGAGTGTGAGAAAGGTATTTATCGTATTCTTTTAGCGGCCGCTGCGCTCCACGCAATTTTTCTCTCATCCAAAGAACGGCTTCGTCGCCGGCACGGAGATTGATATGCATGCTGTGGCCTATGCCGATTTTCCATACAATTTAAACCCCTGAAAAGGGTTCAAAAGGGCTCAAAGGGGTAAGTAGTGATTAGTAAAGTGTTGCTTAAGACTCGACAGCCCCATGCCCCATTTAGCCCCCCTGTGTGTAAGAAAATCCCTAAATAAATATCATCTGTCAAATTTGACGTTTGTTAAAAATCGTGCCACAAAATACGGCCAAAACAATACAAAACCACTGTTGAGAGCCCCCAACTCATTCAATAGGACCAAAGGAACATTTCTGTGAAATTTGTGCAAAGGGGTGAGCGATTTTTTTCCATTTTTCAAGTGCTTCAATTGTGGCTGGGAGAGCGCCTCTATAGACAGTCAGAGACAATTCTAGGTGCATTATTGCTTAGCAACGGTACCAGAAATGCCCCTGAAAAGGGTTCAAAAGGGCTCAAAGGGGTACGTAGTGAACGGAAGGGGGGGCCGGTAGGCCCCCCTGGAGAGAGCTATTTATATTAAACTATACTAAATCGTGATAGCTGTGTCCTTTTCTAATCGACTGATTTTTTACGTTTGAACACGGGTATGTTTATGTCATATCTCCTCTCAAGATGCTTGGTTTTGGTGGGTGCATGTACGTGGAATAGGTTGCAAAAGGATGAGAATTGGTGAAGAGGGCAATAAGAATGGGATTGGGGGGCTATTAAAGTTGCGGCAGTTGATTAAAGTTTGACATTTTTGACAGATGGGGTGGTTTTGGGTGTTTTTCGGAGGTCGAGATGAGATGGAAGATGCTTCATTCTGATTGGCTGAAAAAATTGTATTACTTTGGCAACGATTAGTTTGTTGATTTTTTTGATTGTCATTTCAATTTTGTTGGTTTTAAATTGTGTGAAAAAAGGTGGAAATTGAGCAGTAAACAATTCTGGGTGTGTTTAAATCGTATAAATGGAGTGTGGGAAAGGTATTTATCGTATTTTTTTAGCGGCCGCTGCGCCCCAAGCAATTTTTATAACCCCCCTTAAAACGGCTCCGTCGCCGGCACGGAGATTGATATGCAGCGGCTTAGGGTGGAATTTCCGTACAATTTAATCATATTTGCGCACCTTAAAATGGTTTAAAATGACTCAAAATGGTAAGTAGTAATTAGTGAAGTGTTGCTTGAGACTCGATAGTCCCATTTAGCCCCCCTGTGAGTGAGAAAATCTCGAAATTAATTCATCTGTCAAATTTGACATTTTATGAAATTAATTGATTAAAAAACGAAGAAATCGGGTAGAAATCCGGTCGTGAGTGTTTTAAAATCGTACAAATGGAATGTGGGGAAGGTATTTATCGTATTTTTTTAGCGGCCGCTGCGCCCCAAACAATTTTTGTGACCCCCAAAAAACGGCTCAGTCAACGTACGGAGATTTGATATGCGGCGGCAGAGAAAAATTTTTCCATGCAATTTAATCACGTTTAAACACCTCAAAAGAGTTCAAAAGGGCTCAAAGGAGTAAGTAGTAATTAGTAATCGACAGCCTCATTTAGCCCCCCTGTGTCTGAATTAACCTCAAAATTAAAATCAACTGTCAAATTTGATATTTACGAATTAAATTGAATAAAAAAAGGGATTCATCGGTCGGGAGTGTTTGAAAATCGTACAAATGGAGTGTGGGGGAGGTGTTGAGTGCATTTTTTCAGCGGCCGCTGCGCCCCAAATAATTTTTGTGACCCCCAAAAGCCGGCTCATTCAGTGTACGGAGAATTGTTTGGAGGGTCGAATTTAATCACATTTAAACAACTCAAAAGGGCGCAAAGGGGTAAGTGGTAATTAGTAAAGTGTTGCTTGAGACTCGACAGCCCCATTTAGCCCCCCTGTGTGCGAGAAAATCCCGAAATTAAAATCATCTGTCAAATTTGATGTTTCTGAAAAATCGTGCCACAAAATACGACCAAAACGATACAAAACCACTGTTAAGAGCCACCAACTCATTCGAAAGGATCAAAAGAGCATTCCTGTGAAATTTGTGCAAAGGGGGTTGTTAAGAGTTCCCCTCCCTTTACGCTACCCCGACAACGGGGTGGGGGGTGCCCATGAGGGTACCGTCGGTACTTTGTAAATATTTAAAAGAGATTGAATATAGCTTCTTAAGAGTAAACAGCTTCTTTGTGAAATCCCCCTAAATTCAGTCTCCTGGTCCTTCGATATACATATTCTTGGTCCAATCGAGCCGGATAAAGGATCATCTGTGTGTTTGTGAGGTGCGCAATATTTATTGGACAAGATGCCGGTCGTGGAAAAGAAGCAGAAGAGAAGAGTGAAAAAGGTCAGTGGTCGTACTCAATCCTAAATCCTTAAATAATATATCCTATTGTGTCATTGTGAGAGTTTCGTAAGGTGTGCATTTATGCGGGTGTAAAATTGACTGATACGCCTGATATCAGTACTTAACATAGGTAATTATTGTAAATTATCTAGTGTGTTTTTGAAAATTTAAGTAAAAAATGGGGGATGTGTTAAAAGCTGAACGTAAACAAATAAAATCGGCGACCACTAGATTTTCAAATTATGTCAGAGCATTTAAAAAGAAAGACAGCATTCCGATGCTGCAGTGCAAATTAAAGGATTTTAAAGGGCTATTAGAGAGGTATAATAAAGTACAGTTAGAAATCGAGCTTGCTGCTAAAGTCGAAGAGCAAATAGAGGAACGCGAATCATATGAGAAACATTTTTATGAGACGTTAATCGCGGCAGAAGAAATAATAAACAAACGGGAAAATAACGCAAAGGAGGACTCATCTCCGTCAGGTGGCCAATCGTTTGTTCAACTACCGTCCATCAATTTACCGTCGTTTAGTGGCCAATATGTGGAATGGACGAATTTTCATGATAGTTTTACAGTCTTGATTCATAATAATACAGCGTTAGGGAATATAGAAAAGTTTCATTATTTGAAAAATTGTCTAACAGGGGATGCCAAACGCACGGTGGACGCGCTTACAGTTTCGGCAGAAAATTATGATAAAGCTAGAGAATTGTTAATAAAACGTTTTGATAGTAAGCGGTTAATCGTACAGCACCATATTCATGCGTTGTTTAATTTACCGCAGATATCCAAGGCATCACCTAGTTCGTTACGGGAACTAGTTGATAGGGTTAATGCAAATTTAGAATCGTTAGCGTCGAAAGGCAGACCCACGGAACATTGGGATGATCTTTTAATCCAGTTAATAGTAAATAAGTTTGATTCTGGGATTAAAACAGAGTGGGAATCAAAGTTAACGCCACATGATCTACCCACGATGACTGATCTTTTAGAATTTTTAACGCGGTTATGTCAGACGCTGGAGTCAGTAGAAGCGTCATCGGAGTTAAATAGCGGTACATCTTCTAATCAAAAAACAAAGGTAATTGAATATCCAAAAAACCATGTGAATTCTTATCAAACAAATTGCTTAAAGTGTAAACAGCCGCATATGATATATCAGTGTCAAAGTTTTTTAAAACTTAATGTGAATGAAAGAGTAGAAGAAGCCAAAAAACTTAAAATTTGTTTTAATTGTTTGAAATCGGGACATGACACACGAAACTGTCGTGCAAATCTTAGGTGTAAAAATTGTGGCAACCGTCATCATAGTCTTTTACATTTTCCAAGACGCCAAAATCAAAATATCGAGTCTTTTAATCCAGTCAATGCGGTGAGCAGTAATCATTGTAATTTAACTAAAAACACCGACGTTTTGTTGTCCACTGCAATTGTTGAAATTGTAAATTCAAGGGGAGAAGCGAAAAAAGGTCGAGCTTTATTAGATGTCGGATCGCAACAACATTTCATAACTGAGTCCATGTATAACGAGTTGAAGCTAGAAACAAATGCCATAAATTTGCCGATTTTGGGAATTAATAAAACGGTGACTCAAATTAAGAAATCAGCTGAGCTAAAAATTAAATCAATTCATTCCAATTTTACAGCTGACTTAACATGCTTAGTTTTGCCATCGATTACTAGCAATTTACCATCGGAGACTTTTGACGTATCGGACTGGGACATTCCGGGAAATATACGATTAGCGGATCCTAATTTTAATATCTCGGCACCAGTGGATTTGCTGATTGGAGCCGGGGTATTTTGGCAGCTATTAGATAGGGGGCAGATGAAATTGACTAGTCAGGAAACGCGTCTCCAAAATACGCATTTAGGATTTGTAATGGGTGGGCCATTTACAATCGCTGCTGTAGAGCATCATTCTCGTAATCAAATGTGTCATGTATCAAACTCGAATTTGGAAAAGCACGTCATAAAATTCTGGGAGTTAGAAAATTTCGAAAACGTGAAGGGCACAACAGCTGAAGAAAAATCGTGTGAATCTCATTTTGTGGAAACTCATTGTAGAAATAAGGATGGCCGGTTCGTGCTCAAATTACCTTTTAAGACGGAAATACCCAGTTTAGGTTTTACAACGGGGGTGGCTGTAAAATTTCTAAATTCTTTGGAAAATAAGTTTAGGCATAATAAACAAATCGAGGAGCAATATAAATCTTTTATGCAAGAATATTTCAAGTTGGGACATATGGCACTTGCCGACAAACAATCCAGTACTTTAGCTGAGAATTATTTTCTGCCTCATCACGCGGTCATAAAAGAGGACAGTTTAACAAGCCGATTAAGGGTTGTGTTCAATGCCAGTGCCAAATCTTCAAACGGTTTAAGTCTTAACGATAATTTAATGGCGGGACCCAATTTACAAACAGACTTATTTTCATTAGTTATTCGGAGTAGGTGTTATCAATTTGTTTTATCAGCCGATGTAGAGAAAATGTATCGTCAGATTTGGGTTGCACCTGAACACTGTAAATATCAACAATTTGTGGCAACTCGGGTCGGTCTAATTCAATCAAATACGGAAATGGCTAACTGGGTTCATGTAAATTCAGGTGATAACCCCGCTGATATTATTTCGAGAGGCGCGAGTCCTCAAACGTTGAAAAGTTCGTCGTTGTGGTGGAACGGACCCACATGGTTAAACAAAAATGAGCATGAGTGGCCAAAGTCCAATGTAAATGTGTCAAAAATTGAAGCTCCAGAGCAAAAAAGCATAAGTTTAATTAATTGTAGCGACACGTCGGAGTTACCAATTTTTGCTAAAGTGTCCTCATTTTCAAAATTAATACACATCATGGGCTACTGTTTAAGATTCGTTAATAATTGTCGTAATAAAACGGCTAAACATTCTGAAATATTGCTGACACGACAAGAGAGAGATGCGGCTTGTAACACTATTGTAAAATTGGTACAATTAAGAATATTTCGCAGGACAGTAACAGAGTTAAAAAATGATAAAGAAGTCAGTAAAGAAAATAATTTACGATCACTTAATTTATTTCTAGACAGTAATGAAATTATTAGAGTTGGTGGCCGTCTACGGAATGCAAGAATACAATTTTATAGTAAACACCAAATGTTATTACCAAAAGATCATATAGTTACAAAATTAATAATTCAATACTTTCACGAGAATAATTTGCACGCGGGAACTCAAGCAACGTTAGCAGCGGTAAGACAAAAGTACTGGCCAATCTCGGGACGCAGTGCAGTTCGTCAAGTAATACATAAGTGCATAATTTGTTTTAAAGTAAAACCTTTGCCTTTTGAACAACTAATGGGAGATTTACCAACCGAAAGGGTTACTCCTGCGCGACCATTCGCGAATTGTGGGGTCGATTATGCAGGCCCTATACTAATTAAAGAAGCGCGTGGCCGAGGCAAAAGAACGGTAAAGTCATATGTAGCGTTGTTTATTTGTTTGGTGACGAGAGCAGTCCATCTAGAATTGGTCCTTGATTATACCTCGGAGTCATTTTTGAATGCCTTAAAACGCATGATGGCACGACGCGGTAAGGTAGAGTCAATTATATCGGACAATGGTACAAATTTCGTGGGTGCAAACAGAGAGTTGCAGGAAATTGAACAGTTATTTAAGTCAAATGAATTTGAAAAGAACGTGGTCAAAGGATTAAATAATGAAGGTATTAAATGGAAGTTTATTCCTGCCAAGTCTCCATATATCGGGGGAATTTGGGAAGCGGGGGTTAAAGCATTTAAGCATCATTTTAAACGTGTTGTGGGACTCTCGTTATTAACATATGATGAAATGTACACCTTGCTGACATTAATAGAATCATGCATGAACTCCCGACCTATTACCCCTTTGAGTAACGACCCAAATGACTTGAAACCATTGACGCCGGGCCATTTTCTGATTGGGGCCCCCTTGACGGCGCCGTTAGAAACTCACATGTTGTCGCTGCCGGACAACCGCCTGTCCAGGTGGCAATTGGTGGAAAAAATAAGGCAGACATTTTGGAAAAGATGGAGGAGCGAATATCTGTCGCAGTTCCAAGTCAGGAACAAGTGGAAGACAGCATCGACTATTTCCTTGCAACCGGGCACCTTGGTGATTTTGCGGGAGGACAACCTGCCTCCCTTACACTGGCAGTTAGGACGCATCACAGAAACCCATGAGGGCGCAGACGGCATCACCAGGGTCGTATCAGTGAAGACCGCGAGTGGAATCACAAAAAGAGGAGTAAATCGTGTGTGTGTGCTTCCGATGGGCTAGTGCGATTAAGCCACTAAAGTGCGACGACAAAGACGCGACGAAACAGTTCAAATTCAAATTTGTGGTACAAGTGGTTATTACCTGCTGGTTGAAAATGTATTGTGTTCTTAGTTTTAAATTTTTCATTTTATAACTAATTGGTCTTGTCTTATTTTCGTTATTACTTGTATTTGTTAGTTTTAAGTTTTTACTAGATAATTATTATGTATTTGATTACAATGATATTGTGCATGTTAGTTAAGTTAGAATAAGTTGTGTTTTATTCATTAATTGTTAATTGGCGGGGGGGGGGGAGGATGTTAAGAGTTCCCCTCCCTTTACGCTACCCCGACAACGGGGTGGGGGGTGCCCATGAGGGTACCGTCGGTACTTTGTAAATATTTAAAAGAGATTGAATATAGCTTCTTAAGAGTAAACAGCTTCTTTGTGAAATCCCCCTAAATTCAGTCTCCTGGTCCTTCGATATACAAGGGTAGCGATTTTTTTCATTTTTGAAGTGCTTTAATTGTGGCTGGGGGAGCGCCTCTGTAGGCAGTCAGAGACAATTCTAGGTGTACTATTGCTTAGCAACGGCCACTATTGGGCTACTATTTCTTTTTTAACGGGTCAAAGGTGCGTTTTAATACGAAATAAAATTAAAAGGAGGTGAGGGGATCGTTGCGTTAAAGGTGCACCTCAACTGAGCCACAGGCGAAGTGTTTTCCTTAACAACGGTACAGAAATAGCGTCGCAGGCGCTTCATTTGCACCGTAGGCACAAAATTCGAACCGCAGGCGAGTTGTTTTCCTTAGCAACGGTACAGAAATAGCGCCGTAGGAGCAAAATTCGGACCACAGGCGAGTTGTTTTCCTTAGCAACGGTACAGAAATAGCGCCGTAGGTGCAAACTTCGAACCGCAAGCGAGCTGTTGTCCTTAGCAACGGTACAGAAATAGTGCCGCAGGCGCTACATTTGCGCCGTAGGCACAAAATTCGAACCGCAGGCGAATTGTTTTCCTTAGCAACGGGACAGAAATGGCGCCGCAGGCGCTACATTTGCACCGTAGGCACAAAATTCAAACCGCAGGCGAATTGTTTTCCTTAGCAACGGTACAGGAATAGCGCCGCAGGCGCTACATTTGCGTCGTAGGCACAAAATTCGAACCGCAGGCGAATTGTTTTCCTTAGCAACGGGACAGAAATGGCGCCGCAGGAGCAAAATTAGGACCAAAGGCGAGTTTTCCTTAGCAACGGTACAGAAATAGCGCCGTAGGCGCAAAATGCGAACCGCAGGCGAGTTGTTTTCCTTAGCAACGGGACAGAAATAGCGCCGCAGGCGCTACATTTGCACCGTAGGCACAAAATTCGAACCGCAGGCGAATTGTTTTCCTTAGCATCTGGACAGAAATAGCGCCGCGGGAGCAAAATTCGGACCACAGGCAAGTTGTTTTCCTTAGCAACGGTACAGAAATAGCGCCGCAGGCGCTACATTTGCGCCGTAAGAGCAAAATTCGGACCACAGGCGAGATGTTTTCCTTAGCAACGGTACCGAAATAGGAGCAAAATAAGAACCACAGGCGAGTTGTTTTCCTTAGCAACGGTACAGAAATAGCGCCGCAGGTGCTACATTTGCGCCGTAGGCACAAAATTCGAACCGCAGGCGAATTGTTTTCCTTAGCAACGGGACAGAAATAGCGCCGCAGGCGCTACATTTGCACCGTAGGCACAAAATTCGAACCGCAGGCGAATTGTTTTCCTTAGCAACGGTACAGGAATAGCGCCAGCCCCATTTAGCCCCCCTGTGTGTGAGAAAATCCCTAAATAAATGTCATCTTTCAAATTTGACGTTTGTTAAAAAGCGTGCCACAAAATACGGCCAAAACGATACAAAACCACTGTTGAGAGCCCCCAACTCATTTAAAAGGACCAAAGGAGCATTTCTGTGAAATTTGTGCAAAGGGGGTGAGCGATTTTTTTCCATTTTTCAAGTGCTTCAATTGTGGCTGGGAGAGCGCCTCTGTAGCAGTCAGAGACAATTCTAGATGCATTATTGCTTAGCAACGATACCAGAAATTCCCCTGAAAAGGGTTCACAAGGGCTCAAAGGGGTACGTAGTGAACGGAAGGGGGGCCGGTAGGCCCCCCTGGAGAGAGCTAGTTTAACTATACTAAATCGTGATAGCTGCGTCCTTTTTCAATCGACTTGAATTTGGGTGGTTGGACATGCTATTCAAGTGGATGATTTAACTTTTGAAAAAAATCTTTATGATGGATTCTATTTGTATAAATTAAATCGGAAAGAATGAATGAATTGCATAGGACCTACCTAATTACGATTGGGGGGCTATTAAAGTTGCGGCAGTTGATTAAATTTTGACATTTTTGACAGATGAGGTGGTTTTTGATGATTTCGGAGGTCGAGATGAGATGGAAAATGCCCCATTCTCATTGGCTGAAAAAATTGCATTTCCTTGGCAACCATTTTGTTGTTGATTTTTTTAACTGTCATTTCAATTTTGTTGGTTTTTAAATTGTGTGAAAAAAGGTGGAAATTGGGCAGTAATCGGTCGTGGATGTGTTTAAATCATACAAGTGGAGTGTGGGGAAGGTATTTATCGTATTTTTTTAGCGGCCGCTGCACCTCAAGCAATTTTTCGCACACCCAAAAAACGGCTCCGTCGCCGGCACGGAGCCGCGGCCTAGAGGGTCGAATTTAATCACATTTAAATACCTCAAAAGTGTTCAAAAGGGCTCAAAGGCGTAAGAAGTGATCAGTAAAGTGTTGCTTAAGACTCGACAGCTCCATTTAGCCCCCCTGTGTGTAAGAAAATCCCTAAATAAATATCATCTGTCAAATTTGACGTTTGTTAAAAATCGTGCCACAAAATACGGCCAAAACGATGCAAAACCACTGTTGAGAGCCCCCAACTCATTCAAAAGGACCAAAGGAGCATTTCTGTGAAATTTGCGCAAAGGGGTGAGCGATTTTTTTCCATTTTTCAAGTGCTTCAATTGTGGCTGGGAGAGCGCCTCTATAGGCAGTCAGAGACAATTCTAGGTACAAGTGAAAGAAAGGGGGGCAGTCAGAGACAATTCTAGGCGCATTATTGCTTAGCAACGGCACCAGAAATGCCCATGAAAAGGGTTCAAAAGGGCTCAAAGGGGTACGTAGTGAACGGAAGGGGGGCCGGTAGGCCCCCCTGGAGAGAGCTAGTTTAACTCTACTAAATCGTGATAGCTGTGTCCTTTTCTAATCGACTGATTTTTTACGTTTGGACACGGGTACGTTTATGTCATATCTCCTCTTAAGATGCTTGGTTTTGGTGGGTGCATGTACGTGGAATCGTTTGGAAAAGGGTGAGAATTGGTGAAGACGGCAATAAGAATGGGATTGGGGGGCTATTAAAGTTGCGGCAGTTGATTAAAGTTTGACATTTTTGACAGATGAGGTGGTTTTGGGTGATTTTCGGAGGTCGAGATGACATGGAAAATGCCCCATTCTCATTGGTTGAAAAAAATTGCGTTTCCTTGGCAACGATTGTGTTGTTGATTTTTTTGATTGTCATTTCGATTGTGTCAGTTTGTAAATTGTGTGAAAAAAGGTGGAAATTGGGCAGTAATCGGTCGTGGGTGTGTTAAAATCGTACAAATGGAGTGTGGGGAAGGTATTTATCGTATTTTTTTAGCGGCCGCTGCACCTCAAGCAATTTTTCTCACACCCAAAAACGGCTCCGTCGCCGGCACGGAGATTGATATGCCGCGGCCTAGAGGGTCGAATTTAATCACATTTAAACACCTCAAAAGGGTTCAAACGGGCTCAAAGGGGTATGTAGTGATTAGTAAATTGTTGCTTAAGACTCGACAGCGCCATTTAGCCCCCCTGTGTGTGAGAAAATCTCGAAATTAAAATCATCTGTCAAATTTGACGTTTCTGAAAATCGTGCCACAAAATACGACTAAAACGATACAAAACCACTATTAAAAGCCCCCAACTCATTCAAAAGGACCAAATGAGGATTTCTGTAAAATTTGTGCAAAGGGGGTGAGCGATTTTTTTCCATTTTTCAAGTGCTTCAATTGTGGCTGGGAGAGCGCCTCTATGGGCAGTCAGAGACAATTCTAGGTGCATTATTGCTTAGCAACGGTACCAGAAATTCCCCTGAAAAGGGTTCACAAGGGCTCAAAGGGGAACGTAGTGAACGCAAGGGGGGCCGGTAGGCCCCCCTGGAGAGAGCTAGTTTAACTATACTAAATCGTGATAGCTGCGTCCTTTTTCAATCGACTTGAATTTGGGTAGTTGGACTGGCTATTCAAGTGGATGATTTAACTTTTGAAGAAAATCTTTATGATGGATTCTATTTGTATAAAGGAAATCGGAAAGAATGAATGAATTGCATAGGACCTATCTAATTACGATTGGGGGGCTATTAAAGTTGCGGTAGTTGATTAAAGTTTGACATTTTTGACAGATGAGGTGGTTTTTGATGATTTCGGAGGTCGAAATGAGATGGAAAATGCCCCATTCTCATTGGTTGAAAAAGATTGCGTTTCCTTGGCAACGATTATGTTGTTGATTTTTTTGATTGTCATTTCGATTGTGTCAGTTTGCAAATTATGTGAAAAAAGGTGGAAATTGGGCAGTAATCGGTCATGGGTGTGTTAAAATCGTACAAATGGAGTGTGGGGAAGGTATTTATCGTATTTTTTTAGCGGCCGCTGCACCTCAAGCAATTTTTCTCACACCCAAAAACGGTTCCGTCGCCGGCACCGAGATTGATATGCCGCGGCCTAGAGGGTCGAATTTAATCACATTTAAACACCTCAAAAGGGTTCAAAAGGGCTCAACGGCGTAAGTAGTGATCAGTAAAGTGTTGCTTAAGACTCGACAGCCCCATTTAGCCCCCCTGTGTGTGAGAAAATCCCTAAATAAATGTCATCTTTCAAATTTGACGTTTGTTAAAAAGCGTGCCACAAAATACGGCCAAAACGATACAAAACCACTGTTGAGAGCCCCCAACTCATTTAAAAGGACCAAAGGAGCATTTCTGTGAAATTTGTGCAAAGGGGGTGAGCGATTTTTTTACATTTTTCAAGTGCTTCAATTGTGGCTGGGAGAGCGCCTCTGTAGCAGTCAGAGACAATTCTAGATGCATTATTGCTTAGCAACGATACCAGAAATTCCCCTGAAAAGGGTTCACAAGGGCTCAAAGGGGTACGTAGTGAACGGAAGGGGGGCCGGTAGGCCCCCTTGGAGAGAGCTAGTTTAACTATACTAAATCGTGATAGCTGCGTCCTTTTTCAATCGACTTGAATTTGGGTGGTTGGACATGCTATTCAAGTGGATGATTTACCTTTTGAAAAAAATCTTTATGATGGATTCTATTTGTATAAATTAAATCGGAAAGAATGAATGAATTGCATAGGACCTATCTAATTACGATTGGGGGGCTATTAAAGTTGCGGCAGTTGATTAAAGTTTGACATTTTTGACAGATGAGGTGGTTTTTGATGATTTCGGAGGTCGAGATGAGATGGAAAATGCCCCATTCTCATTGGCTGAAAAAATTGCATTTCCTTGGCAACCATTTTGTTGTTGATTTTTTTAACTGTCATTTCAATTTTGTTGGTTTTTAAATGGTGTCAAAAAAGGTGGAAATTGGGCAGTAATCGATCGTGGATGTGTTTAAATCATACAAGTGGAGTGTGGGGAAGGTATTTATCGTATTTTTTTAGCGGCTGCTGCACCTCAAGCAATTTTTCACACACCCAAAAAACGGCTCCGTCGCCGGCACGGAGCCGCGGCCTAGAGGGTCGAATTTAATCACATTTAAACACCTCAAAAGGGCTCAAAGGGGTAAGTAGTGATTAGTAAAGTGTTGCTTAAGACTCGACAGCCCCATTTAGCCCCCCTCTGTGTAAGAAAATCCCTAAATAAATATCATCTGTCAAATTTGACGTTTGTTAAAAATCGTACCACAAAATACGGCCAAAACGATACAAAACCACTGTTGAGAGCCCCCAACTCATTCAAAAGGACCAAAGGAGCATTTCTGTGAAATTTGCGCAAAGGGGTGAGCGATTTTTTTCCATTTTTCAAGTGCTTCAATTGTGGCTGGGAGAGCGCCTCTATAGGCAGTCAAAGACAATTCTAGGTGCAAATGAAAGAAAGGGGGGCAGTCAGAGACAATTCTAGGTGCATTATTACTTAGCAACGGTACCAGAAATGCCCCTGAAAAGGGTTCAAAAGGGCTCAAAGGGGTACGTAGTAAACGGAAGGGGGGCCGGGCCGGTAGGCCCCCCTGGAGAGAGCTAGTTATACTATACTAATATCTGATAGGTTGAGCCCTGTCTTACACACTCAAAACCGTCAATAGGTCTTTCTTTGTCACATTTATTCTTTTGCTTTTGCTTTGAAATTTTGCAAGCACTAAAAGTGAAAAACGGCAATACCCAGAGTATGAACAAAAGTAAAAAACGAACTTTTAATCAAAATTCTACAAAGTGGGCAGGTTTTTGGGGTCAAAAAAGGCTTTAAAATGACTAAAATCACATTTTTCTTAAATTACCAAAAGCGTCTTGACTTGCACCAATTTCGCGCCGTTCATTACACCTCACTCACACTCATCGGCCATGATTACAATTTTGACATTTCTCATTAAATTGTCACAATTCACAATTGGTGTTGTTGTTATCTTTGAAAATCAAACGGAACCAGTCATTAATCGTGCTCAGTGGTTCAAATGGGCAAAGTGGAACACGTGTTTTGTGAAATATTTGTGAATTTGAATGTCCGGGCGGTAAGTTGGCGCGCCGGCGCACGATCCGCCCGAGCCCCTTGATTGTGTTTATGATGGAACACCCCAGACATACTCGAGGAAATATCGGTTCAAAAAACTGTTTTAGACACATTTTTCGGTTACAGAAAGGTAGGTCCTACACCTTTGCGGTCCAAAACCCATTTGAAGGTTAATTTTATTTGCACCGGATATTGACGTGATTGTGACGTCATCGTGTGACGTCACTGTCAGTTAGGCGGCCGATTAAAATACCCTTTTTCTAAACTTTCTGACTTGGAAGAGCGGGGTGGTGAATTGTAAAGCCCCGTGAACTAGAATTAGGCGAAAAAATCTCGAAATGGTTAGTTGTCAAAGTTGAAGTGCCATAAAAAAAACCACACCACAACATACGGCCAAAACAATACAGAACCAGTTTTAATGAGCCCTAGCCGATCCAAAAGAACCAAAGGAACAATTCTATAAAGTCTAAATGGGGTGAGTGGTTGTTTCTAATTTTCAAATGCCCCAAATTAAGGGGGTCGAAGGGGGCGAGAGGGGGTTGAAGGAGCTCAAAGTGGGTTAAAAGTGGTCGATGGCAGTTAAAGGGGGTCAAAGGGGGCTGAAGGAGCTCAAAGAGGGCAAAGGGGGCCGAGGTGTAACGAAACAATACCGAGCTCTTGCGAATCCGGTAGGATTTGCGCGCTTCCACTAGTTTCATTCTATTAGTTGAATATGATTACTTTGTCAGTTTATTTTTTATAATTATAAGGTATTTGTTGTGTCACTATTCAATTATAATTTAATTATTGAAAACAATAAGCGTAGAATAAACAATTTCGTCTAAAAGAGGATGTTTACTGATATTTCAATGGCATGTTTACAATCTTTGATAATTTCGTGTGTCTAAATTTGGGAAAAATATCTCTAGTGCATGTTACGAATCTTACTCCAGATTATTTGATAAAATGGGATGTCGATTACAATTTTCCCGAATTTTTCTTAATTTTTTTGTAATTTATTTAAATATTATTTTTTTAAGATTAAAGAGATTACAACGAATATGTGTATCTAAAAATAATGTTTGAATAATGCTCAAATAATTAAATCTTAAATTAAATCAAAAAATAATTAAAACTAAAAATTTTAACGAAGTACTCCGTTCAACATTTAGGGTGTTATATTGATTTAAACAATGAACTTTTCGAGTTATTGTTTATAATTTCCTTATCTAACGTTAAAGCACAATTTACCCGCAACAAATTACTGAACAATATCGCCTTAGTTGCTCAGAAAATTTGAATATTAAAATATCGTTATTTGTTTAGTCAACATTTCATTCATATTTATTTGTTGCGAGCAAGTGGAAACTAAATAATTTCGTATAAAAGAAGATGTTAACGTTTTTTACAATTTTTTTCTTTAGTATTTAATATTTGCTCAAAAGTAGCTGCAAATTTTGTTAAAAAGCATACCGAATAAGGTAAATCATTTACCAGGGTGATAATAAAACGCTATTTTATTTATCAATGCAAAGGGATGTATTCTAAAGTGTTTCTTAATTTCTATTAAGTAAATACCTAATATAACAATAATAAACAAAAAATTCAGTTTTAAAAATGTTAATAAATAATAAAAAAATAATTTTGCAACTTGCTAAATCGTTTATTCATTTTTAACAATCATTAAATCAATTGGTATTGGCATTTTAAATCATCTATTGCATCTTTGGTACACCTAGACTGATCTATGAAATCAACTTTCCTATGTATATAATTTAATTCACATTTAAAGCATTTATGCACAAATCGAGATCCACCCACCTACACGTTTTTAGGTATTTTTGCGAAATTCGAGATCCACACGGTGTTGCCATTTTTAGATCTCGATTTGGTCGTTTGTGCCACCTAAGTTTTATATAAAAACTAGCGACGCGACCCCTAGGGTATCAAACTCGGAACTACAAAAGATATACACCTAGGTGTAAATGCGGAAAATGAGATCCGGCTAATATTTCGTCCCCTGCACCTCTGGACCCCGTAGATGCCGAAAAACTGGTCCGTTCGTTCCGAGATCCGCCCTCCGGATCTCAAGATCTCGGATTCCGCATGTATGTACAAAAAGTGATCTCGAATTCCGCAAAAGTACATTTATTCGTCAAACGTTTTACTTATTATTATCAAAGCATCTGTGTAACAAAACTTTTGTAGGTTCAAATTCAGGACCGAATATGACATCCATAAGGCGCTGTTGTGCCTATGCGGCATTAGATAACCCAAACGGCAATACATTAAAATGAAATAATCCGCGTCCCGATACGGCGAATGCTGTTTTTGACTTGGCTGTTTCTGTAAGTGGGATCTGCCAAAACGTTTGCTTCAAATCTATCGAACTTATAAATTTAGCTCAGTGCAACAGACTTAAAATACGATTTACCATTGGTAAAGGGTAGTTGTCCCGTTTTGTAACCGCGTTTAAACGACGTCCATCAAAACAAACCGATATTCATCATTCGACTTTTTAACAAGAAGTATTGATGATGACCAGTGACTATTCGAAGGTTCAATTATTTTTCTCTCTAACATTTTATCTATTTCTTTATTTAGATGTTCTAACATATATGGTACTGTCGTTGTTTGAAAGGTACCGCATCTCCCGTATCAATGTCGTAAATCATTTTATTAGTACGTCCTAGTCTATAATTTGGCGCTAATTCCTGAAACAACTCCTTAATTGAACGTATCGTATTCTCCTGTTCATCATTAGATTCGAGTTCGCGTTCTACTTCCGGTTCTTTACATTGATTAGCGTTGGTAGATATCTCAAAAGTTTCCCTTAAATCGGTTTCAATTTTATTTCCTTCTAAACTTGGATGCCACGATATCCGTTCAAAATCCATTTTAAGGCCAAACAACCGACAAAAATCACTACCAAGGATAAATTTGTGTTTAACTGAAGGCACCACGTACGGTCTACTGCATTAATAAGGACACAAACCGACAACTGCCGACTACCGGCTCTTGCCTGAAAGCAGTGATGCTCATCCGTAACGAGCCCGCCCGAGAGCCGATCTTGTGTCATTAATTTTGAAGAACAGTGTAAATCAAAATTCTACGCCTAATTCCCTGAACGTTCAATTGAAGCGAAATACACCTCTCGACACGAGTAGGTTTTCCATTAGCTGTTAGAACACTTTGTAATCGCGATGGATATTCTATAATTTCATGAGGAGGAATAAATTTTTTGAGAAAATCTTCCCCAAATTTCCTGACAATGCTACAATTGGACCCTGTATCTACCAAACAGTCACACGTGACTTTGTTAAATCGAACGTTAACGTAAGGCCAATTATCGCAATCGTTCCTTACAAACAAAGGTGCTACTTGAACCGAAATTTTTCTAAAAAACATCTTGACACTATTAAGCCAAATTTCCCAATAACTACAACAAAAATTCGAATGAAACTTTTTACTTCTAAACTTGTTTTCGACCTTAAGAGACAATGAAAACAACGGACGGTCGACTTCCCGCGTTTCTACTGCTCGTTTCCCGAATTGCATTTCACGGTGACCGGAAATATGCGCACAGGAAATAAGCGCACCGGAAATAAGCGAACAGAAAAAAGCGTACAAGGAAAAAGCGCACAAGGAATAAAGCGCATAAGGAATAAAGCGCACAAGGAAAAAAGCGCACAAGGAAAAAAGCGCACAAGGAAAAAAGCGCACAAGGAATAAAGCGCACAAAGAAAAAAGCGCATAAGAAATAAAGCGCACAAGGAAAAAAGCGCACAAAGAAAAAAGCGCACAAGGAAAAAAGCGCACAAGGAAAAAATCTCACAAGGAAAAAAGCGCTCAAAGAAAAAAGCGCACAAAAAACATTCACACGGAAAAGTACACACATTGAAAAATGCTGTCGCCGAATTAACGGTTCAGTTAAACTAAAACATCTTATTTTAAAATGCTTGATAATAAAAGCTCAAGGTTCACAGCAGCTTTAATTTTTTTTCGTGATTTATTTTCCTTATTTATAACGCACTGGATGAAACTTATTTTTTATCAAATACAGACTGATCCAGAAAAACTGAGTCTGTTAGCAATAGATTTGAAAATATTTTTGTTCATAATTTGCCACACTGCAACCGGGTGCAGTTTTTCTTGACAATTATTTCACGAACAACCCCACAAGATTGTTGAATTTTGTTGCCAACATACTCAGATTTTCTGGATCTGGATTAAACCAAAATTCATGAAAACGAAAGAATTTACAAATAACTGTTATTTTTTGTTGGCGAAAGTAATCCATCAAATTACTCATTATATTGAAAATCACAGCTACAAAATTATATAAAATTTTATGTGCTTTTTTTGTTCTTTTAAATTAATCGTGTGTATTTTTTCATAAAACAACGGCGTTATTATTTTCACGTGGGACGCATGTACGGCCGGGTGATTTGAAAATGTCATGCCAATGCAATTGGACTGCCTACCGATCCCAAGTGCAGGGATTTATTGGCATGACATCTACAAATCACCCGACTGTACCTTGGGACATAATGGGTATAAGGTGTCAACTATGGTCATAAGGCAATAATTTTTCAATATATCATCAAAGGTAGATAGAGAGTGTCCTGTCTCAGTTGCTGCGACGATTCAACAAAGTAAACCTGACATTTGTAATATTTTGTGTTTTAACTGCAACGATTTTACTTTTATCGATCTACGACTGTGTGTATTTAGGATTAGAACAAGAGTTTTGTGAAAATTGAAATATATAAGCCTATAAATTAATTTCTTGTTATTTTATCACAAATATCAAAAAACTGTATTATCTAATCAAGAAAAAGTTATCAATAAAAGTCACTAAACATAAATAGCAGACACCTTGGGACAGAACTTTGCATGTACCTTTGGACATTTTTTGTAACAGGTATTTGTTCGCTAAACACAGAAATATTTGGTGAAGATGAATTTTTATAAGTGCTTTTGTAAGAGATGATATTGAAAATAAAGTAGTAGAACACATTTGCGAAGAATGAAAAAAATTGAGTAAATTACCAAAGCCAACAGTTGTTGGAGGGCCGAACACGCTAATTTTGTTTCTCAGTCGACTTTATGTTTTTTAATATGTAAGTTTTAATAAATATGTTTTTACATTTTGGACATTCTTATTTATTTACTTGTTGTCCCAATGTGCATTTAGCGTTGTCCCAAGGCACAAGACCTTATTGTACCTTAGGACAGTTTGCAGTTAATTGTATCCTTTCAGTTATTAATAAGTAAATACAACATTAATGTTTAGCGAATTTTTTTCTGAATAGCTAAAGTAACACTGGGCATATTAGTCATAATTTGATTAATTTATTTCAGAAAATTACAAAGAAAAATTTTTTTATAAAAAAAGTCCCAACAGAACAGAAAAGTTTCTCATACAAGCGTCGAGTGCAGTAATTCTACCAGCACGTAACTCGAGTTATGTGCTATCCGTTTTTTTTTTCGACCACCACTATATATTTTGTGTAAAAATTTTATAGCGATATTTTTTTTACTCTGAACATACCCATTATTCCCTATGTTCAATCTGAAAAAAAACAGATCAAAGCATTGCAAGTATTGCTATGCAACTAATTATTCTAATTATTCTGTCAAAAATCTCAACCTGTCAATTAAATGTTCCAAGATTATTCAACTAAAGAAAAATTAATTTTTATGAAATTTATTAATCATCAGGTAATAGTAACACGTAAGGAATGATAAATTACTTTAACAAATATTCGAAATCACTTCAAATTGGTTCAAATAACTTGACATCAAATAATTACCTTTACGTATCGTTGGTAACGTAAATTAGATCAATGCTTTTTTATGTTTTTTTTCAGATTGAACATACGGCTATATTCAGAGTTAGAAAAATGTCCCTGTATATTTGTCATTTTTATATCTTTTAAGGCTCCAGAATGTGCAGTGCCTTTAAAAAATGTAATTATTGCTAAATGCCAAGAACGCACGTCTACGTTTGGTTTACTGTGCGATTTTCTTTACCGTAACTAATGGAAATACGGTTAAAAAAAATTTAAATAAAGAAGATATAGGGACGCGAACACCAACCCGGTGTACTATACAGGTTGTTTCACATAATTTTACGAGGTCTGCGCCTGTAAAACGCATTCAACAATAAATAGGCCAATACGAACTCCATACAAATTTTGAAAAATTGTATAGTATTCTCTAGTTTGCTCACCCCTTCAAAAATTGTAAAGTTTTTAGTTCGTTAGTGATAAAAATAGATAGATTAGAGTCATATTCATTCCACCTTCTGATAGACCACAATCATGATAACTGCTTCTGAAAAGTAGCAATTTACGATTACAAATGAAACAATGATTAGTTTCACAACTACTATTACTATTATAGATCTCCAAAAATTAAATAAGTAATTAAATGTGTATTGTTTTTTATGTAGTGTTTTGTGACTTTTGTATCTTTGCAATTTTAGACTTTTTGTACATAATGGTATGTACTTTTACCCGGTACACATGGGCGCTTTATTCCATGTGCGCTTTTTTCCTTGTGCGCTTTTTTCTTTGTGCGCTTTTTTCTATGAGCTCTTTTTTCCTTGTGCGCTTTTTTTCTTGTGCGATATTTTCCTTGTTCGCTTTTTCTTTGTGTGCTTATTTCCTTGTGCGTTTTTTCTTTGTGCATTTTTTCCCTTGTGCGCTTTTTTCAACAACGTATCACTAAGTTGGTGCGCCACTTTTTGAGCACCCTGTATATTTTGTATGTTTTATTATTTATTTGAAAAAACTAACACAATTGATTTATTATAGTTGATTGCGTCGGTTTTTTCAAATAAACAACAAAACGTACAAATTTCAATGTACAAAGCAATGGTTTTAGTTCCACCGTAATTGTTACGTGGCCCTGCAGTTTGGAACTGGTGTCGGTAAGGGCGGAATCCTTTCTATAAAGTGTGTATTCTATGGTAGCATCATGTCACCAACCTAACAGTACTGGTGTATAGCACGTCCCCAAATTGTCACGTCCCAATTGGCAGATCTCCCAAAAAATTGACAGATGAGCGGCTCTTGCCAACAGTCGCATCTAAACTAAAAATTACTCGAAATTGCAGTTACGCCCGGTATTTCAGTTGATGGTTAAACTAAAAATATTCTGGTTACCAATTTATTTCTTGGTTTGGCGTATTTCAGTGCGCTTGGTTATGATTTACCCAAGGTTAAAATCTTTACCGAAGGAATTGTGTCTGGTTACCAACTTTTTTCAGGGTTAGTCGTACTCATGCGCAGTGTCTTTGTTTTTCTAACCTAATTTTTTTCCGAGATTTCACGCCATTTTGTCACTTTCTGCAACTCGTTCTTGCCTGTGTTTTGATGGGACAGTAATTATTTTATAGGAAGCATGAATACTGCGAGATGTCTAGTGCATTTTAAGGAACAATAAAAAATCACGAAGATATTAAAAACAGATTCCTACTATTCAACGCCAACAAAGCGCGCGGTATTGCCAAAAAGCTGGGAATTTAACTCAATTTCCACTAAAGCACTGAAATACCGGGCGTTAGAGGACATGTTGAGAGAAATGTTTTGATAGTTGCATATAACAAAAGCTTAGAAAAAAACGAAAACTTTTTAAAAACATTATAACTATAATTTATTATACCAAATAATAAAGTTTTGCACAAACTCACTATTATTTAATTTTTTTATATAAATACAGATTATGAAATCCTGTTTGTTTCCAATTTTGTTTCATTTTCATTAATAAAAATTTTAGTAAGTGGATCTGTTTTATTTTTATTATAAAAATTGAAAAACACAAATACTATTAATATGGTTCTAAAACATTATATTAAAAGATAATGGTTTTTTATTTTCTTTCATGACACAAACATGATTTCATAATCTGCATTTATGTAAAAAATTAAATAATAGTAAGTTTGTCCAAAACTATTATTTGGTATGGCAAATTATAGTTATAACGTTTTTAAAAACATTACGTTTTGTTTTAAGCTCTTGTTATATGCAACTACCAAAACATTTCTCTTAACATGTCCTCTACTGCAATTTCTAGTAATTTTTGGTTTAGATGCGACTGTTGGCAACAGCCGCTCATCTGTCAATTTTTTTAGGAGATCTGCCAATTGGGGGCGTGCTATACTCCCAACAGCACGCAGTAAACACCCTGCTAATACGTATATCTTAGTAATTTTAATGTTTCCAGGTTATTTAAAAAAAGTCTATTCTCTCAGTGGAAATGCTATAGAAAGCCGGGGTTATAGATTTATATTTTTGCTTTACATACAGTGTGTACCAGAACTCGCTCCCCACCGGAAAGGTGCTAGTGGTAACAGCAATGGGGATGGCAAAAATGCAAAAAAAAGTAAAAAAGTCTTTTATTCTTCGTTTGGGAGATACAGAGGTTTCAAAGTGACCAATCCCAGAAGCTCTCTCCTAGGTGTATTGCATACAGTAAATCCGTTACTAAGGAATGAAAAATAACTGAAGTGCATTTTTTTATTGTCCGTTCCACATATTTTTGATATCATAGCAACGTGTTTTGTTCCCGTAGTCTTTCGGAGCAAGGTCTTTTGTGATTGGCTACTTTGAAACGTTCTTATCTCCCAAACGCAGAGAGTTGTTAGGGAATGACTTAGCAATATTTTGTATGTGAATCTGTCATGATCAGACGAGATAAGAAGCCTTATACCATTTTTCCAAAAAGTGCATACTTTCTTCAAAAAATTTTACTAATCCACCTGTTGAGAGCCACTGTGTCGTTTATGATAGTTTATTAGCGGTTAATTTTTTATTTAAACAAAGTGGATATAGTGGCGCATGGACGTTTTGAGAATTTTTCAAGACCGCAGATAGCATAGTGGGAGGTTCGAACCCCAGTTCAGGCATAAATTTCTTTTTGTTTTTTTTTTTTAGAAATTTTGATCACAAAACACAAATTGAAATAGAAGAATTACCGAGTGGACCAAGAAGTTAATTTACCTCTGCTGTTTTGTCAATAATATTAAAATTTGCCCTAATTTTTGTCATTCTAGTTCAGCGGTTCACAAAATTTGGGGCTTTAATTTCAGAACGATTTTTTGGGAAAACTATGCATTTTCGATTTACAAAAATTTTATTTAATTGATTCGTTTTGCGATTCTCTATCTACCTTTCAATTTATGCTAAACGATTCCCTAACACGCTGTATATCCCATTTCATTTCATAGTAGAATTTTTTGAGAGGGCATTTGGAGTGAAATAAAGCACAAATTGAGAGTTTCTGTATAAAAAAAGAACTCTGTGTTAAGCTAAATCCAAGCGACAAATTTTGAGCCAAGAAAACCCACCAGAAACTCCAAAAAATGCAAATACGTTGTTGCTAAATTCTACAATGAACTGAAATGGGTGTAAAAGTAGTTCGTATGGCTTTAAAATGGAAAATTGTGAAACTAAATCTACATTACGTGCCCAGATTTGGGATGAGCAATACACCTAGTTCACAAATTTCTTCAATTAAGGCCATACAGCGAGGATTTTTTTCTGATTTTGACAGTGACAATTGTTTATAAAAAGAAAACAGACTGTACATAAGCTTAAACTCTTTCTTAACTTCCCACGTGGTAAAAAAATTGAAAAAACTTACCGTTTTTGGATGCTGCCACATAAAAATCCATGTCACTAGCATTCCACAGAAAGTAGCAAATTCAACACACCATATATCTATTTTAGTGTTTTCGTTACAAATTAATTTATCTAGTACCGCCCACGTACTGCCTGTTTATAAAATAGCACCAATAGTTAATTCAATTACTCCTCCGCGGCTTCATGGGAAACTTCCAAGGGTGCGATTCCCGCACTCATCTTCACACCTACAACACTTTCATCCGCCCCGTCATCGAATACCGAGCCCCCATCTACGCATGTCTCTCACACAACAAGACACGTCGCATTGTCACATGCGAACGACAAATCCTTCGCCGAATTTACCGCCTTGATCGTTTCCACCCCAGCAATTCCCTCCACCAGGACACAAACACCACCCCCATCACGGACCGTCTTCACAAACTCCAACAAAACATGTCGGTGAAGATGGCACCAAAAATGGTGCTGGCACCATGGAAATTACAGTCAACCAGACAATCGCTGCGCGCTTGGAGCTGGCACCATTTCCCCTTTCTACAGCCAAGTTCACACCAGGAAAATTATAAGAATAAACTTAAATCATTATAAAAACATGAATTAGCTGCCGCGCTGACTTGCAAATCACAGTTGTAAACATCTCCTGACCATTCTGATGTAATTCCCATACAAATTAAAACTTAACTGCATTTAATTTCTGCATTTTTTATTCTCATAATGAGGCAATGCAAACTGATTTTTTCCACCCTCTTCCCAAACAGCACTTTTGTTTATATTTGCAGGAGATCAAGCCCTCTAATAGGGCCTTCGACTGTCAAAAATTCGTGTTCGGACAAACACCCCTTGGGACCTTAATGAATTTTTTTAAATTTCCTAATGTTTCTATGTTTTGCAAACTTTATTTTTTTCCACCCTGTTCCCAAACAGCACTCTTGTTTATACTTGCAGGAGATCAAGCCCTCTAATAGGGCCTTCGACTGTCAAAAATTCGTGTTCGGACAAACACCCCTTGGGGCCTTAATGAATTTTTTTAAATTTCCTAAAGTTTCTATATTTTGCAAACTTTATTTTTTTCCACCCTGTTCCCAAACAGCACTTTTGTTTATATTTGCAGATCAAGCCCTCTAATAGGGCCTTCTACTGTCAAAAATTCGTGTTCGGACAAACACCCCTTGGGGCCTTAATGAATTTTTTAAAATTTCCTAAAGTTTCTATATTTTGCAAACTTTATTTTTTTCCACCCTGTTCCCAAACAGCACTTTTGTTTATATTTGCAGGAGATCAAGCCCTCTAATAGGGCCTTCTACTGTCAAAAATTCGTGTTCGGACAAACACCCCTTGGGGCCGTAATAAATTTTTAAAATTTTCCTAAAGTTTCTATATTTTGCAAACTTTATTTTTTTCCACCCTGTTCCCAAACAGCACTTTTGTTTATATTTGCAGGAGATCAAGCCCTCCGATAGGGCCTTCGACTGTCAAAAATTTGTGTTCGGACAAACACCCCTTGGGACCTTAATGAATTTTTTTAAATTTCCTAAAGTTTCTATATTTTGCAAACTTTATTTTTTTCCACCCTCTTCCCAAACAGCACTTTTGTTTATATTTGCAGGAGATCAAGCCCTCTGATAGGGCCTTCGACTGTCAAAAATTTGTGTTCGGACAAACACCCCTTGGGACCTTAATGAATTTTTTTAAATTTCCTAAAGTTTCTATATTTTGCAAACTTTATTTTTTTCCACCCTGTTCCCAAACAGCACTTTTGTTTATATTTGCAGGAGATCAAGCCCTCTAATAGGGCCTTCTACTGTCAAAAATTCGTGTTCGGACAAACACCCCTTGGGACCTTAATGAATTTTTTAAAATTTCCTAAAATTTCTATATTTTGCAAACTTTATTTTTTTCCACTCTGTTCCCAAACAGCACTTTTGTTTATATTTGCAGGAGATCAAGCCCTCTAACAGGGCCTTCTACTGTCAAAAATTCGTGTTAGGACAAACACCCCTTGGGGCCTTGATGAATTTTTTAAAATTTCCTAAAGTTTCTATATTTTGCAAACTTTATTTTTTTCCACCCTGTTCCCAAACAGCACTTTTCTTTATATTTGCAGGAGATCAAGCCCTCCGATAGGGCCTTCGACTGTCAAAAATTTGTGTTCGGACAAACACCCCTTGGGACCTTAATGAATTTTTTTAAATTTCCTAAAGTTTCTATATTTTGCAAACTTTATTTTTTTCCACCCTCTTCCCAAACAGCACTTTTGTTTATGTTTGCAGGAGATCAAGCCCTCTGATAGGGCCTTCGACTGTCAAAAATTTGTGTTCGGACAAACACCCCTTGGGACCTTAATGAATTTTTTTAAATTTCCTAAAGTTTCTATATTTTGCAAACTTTATTTTTTTCCACCCTGTTCCCAAACAGCACTTTTGTTTATATTTGCAGGAGATCAAGCCCTCTAATAGGGCCTTCTACTGTCAAAAATTCGTGTTCGGACAAACACCCCTTGGGACCTTAATGAATTTTTTAAAATTTCCTAAAATTTCTATATTTTGCAAACTTTATTTTTTTCCACTCTGTTCCCAAACAGCACTTTTGTTTATATTTGCAGGAGATCAAGCCCTCTAACAGGGCCTTCTACTGTCAAAAATTCGTGTTAGGACAAACACCCCTTGGGGCCTTAATGAATTTTTTAAAATTTCCTAAAGTTTCTATATTTTGCAAACTTTATTTTTTTCCACCCTGTTCCCAAACAGCACTTTTGTTTATATTTGCAGGAGATCAAGCCCTCCGATAGGGCCTTCGACTGTCAAAAATTTGTGTTCGGACAAACACCCCTTGGGACCTTAATGAATTTTTTTAAATTTCCTAAAGTTTCTATATTTTGCAAACTTTATTTTTTTCCACCCTGTTCCCAAACAGCACTTTTGTTTATATTTGCAGGAGATCAAGCCCTCTGATAGGGCCTTCGACTGTCAAAAATTTGTGTTCGGACAAACACCCCTTGGGACCTTAATGAATTTTTTAAAATTTCCTAAAGTTTCTATATTTTGCAAACTTTATTTTTTTCCACTCTGTTCCCAAACAGCACTTTTGTTTATATTTGCAGGAGATCAAGCCCTCTAACAGGGCCTTCTACTGTCAAAAATTCGTGTTCGGACAAACACCCCTTGGGGCCTTAATGAATTTTTTAAAATTTCCTAAAGTTTCTATATTTTGCAAACTTTATTTTTTTCCACCCTGTTCCCAAACAGCACTTTTGTTTATATTTGCAGGAGATCAAGCCCTCCGATAGGGCCTTCGACTGTCAAAAATTTGTGTTCGGACAAACACCCCTTGGGACCTTAATGAATTTTTTTTAAATTTCCTAAAGTTTCTATATTTTGCAAACTTTATTTTTTTCCACCCTGTTCCCAAACAGCACTTTTGTTTATATTTGCAGGAGATCAAGCCCTCTAATAGGGCCTTCGACTGTCAAAAATTTGTGTTCGGACAAACACCCCTTGGGACCTTAATGAATTTTTTTTAATTTCCTAAAGTTTCTATATTTTGCAAACTTTATTTTTTTCCACCCTGTTCCCAAACAGCACTCTTGTTTATATTTGCAGGAAATCAAGCCCTCTAGTAGGGCCTTCTACTGTCAAAAATTCGTGTTCGGACAAACACCCCTTGGGACCTTAATGAATTTTTTTAAATTTCCTAAAGTTTCTATATTTTGCAAACTTTATTTTTTTCCACCCTGTTCCCAAACAGCACTTTTATTTATATTTGCAGGAGATCAAGCCCTCTAATAGGGCCTTCTACTGTCAAAAATTCGTGTTCGGACAAACAACTCTTGGGGCCTTAATGAATTTTTTAAAATTTCCTAAAATTTCTATATTTTGCAAACTTTATTTTTTTCCACTCTGTTCCCAAACAGCACTTTTGTTTATATTTGCAGGAGATCAAGCCCTCTAACAGGGCCTTCTACTGTCAAAAATTCGTGTTAGGACAAACACCCCTTGGGGCCTTAATGAATTTTTTAAAATTTCCTAAAGTTTCTATATTTTGCAAACTTTATTTTTTTCCACCCTGTTCCCAAACAGCACTTTTGTTTATATTTGCAGGAGATCAAGCCCTCCGATAGGGCCTTCGACTGTCAAAAATTTGTGTTCGGACAAACACCCCTTGGGACCTTAATGAATTTTTTTAAATTTCCTAAAGTTTCTATATTTTGCAAACTTTATTTTTTTCCACCCTGTTCCCAAACAGCACTTTTGTTTATATTTGCAGGAGATCAAGCCCTCTGATAGGGCCTTCGACTGTCAAAAATTTGTGTTCGGACAAACACCCCTTGGGACCTTAATGAATTTTTTAAAATTTCCTAAAGTTTCTATATTTTGCTAACTTTATTTTTTTCCACTCTGTTCCCAAACAGCACTTTTGTTTATATTTGCAGGAGATCAAGCCCTCTAACAGGGCCTTCTACTGTCAAAAATTCGTGTTCGGACAAACACCCCTTGGGGCCTTAATGAATTTTTTAAAATTTCCTAAAGTTTCTATATTTTGCAAACTTTATTTTTTTCCACCCTGTTCCCAAACAGCACTTTTGTTTATATTTGCAGGAGATCAAGCCCTCCGATAGGGCCTTCGACTGTCAAAAATTTGTGTTCGGACAAACACCCCTTGGGACCTTAATGAATTTTTTTTAAATTTCCTAAAGTTTCTATATTTTGCAAACTTTATTTTTTTCCACCCTGTTCCCAAACAGCACTTTTGTTTATATTTGCAGGAGATCAAGCCCTCTAATAGGGCCTTCGACTGTCAAAAATTTGTGTTCGGACAAACACCCCTTGGGACCTTAATGAATTTTTTTAAATTTCCTAAAGTTTCTATATTTTGCAAACTTTATTTTTTTCCACCCTGTTCCCAAACAGCACTCTTGTTTATATTTGCAGGAAATCAAGCCCTCTAGTAGGGCCTTCTACTGTCAAAAATTCGTGTTCGGACAAACACCCCTTGGGACCTTAATGAATTTTTTTAAATTTCCTAAAGTTTCTATATTTTGCAAACTTTATTTTTTTCCACCCTGTTCCCAAACAGCACTTTTATTTATATTTGCAGGAGATCAAGCCCTCTAATAGGGCCTTCTACTGTCAAAAATTCGTGTTCGGACAAACAACTCTTGGGGCCTTAATGAATTTTTTAAAATTTCCTAAAATTTCTATATTTTGCAAACTTTATTTTTTTCCACTCTGTTCCCAAACAGCACTTTTGTTTATATTTGCAGGAGATCAAGCCCTCTAACAGGGCCTTCTACTGTCAAAAATTCGTGTTAGGACAAACACCCCTTGGGGCCTTAATGAATTTTTTAAAATTTCCTAAAGTTTCTATATTTTGCAAACTTTATTTTTTTCCACCCTGTTCCCAAACAGCACTTTTGTTTATATTTGCAGGAGATCAAGCCCTCCGATAGGGCCTTCGACTGTCAAAAATTTGTGTTCGGACAAACACCCCTTGGGACCTTAATGAATTTTTTTAAATTTCCTAAAGTTTCTATATTTTGCAAACTTTATTTTTTTCCACCCTGTTCCCAAACAGCACTTTTGTTTATATTTGCAGGAGATCAAGCCCTCCGATAGGGCCTTCGACTGTCAAAAATTTGTGTTCGGACAAACACCCCTTGGGACCTTAATGAATTTTTTTAAATTTCCTAAAGTTTCTATATTTTGCAAACTTTATTTTTTTCCACCCTGTTCCCAAACAGCACTTTTGTTTATATTTGCAGGAGATCAAGCCCTCCGATAGGGCCTTCGACTGTCAAAAATTTGTGTTCGGACAAACACCCCTTGGGACCTTAATGAATTTTTTTAAATTTCCTAAAGTTTCTATATTTTGCAAACTTTATTTTTTTCCACCCTGTTCCCAAACAGCACATTTGTTTATACTTGTAGGAGATCAAGCCCTCTAATAGGGCTTTCGACTGTCAAAAATTCGTGTTCGGACAAACACCCCTTGGGACCTTAATGAATTTTTTTAAATTTCCTAAAGTTTCTATATTTTGCAAACTTTATTTTTTTCCACCCTGTTCCCAAACAGCACTTTTGTTTATATTTGCAGGAGATCAAGCCCTCCGAAAGGGCCTTCGACTGTCAAAAATTCGTGTTCGGACAAACACCCCTTGGGACCTTAATGAATTTTTTTAAATTTCCTAAAGTTTCTATATTTTGCAAACTTTATTTTTTTCCACCCTGTTCCCAAACAGCACTTTTGTTTATATTTGCAGGAGATCAAGCCCTCCGATAGGGCCTTCGACTGTCAAAAATTTGTGTTCGGACAAACACCCCTTGGGACCTTAATGAATTTTTTAAAATTTCCTAAAGTTTCTATATTTTGCAAACTTTATTTTTTTCCACCCTGTTCCCAAACAGCACTTTTGTTTATATTTGCAGGAGATCAAGCCCTCCGATAGGGCCTTCGACTGTCAAAAATTTGTGTTCGGACAAACACCCCTTGGGACCTTAATGAATTTTTTTAAATTTCCTAAAGTTTCTATATTTTGCAAACTTTATTTTTTTCCACCCTGTTCCCAAACAGCACTTTTGTTTATATTTGCAGGAGATCAAGCCCTCCGATAGGGCCTTCGACTGTCAAAAATTTGTGTTCGGACAAACACCCCTTGGGACCTTAATGAATTTTTTTAAATTTCCTAAAGTTTCTATGTTTTGCAAACTTTATTTTTTTCCACCCTGTTCCCAAACAGCACTTTTGTTTATACTTGCAGGAGATCAAGCCCTCTAATAGGGCTTTCGACTGTCAAAAATTCGTGTTCGGACAAACACCCCTTGGGACCTTAATGAATTTTTTTAAATTTCCTAAAGTTTCTATATTTTGCAAACTTTATTTTTTTCCACCCTGTTCCCAAACAGCACTTTTGTTTATATTTGCAGGAGATCAAGCCCTCTAATAGGGCCTTCTACTGTCAAAAATTCGTGTTCGGACAAACACCCCTTGGGACCTTAATGAATTTTTTTAAATTTCCTAAAGTTTCTATATTTTGCAAACTTTATTTTTTTCCACCCTGTTCCCAAACAGCACTTTTGTTTATATTTGCAGGAGATCAAGCCCTCCAATAGGGCCTTCGACTGTCAAAAATTTGTGTTCGGACAAACACCCCTTGGGACCTTAATGAATTTTTTTAAATTTCCTAAAGTTTCTATATTTTGCAAACTTTATTTTTTTCCACCCTGTTCCCAAACAGCACTTTTGTTTATATTTGCAGGAGATCAAGCCCTCCGATAGGGCCTTCGACTGTCAAAAATTTGTGTTCGGACAAACACCCCTTGGGACCTTAATGAATTTTTTTAAATTTCCTAAAGTTTCTATATTTTGCAAACTTTATTTTTTTCCACCCTGTTCCCAAACAGCACTTTTGTTTATATTTGCAGGAGATCAAGCCCTCCGATAGGGCCTTCGACTGTCAAAAATTTGTGTTCGGACAAACACCCCTTGGGACCTTAATGAATTTTTTTAAATTTCCTAAAGTTTCTATGTTTTGCAAACTTTATTTTTTTCCACCCTGTTCCCAAACAGCACTTTTGTTTATACTTGCAGGAGATCAAGCCCTCTAATAGGGCTTTCGACTGTCAAAAATTCGTGTTCGGACAAACACCCCTTGGGACCTTAATGAATTTTTTTAAATTTCCTAAAGTTTCTATATTTTGCAAACTTTATTTTTTTCCACCCTGTTCCCAAACAGCACTTTTGTTTATATTTGCAGGAGATCAAGCCCTCTAATAGGGCCTTCTACTGTCAAAAATTCGTGTTCGGACAAACACCCCTTGGGACCTTAATGAATTTTTTAAAATTTCCTAAAATTTCTATATTTTGCAAACTTTATTTTTTTCCACTCTGTTCCCAAACAGCACTTTTGTTTATATTTGCAGGAGATCAAGCCCTCTAACAGGGCCTTCTACTGTCAAAAATTCGTGTTAGGACAAACACCCCTTGGGGCCTTGATGAATTTTTTAAAATTTCCTAAAGTTTCTATATTTTGCAAAGTTTATTTTTTTCCACCCTGTTCCCAAACAGCACTTTTGTTTATATTTGCAGGAGATCAAGCCCTCCGATAGGGCCTTCGACTGTCAAAAATTTGTGTTCGGACAAACACCCCTTGGGACCTTAATGAATTTTTTTAAATTTCCTAAAGTTTCTATATTTTGCAAACTTTATTTTTTTCCACCCTCTTCCCAAACAGCACTTTTGTTTATGTTTGCAGGAGATCAAGCCCTCTGATAGGGCCTTCGACTGTCAAAAATTTGTGTTCGGACAAACACCCCTTGGGACCTTAATGAATTTTTTTAAATTTCCTAAAGTTTCTATATTTTGCAAACTTTATTTTTTTCCACCCTGTTCCCAAACAGCACTTTTGTTTATATTTGCAGGAGATCAAGCCCTCTAACAGGGCCTTCTACTGTCAAAAATTCGTGTTAGGACAAACACCCCTTGGGGCCTTAATGAATTTTTTAAAATTTCCTAAAGTTTCTATATTTTGCAAACTTTATTTTTTTTCACCCTCTTCCCAAACAGCACTTTTGTTTATGTTTGCAGGAGATCAAGCCCTCTGATAGGGCCTTCGACTGTCAAAAATTTGTGTTCGGACAAACACCCCTTGGGACCTTAATGAATTTTTTTAAATTTCCTAAAGTTTCTATATTTTGCAAACTTTATTTTTTTCCACCCTGTTCCCAAACAGCACTTTTGTTTATATTTGCAGGAGATCAAGCCCTCTAATAGGGCCTTCTACTGTCAAAAATTCGTGTTCGGACAAACACCCCTTGGGACCTTAATGAATTTTTTAAAATTTCCTAAAATTTCTATATTTTGCAAACTTTATTTTTTTCCACTCTGTTCCCAAACAGCACTTTTGTTTATATTTGCAGGAGATCAAGCCCTCTAACAGGGCCTTCTACTGTCAAAAATTCGTGTTAGGACAAACACCCCTTGGGGCCTTAATGAATTTTTTAAAATTTCCTAAAGTTTCTATATTTTGCAAACTTTATTTTTTTCCACCCTGTTCCCAAACAGCACTTTTGTTTATATTTGCAGGAGATCAAGCCCTCCGATATGGCCTTCGACTGTCAAAAATTTGTGTTCGGACAAACACCCCTTGGGACCTTAATGAATTTTTTTTAAATTTCCTAAAGTTTCTATATTTTGCAAACTTTATTTTTTTCCATCCTGTTCCCAAACAGCACTTTTGTTTATATTTGCAGGAGATCAAGCCCTCTAATAGGGCCTTCGACTGTCAAAAATTTGTGTTCGGACAAACACCCCTTGGGACCTTAATGAATTTTTTTAAATTTCCTAAAGTTTCTATATTTTGCAAACTTTATTTTTTTCCACCCTGTTCCCAAACAGCACTCTTGTTTATATTTGCAGGAAATCAAGCCCTCTAGTAGGGCCTTCTACTGTCAAAAATTCGTGTTCGGACAAACACCCCTTGGGACCTTAATGAATTTTTTTAAATTTCCTAAAGTTTCTATATTTTGCAAACTTTATTTTTTTCCACCCTGTTCCCAAACAGCACTTTTATTTATATTTGCAGGAGATCAAGCCCTCTAATAGGGCCTTCTACTGTCAAAAATTCGTGTTCGGACAAACAACTCTTGGGGCCTTAATGAATTTTTTAAAATTTCCTAAAATTTCTATATTTTGCAAACTTTATTTTTTTCCACTCTGTTCCCAAACAGCACTTTTGTTTATATTTGCAGGAGATCAAGCCCTCTAACAGGGCCTTCTACTGTCAAAAATTCGTGTTAGGACAAACACCCCTTGGGGCCTTAATGAATTTTTTAAAATTTCCTAAAGTTTCTATATTTTGCAAACTTTATTTTTTTCCACCCTGTTCCCAAACAGCACTTTTGTTTATATTTGCAGGAGATCAAGCCCTCCGATAGGGCCTTCGACTGTCAAAAATTTGTGTTCGGACAAACACCCCTTGGGACCTTAATGAATTTTTTTAAATTTCCTAAAGTTTCTATATTTTGCAAACTTTATTTTTTTCCACCCTGTTCCCAAACAGCACTTTTGTTTATATTTGCAGGAGATCAAGCCCTCCGATAGGGCCTTCGACTGTCAAAAATTTGTGTTCGGACAGACATCCCTTGGGACCTTAATGAATTTTTTTAAATTTCCTAAAGTTTCTATATTTTGCAAACTTTATTTTTTTCCACCCTGTTCCCAAACAGCACTTTTGTTTATATTTGCAGGAGATCAAGCCCTCCGATAGGGCCTTCGACTGTCAAAAATTTGTGTTCGGACAAACACCCCTTGGGACCTTAATGAATTTTTTTAAATTTCCTAAAGTTTCTATATTTTGCAAACTTTATTTTTTTCCACCCTGTTCCCAAACAGCACTTTTGTTTATATTTGCAGGAGATCAAGCTCTCCGATAGGGCCTTCGACTGTCAAAAATTCGTGTTCGGACAAACACCCCTTGGGGCCTTAATGAATTTTTTTAAATTTCCTAAAGTTTCTATATTTTGCAAACTTTATTTTTTTCCACCCTGTTCCCAAACAGCACTTTTGTTTATATTTGCAGGAGATCAAGCCCTCTAATAGGGCCTTCTACTGTCAAAAATTCGTGTTCGGACAAACAACTCTTGGGGCCTTAATGAATTTTTTAAAATTTCCTAAAGTTTCTCTGTTTTGCAAACTTTATTTTATTCCTTCATGTTCCCAAAGCTCTCAAGCTCTCCGATAGGGCCTTCGACTGTCAAAAATTTGTGTTCGGACAAACACCCCTTGGGACCTTAATGAATTTTTTTTAAATTTCCTAAAGTTTCTATATTTTGCAAACTTTATTTTTTTCCACCCTGTTCCCAAACAGCACTTTTGTTTATATTTGCAGGAGATCAAGCCCTGTGATAGGGCCTTCGACTGTCAAAAATTTGTGTTCGGACAAACACCCCTTGGGACCTTAATGAATTTTTTTAAATTTCCTAAAGTTTCTATATTTTGCAAACTTTATTTTTTTCCACCCTGTTCCCAAACAGCACTTTTGTTTATATTTTCAGGAAATCAAGCCCTCTAGTAGGGCCTTCTACTGTCAAAAATTCGTGTTCGGACAAACACCCCTTGGGACCTTAATGAATTTTTTTAAATTTCCTAAAGTTTCTATATTTTGCAAACTTTATTTTTTTCCACCCTGTTCCCAAACAGCACTTTTATTTATATTTGCAGGAGATCAAGCCCTCTAATAGGGCCTTCTACTGTCAAAAATTCGTGTTCGGACAAACAACTCTTGGGGCCTTAATGAATTTTTTAAAATTTCCTAAAGTTTCTCTGTTTTGCAAACTTTATTTTATTCCTTCCTGTTCCCAAACAGCACTTTTGTTTATATTTGCAGGAGATCAAGCTCTCCGATAGGGCCTTCGACTGTCAAAAATTCGTGTTCGGACAAACACCCCTTGGGACCTTAATGAATTTTTTTAAATTTCCTAAAGTTTCTATATTTTGCAAACTTTATTTTTTTCCACCCTGTTCCCAAAGAGCACTTTTGTTTATACTTGCAGGAGATCAAGCCCTCTAATAGGGCTTTCGACTGTCAAAAATTCGTGTTCGGACAATCACCCCTTGGGACCTTAATGAATTTGTTTATATTTCCTAAAGTTTCTATGTTTTGCAAACTTTATTTTTTTCCACCCTGTTCCCAAACAGCACTTTTGTTTATACTTGCAGGAGATCAAGCCCTCTAATAGGGCTTTCGACTGTCAAAAATTCGTGTTCGGACAAACACCCCTTGGGACCTTAATGAATTTTTTTATATTTCCTAAAGTTTCTATATTTTGCAAACTTTATTTTTTTCCACCCTGTTCCCAAACAGCACATTTGTTTATACTTGTAGGAGATCAAGCCCTCTAATAGGGCTTTCGACTGTCAAAAATTCGTGTTCGGACAAACACCCCTTGGGACCTTAATGAATTTTTTTAAATTTCCTAAAGTTTCTATATTTTGCAAACTTTATTTTTTTCCACCCTGTTCCCAAACAGCACTTTTGTTTATATTTGCAGGAGATCAAGCCCTCCGAAAGGGCCTTCGACTGTCAAAAATTCGTGTTCGGACAAACACCCCTTGGGACCTTAATGAATTTTTTTAAATTTCCTAAAGTTTCTGTTTTGCAAACTTTATTTTTTTCCACCCTGTTCCCAAACAGCACTTTTGTTTATACTTGCAGGAGATTAAACCCTCTAATAGAGCTTTCGACTGTCAAAAATTCGTGTTCGGACAAACACCCCTTGGGACCTTAATGAATTTTTTTATATTTCCTAAAGTTTCTCTGTTTTGCAAACTTTATTTTATTCCACCCTGTTCCCAAACAGCACTTTTGTTTATATTTGCAGGAGATCAAGCCCTCTAATAGGGCCTTCGACTGTCAAAAATTCGTGTTTGGACCTTCGGTTTGGACAAACACCTTTTGGGACCTTGACGAATTTAGGATTTTTTTCTAAGTGATCCATGTATCAACTTTAAATTTATGTCATCCCGGTGTTCGAAGATTAAACAAGTTACAAATAAAATTTGAAGTCGCTCAACACACGCGTTTTCTTTTTTTATCATGTCATTTCAGACGATATTAGTGACTTTCATGACTAGTTTAGATACATACCATCTAGCTCGGACACAAAATTTGTGCACTTTTTGACGATCGGATAGTTCAGCAACTGTCTACTAGGGTCGCCCTATAACACATTTGGAAATAAAGGTGAGCCAATGCAACCAAAAAATGGCCATCAATGAAAGCAGCCACATATTTTTGGAACAGAGTTATGTAACTTTTGCATTTGTAATAAGAAGTGTTGTCGTTGACATACGCTTTCTCACTTTAGAACGGCAGGGTTTTGATCTCTAGAATAATAAAAATACTTGGTCGGAACTAAAAATACACAACAATAACAAACGTCTGTTTCAAAACTATAAAAACAACTGTCATATTTCACAATTGGTTTTCTCTTTTCTTATTTAATCAGTGGGGTTTTTTGGTAATTTTTTTTAAAGGGAAGGTGTAAATTCAAAAAAATTAAAAAATGTGAATTCCAAAACATTTAATATGAGAACAAAGAAATCCGAACAAATGAAAACTGTGTTATTACAAAAACTTGGATAATCCAGAAACACAATAAAAAACATTGACTACCATTTTAAATGAAAATTCTTGAAATTTTTTCGGATTGAACCTGTTTACCTCTGTTTCAAAACTATGGAAATATCAACGTCGCATTTTATCTCAAGTTAGTTGTTATAAATAATTCATGTACATCAAAAAATTAATAGCTAATGTAATTTATAGTTTCAATGAGAGATCTAATCATTAATAACTATTTTACATTTCTGTCAACTTTATTTAAAAAAATAATTTGGTAAAATGCAACGTTGGCGTTTATACAGGGATGTTTTTTATTAGTATACATTGCCCTATGTATACAGTTAAAAAAACCGAGTCAATTTCATTGTTACTATGACGATTACGATTAGGCCGTAGGTCTAGGTGCAGGCCACCAATATTACAAAAACTTTAATATCCCAAAATAAAGAATAAACTTTGCAAAACAATAAAATAAATGTAATTAGATGACGCATCAAACCAAGGAAAATATTAAATAATCAAAGCAAGTGCTAAAAAGGCCCTCCTTGCACTTCCAAACAATAGCTCTAGTCTGATACTTTGACCAGTTTGGCACGAATAATACTTTTTGTAACATCTATTAGCTGTTTCAAAACTGTGTAAACGCCAACGTTGGATTTTACCAAATTATTTTTTTAAATAAGGTTGATAAAAATGTAAAATAGTTATATCTCTCATTGAAACTATTGAAACTTGTTAAGATGCAATTCAGCACGCTATACAACCAATTATACAATTAGTGCTAGTGACTTTTTGATTTAAGTTGGTAATGTAAGTAAGTTAAGTTTGTAATGGCGTCAAGCACGAAGCATGTAGTCTTTGTTTAAATAAATCGTTGTTGTTAAATCACTTTATATATCATTCATCGTACCACGTACCTCAACAAAACTGGATCATAAAATTTTTATATCGGTCCCTAATTATTATTTCAATGATAATGATAATGATTTGGGTTTATTCCATGCAAAAATTTGACCTTAGGGATGTTATTTGCCAAAGACCTTTTTGCTCTGTGTGAATTGTAATTTTGGTTGCCTGCACTTAGGCTAATTTACGGCCCAATCGTAATCGTCATAGTAACAATGAAATTGATTCGTTTCTTTTTTAACTGTATACATAGGGCAATGTATACTAATAAAAAAACATCCCTGTGTAGTTTTGAAACAGCTAATAAATGCATTATTAAATGATTACATGACCAAATTGAACTAATTTGATTGGTCTATTTGCGTTAACTTTTAACAACCAATTAAAATTTAATGAAGCTCTCGATAACCAGTCCCTCGAACGGCCCTAAATTTTAGTTTGTAGTTTTGTGAAAATTGGGTTGTAGTAAAATTTTAATTTTCAATACACAAATTTGTTAATTTCGTTTACTAATTTTCTTTTGATAAAAACTCGTTTTTTTAGGTTTTGATATTTAATATTATACAGGGTGCTTAAAAAGTGGTGCACCAACTCAATGGCACGTTGTTGAGAAGCATGTGTAGATTACGGGAAAAATCTTGAAAAAATTCCTAGTCATATTTTAAAAAATCTGGAGCTACAAACTTATTTTGTTAACTTCTTCAGTTTTCATTATTTTTTTTATTTTTTAATGTTTTTATGTTGTAGTGTAAGACCAAAAAGGAATATTCTAGAATTAATTATTGCTTAATGCTGACAGCGTAGTTGGTTTTAGGACATCCAAATATTGTAAAGTAGTCGATAAGTAATCGTCGAGTAGTCGTGTAGTGAAGACACAATATAGTTGTCTCAATAAAATATTGCTTCAAACGAACCTGATTCTTTCGTTCGTCCCACAACCCTAAGACGAACATTACAATGTTTCACACTATGTATCCATTCCCTAACAAAACGATAAATAATTATTTTTAAATTTACTATCAGACATTTGCTAAAAAATCTAATTTGATTAACTTTTATTATAATATAAATGGTACCGTAACTTGAAACGTGCAATAAAATTACGGACTTAGGCATAGTTATGGATAGTGGTTTGACCTTTACACCTCATACTATTCAGCTAACTAGTAGTGCATTAAAGACTCTGGGCTTTATATGTACAGGGTGTTTCAAGTTTTAGGTCCAGTCAAAAAATAAATACTTCTAGTATTCCAAAATAAAAAATATATATCGCAAACGATAGAGTTTCTAACACGCTTCAATTTGATGCTTTGCTGATATCCCAAATTTTCATGATATAAGCGTAAAACGCAAAAAACTACATTAAAATTTTTTTTTTCAAATTATTCCAATAATTTTTTTATAATAAAATTCCTCCTATTTTTTAAGTAAGACTTCCGAAACTGAAACAGTAAAAAACCCAAGGCGTATTGAGCAATTGAAATTTCAATTTGCAAAAAAAAAGGGCATTTTTTAATTGACAAGTAAAATTTTAGTCTGACAGTTAATGACGTTTCAATTTTTTGTGAATCAAGCAAAGACACGAGCTCTGTTTTTTCAAAGGTGACTAAGATAAAACATTTATTTGATCTTTTGCAAATTGAAATTTCAATTGCTCAATACGCCTTGGGTTTTTTACTGTTTCAGTTTCGGAAGTCTCACTTAAAAATAGGAGGAATTTTATTATGAGAAAACGATTGCAATAATTTGGAAACAAAAAATTTTTTATCTAGTTTTTCACAATTCACGCTCATACCATGAAAATTTCGTATAACATTAAAGCATCAAATTGAAGCGTGTTAGAAACTCTATCGTTTGAGATATATTTTTTTTCTTTTGGACAACTAGAAGTATTTATTTTTTGACTGGACCTAAAACTTGAAACACCCTGTAGAAATACAAAAGAATTTACTAATGTATTGTAATGACCCACGCTTGCCGCCAAATTTGAAAGAACGCGGGAAAATTGAATTCAAAAGTTTGGCCAAAATAAGATCGTCATTTTACGGCGGAAAGTAGAACCTACGTCGTGTGGATAACAAATGGCGGCTGCGTTCGGATGCGACCGTATGGGGTTCGAATGGGAGAATACAATAATACAACCAGTTGGAAGGGAGCATTATTTTATTGTTTGATTCTTGCAGCAAATCGTAAAATAAATTGAATAATTATAATGATCATACAGTAACTGTTTAGCAGGAGTGTCGAGACTTTCGGACAAATCACACTTAATATTTACACTACTAAAACAAAAATAAATAAAAACAAATAAAATAAACCAACACCAAACTAACAACTACCGTCACCTCGATTAAGCAAATAAAGCACCAAATATTTACTGCAAGAAGGACCGGATAAAACCTTCCCCAAACCGTATCCACAATAAAACGTCCGGCTATTCTCTTTGTTTTTCTAACCACAAATAACAAAAGTTAAAATATAAAGCTACCCCTAAGGCGTCGAGAGGTTGTATTTCATGTGACAAATAAACGGTATAAAAAAAACGACAAGTATGCCAGTACGCGAAACCTTCGGGGTCAGATGAATTACCCAAACCAATAGAAATGCACCCAGAGGCAAGTAGCTGTAGCAACTACTATCTACCACCTCCTTCCTCATCACACCGGAGTGAACAACCACCTGAACCGAACGTAACCACTGCATCTTAGGGTTACCTGAAGGTAGAGAATGATAATGGCATGAACCTTTCGCTGCAAACCCACAACAGCGGCGCCAACTATCGTGGGGCACAGCCTCGAGGCCCAAGCACTAGTCTTCTCCCCGGGGGTGTCAATGAAGCACTCATCATACAAATGTGCTATGTTAGGGACACTGTAGCAACTACTATTATCCCCCATTGTCCTATCCGGCTGTAAAGACCCAGCCATTAAAAGTTCTCTTGATTGAACTACCCAGGCAAAGTTAAATTTTGAAATCAAACATCACTCTTTCAGTCGCAATCTCCAAATTACGCACAGATAAAATAATGATTAATAATTTCACAATGGATGTGTGATTTAAAAACAATATGACTTTTCAGAGTGAACAAATTAAGTAGAGATTTAAGAATTAAGGTCACAAATTAAGATTTTACTTCCGCGTACTCTCTCTCGACGCGCCCCCACAACAAAAGACTCATGATTTCGCAGGTGAATAACATAAAATTAAACAAATTAACAAGAACGGGGGTTCTTTTCAATCCTAGCAACATAAAAGTAAGAAAACATGCACATGCAACAAGTTAACTCAGTAACGAGGGTGGCGTCCTTTCGGCGTCTCTCCGTAGCGTCCCCACGCTCGGCCGTATCTTGGAATATCTCACTCGGGACAAGACATCCGAGCCTAAAATACCTAGAGAAACTTTGAATACAATAAGAGTACCTGTTGATCGATAAATAATCCCTCTAAAGCTTCTTTAAACTTTTAAACAACTATTTCTCGCAACACAACACTCGAACCATGTCTTCCACTTGGGGTAGTCTAAGAACGACTGACTTCCCGCCGATTTATTTCCTCCCTCCTTTTTCTTGAGGATGCATTCCGGTGCACCCTTGCATCGCTCAAACGCACCAGTCTCTTGGCATTGTAATACCGGAAAATTTGAATTTGAACCGCGTTACTTCAGTATCTTGCATTAAAACTTTATTTTATGCTATTGTTAGGTCTAAGCTTGAATATTGTTGTGTTGTTTGGTGTCCGTTCTACCGGTTTTATGTAAATGTTTTGGAAAATATTTTAAGAAAATTTTGTAAGTACTTATATTTTAAAATTTATAATAGATATCCTATAAGGCACTGTGATCAAAGTGATCTTTTAAAAAATGTAAATGAAAGCACCTTATTAACCCCCAGTTTCCTGAACGAGTTATCGTTAGATATAAATACTGTCGGTTCCATAATTTCGATAGAAACACCAATCAGATCATCTCTACCTAAGCAACTATCCAACCGATAAAATTTATCTAACGATAAATCGTTCAAGAAACCGGGGGTTACTAGGAGAAATGTTCTTTGTATTATTTTTCTACAAAAATTTTTATGTGGTGAGATTATCAGCTCTGATCTTCTGGATCAAGTGAACATTATAGTACCTAGAGCTAACAACCGAAATCCTCTTACATTTTATTTTTCCACCCCTAATACCTTTCATCATCTGAATTCTCCACTTTTTAAATGTTTTAAATTATACAATAATATTACAATAGATTTATTTACAATATTTATTATTTACAATAATTTCCAAACTAAAACTGTAAAGGTCAAACTACTAGAATATTTTTCTTCGTAATTTATAATGTTTTGTATATTTTGATTGTCTCAATTTTGTCAATTTTGTTCTTCTTTAGTATTTCTTTTTATATATTATATTATTATATTTGTAAGGACTACTCGTCAGTTTATTATATTGTCCACTATAGACTAAGAAGTCTGTTGGAAATAAATTCTATTATTATAAAAAATTAAAATTCACCAAAAAAATCACAAAATTTAGATGTGCCAACACTGGGAATTATTTCCTAGGAAACCGTTTCAAAATTAATTTATTTGTATTGTTGATCAAATTCTATCGCGATATTTAAAATTTGTTATTTACTAATAATTTTAATACAAAGAATTTTTTTGCGATTTTTACCTTTATATAAAGGTAAAAATCTCTACCACATACCATTGAGTTGATGCGCCACTTTTTAAGCACACTGTATGCACTCTGGTGTGTTATGTAAGCGAACTAAATTTTCAAATTATAGTTAATATGTTGTGCCAAATAAAGTTTTTCAAATTGTTACTTAAAAAAATTGTATAGTTGATCCGTTGATCGACGGCATTTACAAATGAAATTCGCATAAATAAAAAACAGAGCAAAGCTTTTATAAAAATTTGTTGTATTAGTAATTGCTTTCTGAAGGCAAATACTAATACTAGTCAAAAGAGTAACATCTCGAAACAAAAAATAAAAATAAAAAATAAGTAAAACGGCAATATCTTGCTATTTTTTTTACACTGCATACAAAATTTTGAAAAGTTGTAAAACATTGAATTTCCAATCTCTAATTTTCTCAAAAAGTTAAAATTTTTAAATGTGCCACTGTTGTAGCTAACGAGCGATACCATACTAGACAGATAGACAGACAGCGATTTACTCATCGACTCAATTTTTAATTAAAATGGTAGAAGCTTTCATAATTTTTTGTTGCAGTCTTGTTTCACAAGTGATGGGTTGCTTCAACCTTTACATTGTTTCTCTTGAAATAAGAGCTACTCTTTGCTAGAATTCTTTTGACTAAATAAGTTCATTTAAGTTCTCGATACGAGGTACCGCCACGATCCGGCGACAAATTTTGCATCCTTTACCCCCACCTCGATTTACCGTTGTGCTAAAAAACAAGACGCGGCACTTAAAAATTCAATAAGGTCCCAAGGGGTGTTTGTCCGAACACGAATTTTTGATAGTCGAAAGCCCTATTGGAGAGCTTAATCTCCTGCAAATATAAACAAAAGTGCTGTTTGGGAACAGGGAGGAAAAAAAAAAAGTTTGCAAAAAAGAGAAACTTTAGGAAATTTTAAAAAATTCATTAAGGCCCCAAGGGGTGTTTGTCCGAACACGAATTTTTGACAGTAGAAGGCCCTATTAGAGGGCTTGATCTCCTGCAAATATAAACAAAAGTGCTGTTTGGGAACAGGGTGGAAAAAAATAAAGTTTGCAAAATATAGAAATTTTAGGAAATTTAAAAAAATTCATTAAGGTCCCAAGGGGTGTTTGTCCGAACACGAATTCTTGACAGTCGAAAGCCCTATTAGAGGGCTTGATCTCCTACAAGTATAAACAAAAGTGCTGTTTGGGAACAGGGTGGAAAAAAATAAAGTTTGCAAAATATAGAAACTTTAGGAAATTTAAAAAAATTCATTATGTCCCAAGGGGTGTTTGTCCGAACACAAATTTTTGACAGTCGAAGGCCCTATCAGAGGGCTTGATCTCCTGCAAATATAAAAAAAGTGCTGTTTGGGAACAGGGTGGAAAAAAATAAAGTTTGCAAAATATAGAAACTTTAGGAAATTTAAAAAAATTCATTAAGGTCCCAAGGGGTGTTTGTCCGAACACAAATTTTTGACAGTCGAAGGCCCTATCGGAGGGCTTGATCTCCTGCAAATATAAACAAAAGTGCTGTTTGGGAACAGGGTGGAAAAAAATAAAGTTTGCAAAATATAGAAACTTTAGGAAATTTGAAAAAATTCATTAAGGCCCCAAGGGGTTGTTACCTAAGTAACACAAGTTGGTGCCAGCCGGCTCTGGGTGTTGGGCGTGGGTGATCACAAAGAACTATAAACCGAAGTTATTGGGCGCCACTAGTTGTATAACCCCAACTAGAGGGAAAAAAAAGAAAGGAAAGAAAAAGGGGTTTCCCCGAAATTAAATTTTAATGGATTAAAATATTATATAACAAAAATTTAAAAAAATGTAGGAAATTAAAAATTATTAAAGAAATAAAAAAAGTACTATTCTATCTACGCTGGACAAGTAGACAGGAGAAAAGTGATTCTCTTATACCGATCACGTGCTCGGAATATTATTCTTTGTCGGCCGCAAACTCATAGATCTATGTTTTGTGACTGATATCGATAAGCGCAAAATTAATAACCGAATCTACCAACCGATATGTCCAGAGACGATTTACAACGAAATTATATATATTAAATTACAAAATGAAATCAGCAAAATTACTTTTGATCGTGAGGCGATCAAAAAAAAAATGGAAGAAAGAGAATACACGAGGCAGCAAAAAGGCTCGAGGTTAGGGGGTTCCGGCGCGTCCGTAATTAACAAAGGCTTGCCTGACCATCTTTTCGATGAGGGGCTCCCTCAGAGGTAGCTGTTGACCTCGCAGATGGCGGGTTTGGTGATAACGGCGAAGGACCACGTCCGGAACGAGAGATTATGGGATGTTAGGTCCCCTCGAAGGTTTTACTTCCCCAATTTGAAGCCTTTAAATCGAAATACACACTGAACCAAGAAAACAAAGAAAAGGGCTCATCAGAATCAATTCGGTACCTTTGATGTTGGGCGGCTTCCTCGTGTTAGCAAAAGAATTTTGTCCTGCGAATCCGACTATCCGACTACGGCGATGGTGCGAGCATTTACCACGAAAATCTTAGTGAAGCTGCACTCACAACGAATCACTCCATACGATACTTAAATTTTCACACTCGATGACCGCAAATCTCCACAATAATGTGAGATGATCTAAAATCTGATCACTCGAGATGACTCCCACAACGGAGCTAGGACAAAAGTGCTAGAACGATTTCCGTTCGGAGTTTTAAAGAACGAGACTCAGAAAAAAGTGAAACGGAAACGAAAATTTAAAATTTACGCGCTAAACAGAAGATAAGAGGAAAACTAGGGAGTTTAGAAAGGTAACTAAGATTGACAATTACAGGTTAGATTCAAATTCAAAACAGATAAGAAAATGTAAACAATGACATGGGCAATTAAACTAAGGCCCCCATAGCCCACATGGGAACCCCTAGGGCAGGCAAAAGGAAATAAGGAGGCTATCCGGCCCTAACGGATAGCATTTCCGACGATTTTCCCAACTAAGTTATCAAGGTACCAACCTACGGTTTTAACCAGAAACATTTTCAGGACAGTGGGCACTAAAAGGCTGCGACATTCAAGTTTGCCCACAACTGAATGCGGGACGCACCGAGCCACATATAAGGAAGAAAAAAACATTTCTTTGTAAGGTTGACAAAAAAAAAAGCGGACATCACAGAAGGAACAGGAACATTGACGCTCCGACGTCAGCCGTTCACTCTGACGCCGTTAAGGGCATTAAAATTACACCCTGACCCGCCCTTCTAAGTCAGGGTGGATTTTTCAAACGTAACAGGGTGTTTGTCCGAACACGAATTTTTGACAGTAGAAGGCCCTATTAGAGGGCTTGATCTCCTGCAAATATAAACAAAAGTGCTGTTTGGGAACAGGGTGGAAAAAAATTAAGTTTGCAAAATATAGAAACTTTAGGAAATTTAAAAAAATTCATTAAGGTCCCAAGGGGTGTTTGTCCGAACACAAATTTTTGACAGTTGAAGGCCCTATCGGAGGGCTTGATCTCCTGCAAATATAAACAAAAGTGCTGTTTGGGAACAGGGTGGAAAAAAATAAAGTTTGCAAAATATAGAAACTTTAGGAAATTTTAAAAAATTCATTAAGGCCCCAAGGGGTGTTTGTCCGAACACGAATTTTTGACAGTCGAAGGCCCTATTAGAGGGCTTGATCTTCTGCAAGTATAAACAAAAGTGCTGTTTGGGAACAGGGTGGAAAAAAATAAAGTTTGCAAAACATAGAAACATTAGGAAATTTAAAAAAATTCATTAAGGTCCCAAGGGGTGTTTGTCCGAACACGAATTTTTGACAGTCGAAGGCCCTATTAGAGGGTTTGATCTCCTGCAAATATAAACAAAAGTGCTGTTTGGGAAGAGGGTGGAAAAAATCAGTTTGCATTGCCTCATTATGAGAATAAAAAATGCAGAAATTAAATGCAGTTAAGTTTTAATTTGTATGGGAATTACATCAGAATGGTCAGGAGATGTTTACAACTGTGATTTGCAAGTCAGCGCGGCAGCTAATTCATGTTTTTATAATGATTTAAGTTTATTCTTATAATTTTCCTGGTGTGAACTTGGCTGTAGAAAGGGGAAATGGTGCCAGCTCCAAGCGCGCAGCGATTGTCTGGTTGACTGTAATTTCCATGGTGCCAGCACCATTTTTGGTGCTATCTTCACCGACATGCACCATTTCCCCACCATTCTCGTTTTCTACAGCCAAGTTCACACGAGGAAAATTATAAGAACAAACTTAAATCATTATATAATAATATAATGATACTATAATGATAATAATACTTACAAAATGTTCTTAAAATACTTTCCAAAACATTTACATAAAACTGGTAGAACGGACACCAAACAACACAACAATATTCAAGCTTAGACTTAACAAGAGCATAAAATAAAGTTTTAATGCAAGATACATTAGTAAATTCTTTTGTATTTCTACATATAAAGCCCAGTCTTTAATGCACTACAAGTTAGCTGAATAATATGAGGTGTAAAGGTCAAACCACTATCCATAACTATGCCTAAGTCCGTAATTTTATTGCACGTTTCAAGTACAGTACCATTTATATTTTAATAAAAGTTAATCAAATTAGATTTTTTAGCAAATGTCTGATAGTAAATTTAAAAATAATTATTTATCGTTTTGTTAGGGAACGGTTACTTAGTGTGAAACATAAAAACATTAAAAAATTAAAAAATAATGAAAACTGAAGAAGTTAACAAAATAAGTTTGTAGCTCCAGATTTTTTTAAATATGACTAGGAATTTTTTCAAGATTATTCTCGTAATCTACACATGCTTCTCAACAACGTGCCATTGAGTTAGTGCGCCACTGTTTAAGCACCCTGTATAATATTAACTATCAAAATTTGAAAAAAGCGAGTTTTTATCAAAAGAAAATTAGTAAACGAAATTAACAAACTTTTGTATTGAAAATTAAAATTTTACAACAATCCAATTTTCACAAAACTACAAACTAAAATTTAGGGCCGTTCGAGGGGCTGATTATCGAGAGCTTCATTAAATTTTAATTGGTTGTTAAAAGTTAACGCAAATAGACCATTTTATATTTTTATAATTCATTCATTTATCTACAATTTGCCCAGTCGTTTACTGTAACTAGGCGTTTTATAATACGCCTGATTTTACAATTAGCCTACGACATAATATGCAAGGTAGTTGTAAAAAATGATAAGAAAAAAAAATCTAAGTTGCATCATAAGAATAGTTAAAACTAACAAAAAGAATATCACCTAATTTCTGAGATATAAGTATTTTAGAAAGTTTTAGTCGCTTATAAAAACATTTTAAGTTAAGAAAACACAGCTTTAGTTTAGAAAAATGTGAAATTAACAGCTTCAAAAAATTGTCTGGCGGCAGCTATTCCAGATACCGTTGCCGGCAGCGGTGACCGGAAATATGCGCACAGGAAATAAGCGCACCGGAAATAAGCGCACAGAAAAAAGCACACAAGGAAAAAAGCGTACAAAGAAAAAAGCGTACAAAGAGAAAAGCGCACAAGGAATAAAGCGCATAAGGAATAAAGCGCACAAGGAATGAAGCGCACAAGGAAAGAAGCGCACAAGGAAAAAATCTCACAAGAAAAAAAGCGCTCAAAGAAAAGTACACACATTGAAAAATGCTGTCGCCGAATTAACGGTTCAGTTAAACTAATACATCTTATTTTAAAATGCTTGATAATAAAAGCTCAAGGTTCACAGCAGCTTTAGTTTTTTTTCGTGATTTATTTTCCTTATTTATAACGCACTTGATGAAACTTATTTTTTATCAAATACAGACTGATCCAGAAAAACTGAGTCTGTTGGCAATAGATTTGAAAATATTTTTGTTAATAATTTGCCACACTGCAACCGGGTGCAGTTTTTCTTGACAATTATTTCACGAACAACCCCACAAGATTGTTGAATTTTGTTGCCAACATACTCAGATTTTCTGGATCTGGATTAAACCAAAATTCATGAAAACGAAAGAATTTACAAATAACTGTTATTTTTTGTTGGCGAAACTAATCCATGAAATTACTCATTATATTGAAAATCACATTGTGTAAAATTTTATGTGCTTTTTGTTCTTTTAAATTAATCGTGTGAATTTTTTCATCAAACAACGGAATTATTATTTTCACGTGGGACGCATGTACCTTGGGACAAGGTGTCAACTATGATCGTAAAGCAATAATTTTTCAATATATCATCAAAGGTAGATAGATAGTGTCCTGTCTCAGTTGCTGCGACGATTCGACAAAGTAAACCTGAGATTGGTAATATTTTGTGTTTTAACTGCAACGATTTTACTTTTATCTATCTACGACTGTGTGTATTTAGGATTAGATTAGAGTTTTGTGAAAATTGAAATATATAAACCTATAAATTAATTTCTGGTCATTTTATCACAAATATCAAAAAACTGTATTATCTAATCAAGAAAAAGTTATCAATAAAAGCCACTAAACATTCATAGCAGTCACCTTGGGACAGAACTTTGCATGTATCTTCGGACATTTTTTGTAACAGGTCTCTAAACACAGAAATATTTGGTGAAGATGAATTTTTATAAGTACTTTTGTAACAGATCGTCCAAAAAATGACATTGAAAATAAAGCAGTAGAACACATTTGCGAAGAATAAAGAAATTTGAGTAAATTACCAAATTCAACAGTTGTTGGGGGGCCGAACACGCTAATTTGGTTTCTCAGTCGACTTTATGTTTTTTAATATGTAAGTTTTAATAAATATCTATATATATATATATATATATATATATAAAATTGCTTGTCCTGACTGACTGACCTATCAACGCACAGCCTAGACGGCAAAGGATAGAAACTTGAAATTTTTACAGTAGATAGCTTTTGTAACGTAGGGGTGTACCAAGAAAGGATTTTTGGAAAATCACCCCCTAAGAGGGTGTTAAAAATTGAATAAAAATCCGTCATTTTTTAATTTATATCTTTGAAAATTAGTATTTGGGCTTTCGGTTAAAAATAAAGAAAGACGTGTTTCAGGATTTTTGGAAAATCAACCCCTAAAGGGGTTAAATGGAGAGTTGAATTTAGAATTAGAGTTTAGAAAATCTGTCATTTTTAAAGTTACATTGAACTTACATCCTTGAAAATTAGTATTTGGGCTTTTGGTTAAAAATGAAGAAACACATGTTTCCGGATGGCGTAAGAAAATTTGTATAAATATTCGTAACTCTTGAATTTACATCAATTGAAGCTGGTATTTGGGCTTTCAGTGAAAAGTGAAGAAACTCGTGTTTTAGTTGGAAATACCAACCCCAAGGGGGTTGAACGCGGGTTAGAATTTGTATAAAAATCCGTAATTTTTAATTTGTACCCATGCAAATGGTACTTGAGCTTTCGGTTAAAGATGAAAAACGTGTGTTTAAAAACATTTGGAATTTCCACCCCTAAGGGGGTTAAATATAAAAATCCGTAATTTTTGAACTTATATTTATAAAAATTGGTATTTGGGCATTCGGTGAAAAATAAAGAAACAGGTATTTTATTATTTTCAAAAATTCCACCCCCAAAGAGGGTTAAACATAAAAAATCGTCATTTTTGAAGCTGTATTAATGAAAAATGGTATTTGATCTTTCGGTTAAAAATAAAAAAAGACGTGTTTCTGGATTTTGAAAGTTCCACCCCCAAGAGGGTTGAATATAAAAATATGTCATTTTCGAAGTTATAACCAAGAGAATTGGTATTTGGGCATTCGTCTCAATATAAAAAACGCGTGTTTCAGGTTTGTTGAAAACTCCACTCCAAGGGGGTTAAACAAAAAATCCTTCATTGTTGAAGTTATACATATAAAAAATTCTTTATTGTTGAAGTTATTAATTGATATCTTAGACATTCGGTTAAAAAGGAAGAGGCGAATATTTCAGGATTTTTAGAAATTCCACCCCCAAAAGAGTTCAGCGCAAAACTCCTGCATTTTATTGAAGTCATATCCAAGAAAATTGGCATTTGTTAAAAATAAAGAAAATGTCTTTCAAGATTTTTGAAAATTACATCCACAAGAGGGTTAAACAGGGAATGAGTTGAGAACAAGCAAAATTTACTCGGGTTCGCATTGGGTCACGGTTTTAAAGTTCACAATAAAATTTTGTGTTTCTACTTTTTGTTATACTAAGTTTTGCATTGTTTTTCTGTGTTTCAAAGTCGTTGTGGACATGCGTGCGAAGCCGTGGGCAACTGCTAGTGTTTTTATATTTTGGATATTCTTATTTATTTACTTGTTGTCCCAATGTGCATTTAGCGTTGTCCCAAGGTACAACACAATTTGCAATTAATTGTATCCTTTCAGTTATTAATAAGTAAATACAACGTTAATGTTTAGCGAATTTTTTTCTGAATAGCTAAAGTAAGTAAGTCAATTAAATGTTCCAAAATTATTCGACTAAACAAAAATTAATTTTTATGAAATTTATTAATCATCAGGTCATAGTAACATGTAAGGAATGATAAATTACTATAACAAATATTCGAAATCACTTCAAATTGGTTCAAATAACTTGACAACAAATAATTACCTTTACATATCGTTGGTAACGTAAATTAGATCAATGTTTTGATATGTTTTTTTTTCAGATTGAACATAGGGCTTTATTCAGAGTTAAAAAAATGTCCCTGTATATTTGTCATTTTTATATCTTTTAAGGCTCCAGAATGTGCAGTGCCTTTAAAAAATGTAATTATTGCTAAATACCAAGAAGTGAACGTACGTGTACGTTTGGTTTACTGTGCGATTTTCTTTACCGTAACTAATAAAAATACGGTTAAAAAAAATTTAAATAAAGAAGATACAGGGACGCGAACACCAACCCGGTATACTGTACAGGTTGTTTCACATACTTTTACGAGGTCTACGCCTGTAAAACGCATTCAACAATAAATAGTCCAATACGAACTCCATACAAATTTTGAAAAATTTTATAGTATTCTCTAGTTTGCTCACCCCTTCAAAAATTCTAAAGTTTTTAGTTAGTTAGTGATAAAAATAGATAGATTAGAGTCATATTCATTCCACCTTCTGATAGAACACAATCATGATAATTGCTTCTGAAAAGTAGCAATTTACGATTATAAATAAAACAATGATTAGTTTCACAACTACTATTACTATTATAGATCTCCAAAAATTAAATAAGTAATTAAATGTGTATTGTTTTTTATGTAGTGTTTTGTGACTTTTGTATCTTTGCTATTTTGGACTTTTTGTACATAATAGTATGTACTTTTACCCGGTACACAGGTGCGCTTTATTCCGTGTGCGCTTTTTTCCTTGTGCGCTTTTTTCTTTGTGCGCTTTTTTCTATGAGCTCTTTTGTCCTTGTTCGCTTTTTTCTTTGAGCGCTTTTTTCCTTGTGCCCTTTTTTCTGTGCACTTTTTTCCGGTGCGCTTATTTCCTGTGCGTATATTTCCTAGATTCGTTTTTAAATAAACTATAGACTGTTTCGTCTAAACCGCACACCAGAGGTATTGCGACATTGATCTGATTCATCATATTCATCTGAAATTACTCTTTGTTTCAAAACTACGGAAATGTCAACGTTGCTTTTTACCAAATATTTTTTTTTAAATAAAGTTGACAGAAATGTAAAATAGTTATTAATGATTAGATCTCTCATTGAAACTATAAATTACATTGACTATTAATTTTTTGATGTGCATGAATTATTTATAACAACTAACTTGAAAGAAAATGAGACGTTGATATTTCCATAGTTTTGAAACAGAGGTAATAAACAGGTTCAATTGTTATTGTTGTGTATTTTTAGTTCCGACCAAGTATTTTTATTATTCTAGAGATCAAAAAAACCCTGCCGTCCTAAAGTGAGAAAGCGTATGTCAACGACAACACTTCTTATTACAAATGCAAAAGTTACATAATTGTGTTCGAAAAATATGTGGCTGCTTTCATTGATGGCCATTTTTTGGTTGCATTGGCTCACCTTTATTTCCAAATGTGTTATAGGGCGACCCTAGTAGACAGTTGCTGAACTATCCGATTGTCAAAAAGTGCACAACTAGTGTTCGAGCTAGGTGGTATGTGTCTAAACTAGTCTTGAAAGCCACTAATATCGTCTGAAATGATATGATAAGAAAAGAAAACGAATGTGTGGAGCGACTTCAAATTTTATTTGTAACTTGTTTAATCTTCGAACACCGGGATGACATAAATTTAAAGTTGATACAAGGATCACTTAGAAAAAAAATCCTAAATTCGTTAAGGTCCCAAAAGGTGTTTGTCCAAACCGAAGGTCCAAACATGAATTTTTGCCAGTCGAAGGCCCTATTGAAGGGCTTGATCTCCTGCAAAAATAAACAAAAGTGCTGTTTGGGTACAGGGTGGAAAAAAATAAAATTTGCAAAATAGAGAAACTTTAGGAAATTTTAAAAAATTCATTGAGGTCCCAAGGGGTGTTTGTCCGAACACGAATTTTTGGAGGGCTTAATCTCCTGCAAATATAAACAAAAGTGCTGTTTGGGAAGAGGGCGAAAAAAATCCATTTGCATTGCCTCATTATGAGAATAAAAAATGCAGAAATTAAATGCAGTTAAGTTTTAATTTGTATGGGAATTGTCAGGAGATGTTTACAACTGTGATTTGCAAGTCAGCGTACTTGGCTGTAGAAAACGAGAATGATGGGGAAATGGTGCCAGCTCCAAGCGCCCAGAGATTGTCTGGTTGACTGTAATTTTCATGGTGCCAGCACCATTTTTGGTGCTACAGGGTGCTATCTTCACCAACATCGTTGGCGTCTTTATAGTTTTGAAACAACTAACTATTTGTGTGGTAGTTTGAGTTTCTGACGTTTGGTGTCGTTACATTATTATTATTATTATTATTATTATTATTATTATTATTATTATTATTATTATTATTATTATTATTATTATTATTATTATTATTATTATTATTATTATTATTATTATTATTATTATTATCATTTATAAGAAATTTTCCAACTTAAGTGTGTTGTAACAAAGTTGTGTTATGTTTTTAAATAATCGTGTGAAGACAGCTCAGCGACCTAGCTCCCTCAATTTCCGAAAATACCCGAACTTGAAGCCACTTTCACACTAGCAAAATAGGTATCAATTTTGTAAGTGTATGTCTGGTTGCCTACTTTGAAGACGTTTCATGAAGTGAAAAATTGAAAAAACGCGAAACGCCGTTTCAAATATGAGATTTTAAAAGAGAGAAAAATTTATTAATGGTGAAAAAATCCGTTGTCGGAACAATGTTAAAAAAAATAAAATTTCTAGCTCCAAAAATGCATTATCCCTGTTTTTATCCTATTTCATCCCGAAATCGGTCTTGTCACACAATGCCCTTTTGGTCATTGACACAGCATTAAAAAAGACACTTACTACGAAAAATTTCATATCCAATTTTTTGTCGGAACAATGTAAAAAAATAACCTTTTCTAGCTCCAAAAACACATTATCCCAGTTTTTATCCTATTTCATCCAGAAATCGGTTTTGTCACATGATGCCCTTTTGGCCATTGATACAGCAATAAAAGAGACATTTATTACAAAAAATTTCATAACAAAATTGTTGTCGGAACAATGTTAAAAAAAATAAAATTTTCTAGCTCCAAAAATGCATTATCCCTGTTTTTATCCTATTTCATCCCGAAATCGGTCTTGTCATACAGTAGTGTAAATGGAGGGCTTCTAGAACCTCCCCCCTCCACTACCTATGACATTGACATCGCGTGTGACGTCACACCAGTCACGTTTATGGTGGGGAATTTAAATTTTCAAAATGGCGGAGATTTCAAATATTGGCGGCAAATTCAAAAGTTTAAAATGGCGGAAATTTAAAAAATCCAAATTTTAAAATGGCGGAAATTTAAAAAATCCAAATTTTAAAATGGCGGTAAATGAGGTCACACCAGTCACGTTTATGGTGGGGAATTTAAATTTTCAAAATCTCGGAGATTTCAAATATTGGCGGCAAATTCAAAAAATTAAAATAGCGGAAATTTAAAAAATCTAAATTTTAAAATTGCGGAAATTTAAAAAATCCAAATTTTAAAATGGCGGTAAATTTAAAAATCTAAAATGGCGGTAAATTTAAATATCTAAGATGGCGGCAAATTCAAAAATCCAAATTGCGTCAAATTGCAAAATCTAAAATGGCGGCAAATTAAAAAAAAATCTAAAATAGCGGCAACTTTAAAAATCCAAAATGGCGGCAAATTCAAAAATTCCAAATAGTGGAAAAATTTTAAAATTTAAAATTGCGAAAATAAATTTTATTTAAAAATTTAAAATCGTAATTTAATTTTTTTTAAATATGGAATGAATTTTGGGTTGTCTAACCGTGTTTTGTGTTAAATAAAAAATTGTAATATTAAATAAATACACAGATGGCGCGCATTCGATGGTGGTAGTAGGTGGTACTTATCTACGACGTGATAGAAAATTAGAGAATTCAATTTTATTACTTACAACTAGCAGTTTCAATATTATGGTAACGTTTAAAGTAAAACACAATTTCAAGGACATTTATTTATTTAATAATAATAAACTAAAACTAGGATTTGTGTAAGTCTTTATGACCCCACGCTAACGTGCTAAAACTTTCAGGAATTATATAACGTTTGTCGTCATAGTATGACAGAGCAACTTTGTTTTGATATTCCGTATAAATAACGTGTAAAATTGAATGAAATGTATTCATCGGTCTCATAATTTGTAAATTTGGAGTTGAAACAATTTGATCATAATCATTTTTAGTTAACTGATTAATGATAACATTTTTTTTAATTCCTTTAGCCTTTTTAGTTAGCTCTCTTTCAACATTAACACAGTAGGCCTTTGCCCCTGTACCATAAAATTCCCAAATTACTTTACCTTGATATTCATCTTTCATTTTGCCAATAACAGATGGAGACACTGGCACTCCATGAATGTTATCGACTTTATAATTTGATGTATCAAAAAGGTGTAGATTAGCTTTGATATCATTATAAAAGTTATCACATATTATATTCAAAATGAGTGAATCAGTATCTGTATAAAGTAAACTAGCATTTTCTTTATATTTTTTTCTAATGTAGTTATAAAAGAAATCATACATTATATATTTGGAAATATCTAAAACACTAAAACCGACATATATAGGTTTATTATATTCAATTACTGATTTCTCCATCTGTATTGCCACAAAATTTTCATTAAAAATACTGCAATTTTTAAAATGTGGTCGTGCAATTAGCGTTTCTGCTCCTAACCGTTTGGAGAAATTTTCCCAATGAGTTACTAATTTAATGTCAACCCATTTATCTACAGACTCCATTGTTTTCCCAAAAACGGAATTATTCATTAACTTAAAAAAATCTTTCTCAAAAGCATTTTTTGAGTTGCTTCTCATATTGGAATTTAAATCAATATAAGGTTTTAGCCACGCCGACTGCCTAAATTTTAAAACGCAATGAATTTTTTTTATGTGTAAACCATTTTCTAATGCTTGTTTTAAATTTCGATAGTGAATTACATATTTAAATTTGGGAAAAAAGTGTGGACATAATTTTTTAGCTTTAGCTTTACCGTTCGGTGGAACAATATTTTCAGCGCAAAAAGGTAAATCATTGTGTTCCGAATGCAATTCAATTGGGTACTCAATATCAACTTCAAAAATATATCCTTCGTTAGCCGTATCAGATAAATTCATTATGAAGGATTCATTAATCTCTTTAGGATCATACCAGTGGAAGTTATTTAATGGTAAAAAAGTTGACATAGCACTACCGTACAAATTAGTAGCATCCAAATACATTATATAAGAAGTTGGTTCTAAAGGATTGTATTCAGGCATTAATGCGTTATTAGCTATAGATTTCCTTACATTGCATTGACAAATACCTCCACGAATACCTTTTTTAATAAAACATAACATTTCAATATCTGTCAATAAATCGAGTATTACACCAGTACATTTTAACATAGAATCCCAGCTCAAACCTGGTGCTGTAAAATAATGAGCGGGATCCAAATTATAAACTTTAGAACAAATGTTTCTAAAATTTTCAAAAACATCTGCTAATAACAATGTATCAGATATTAAATAAATGTCTGAATATTCACCTAAGGTTTTACAGTTAAATAAATTCCATACTTTTAATGCACGTTCATAATCTTGTACTGAAATATTTTCTTGTTTTAAAGAATCAAAAAACTTTTCATGTGGTGGTAATTGCGTTTCGTTTAATTTATCAAATGAATCACAGTATGAATATGGAAATACCCCTTTTTGACGTATTAATTCAAATTTACTATCCTGAGAAAAATGTTTTCGCACAATTTTACAATCACTCGAATTTAGATTTTGAGATATTTTATCTAAGGATGAGGCCATAAAACGAAAAGAATCTAAAAATCTCAAACTGAGAAAAACATCTTGTGTTTGTCCATCTCCTTTATCTAAAGTATCAACGAGAATTTTTTTCGAAAATGAGATATAGCGTTCTTTATTTTGGGCAATAGCTTTTAGATTAGCAAAATCATCGGCTAAAGCAGCAATAAACAAGTGAGCATCATAATTTGAAAGATTATGACAAAAAATGGGGATATAGTTTGGTAATTTATAATTTAAATTACATAAAAAGTGTGCTGCGCCTAAAAATTTGCCCGTCAAGTGACAATGATTTCGTACTTTTACTTGATTATCATCTACTTCATTATCACTTACAAAAGGTTCATTACACACATGGCAATGATCTGAAGTGCGGTAAACAAATTTGTCTAAGGGTAACATATTAATAGGAACGATATTTTTTAAACAGTCGTTATATATACGTTTAACATCTGTTTCTAACCATTGAACAAAAAATTTAACTGCATTTGGTCCTCGATATTTTCGTAATGTTGAAAGAGAGTCATCATATGAACATTTAATGTAGTAAGCAAAACTATAAGCCTGATGCATGTGTGTTTGATTTGTAAATGATTGAGATGGGTCTGGATTACAAATGTCTAAAGGTACTAATAGTGATTCAAAATCAAAATAAATAACAAAAGGCGCGCGTAAACTCTTTTCGAAATTCTGGAATTCCAGAATATTACCAGGAACCAGTTTGCCATATTTATTTTTCTTCAAATCATTTGAAGGAAGCTTAGTAACAAGATTGAGACAATCATTTTCCGTATGATAAATGAATTTTTCTTTTGTTGTGAAAAAGATTAAACAACCGTCACATAAAAATTTAACTTGTTTTCGTTTAGAAATCTGTGATCTAACTAATCGTGACATATCCTTAATTAAACAATAATGGGTATTAGACGGTTTTTTATTATCACTAATCAGTAATAAATTAATATGAGTATTTTGTTTTTTTGATGTAAAATAAAATGGCCCAATTACTTGTGATTCCCATTTTTTTAACGTCACAATAGCGGTTAAAAGAATTAAGAATCGTAAACGCATTAAAATTCCGCGAATACTACCACTACCCAAAGTAGGTGGTATATTGCCCCTTTTGCCATTAATTTTTGGTGGTCTGTCAGCTCTTGGAGCCTTAAGTGGGGGCGCTGCCGGTATAGCAAAAGCCGTAAATGACGCAAAAGCAGCAAAACAAAAACTGGAGGAAGAACAAAGACATAATAAGACAATGGAATCTATTGCTATCGGAAAGAAAGGAAGTGGTTTATATCTCATTAAACGTCTTAAAGGATTTGGTCTATACTTGAAAATGTTTCCAAAAAACTATCAATAAAGCTACCTAGGCGTCCGTTAACTGATGAAGATTTAATGAAATTTGCTGCAAGGTAAAACATTCATAATTTTCGTGGAGTGTTTATGAGAGACAACTTACCGTTATCTGGACCGAAAAGATATGAATGTGGCATTGTAAATTTAGATTCTAGCAAAGGATTAGGAACTCACTGGGTAGCTTGTAAGAAAGTAGATAATAACGTATATCATTTTGATAGTTTCGGTAACCTTAAACCACCAATAGAATTGATTGATTATCTCAGAAACTGTCAAATATATTTTAATCATGACCGCTTTCAAAAATTAAATTATAACTGTGGTCATTTATGTTTACAATTTTTATTGAATAAAGAATAAAACCAAGTTGTAGCTATTGTTTATTTTAGTCATGTCTTTAACGTTTACCCTTAAAGGTCGTTCGAGCTTCCTTGAAGCTGACTTTTATCCACCAATAGAAATTAATTCTAATAATAATTATTCATTAGGCTTAATTGGTTTGTTTACATACAACAGTATTCCAAATATTGAAGATGGTGTAAATAATAAACTTTATGTATCATCATCAACAAATCAGAATGAATATCAAGTTTTGAGTATACCTACTGGTTCATATGAAATTGGTGACTTAGAACGATACATTAGAGATAATTTAAAGAAAATAACAGACCCATCAATTAAAATAGAAAAAGCGTTTTCATTGAAACCAAATAATAACACCTTAAAAGCTGAACTAAAAAGTGTTTATTATATTGATTTTAATCATGAAGACAGCATCGGTAGTTTACTAGGGTTTTCCAAAAAAGTTCTAGAACCAAATAAAAAATACGAGTCAGATTTACCTGTAAATATTATTAAGGTAACATCGGTTCGTGTAGAATGTAATATAATAACAGGTTCTTACTACGGAAGTAATAGTTCTCATACAATTTATGAATTTTCTCCATCAGTCGACCCTGGATATGCCATAAATATTGAACCATCAAATCCTATATATTTGCCGATTATAAATAAAAAGATCATTAGTAAATTAGCTATTGAACTTGTAGATCAGAATTCTCAGCCAATTAATTTCAGAGGCGAAGAAGTAGTTGTACGTTTAGAGTTAAAAAATAATGGGCCTAGTTTTTCCTAATATAAATAGCCCCATTCGTCAGCAAAGTTCAGTTTTTATTAAACCCTTAACGACATCAGACAACTTGACATTAAAAAGTGTTCAAATTTTACAATCATTAGGTTATAATGTCAGAAAAGTTAGAAATATTCAACGCACCCCTTTTCGACCAGAGCATAAGTAAAGAAGAAGAACGGACTTATCATCCTCATGTTAAATCATTTGATTATAATGATGAGATAGAGATTGATATTAATCAGCAAGATGCATTTATTTGTATGGCAGACTCTTACCTTTGCATTGAAGGACATTTTGAATTAACGCCGGCTGGCCCCGAGGTAGCAGGGGAATGCAAATTAACAAATAATGCAGGTGTACATTTGTTTGAATCGATAAGTTATGAATTTAATGGTAAAGAAATAGAAAAACTACGAGATCCTGGAACTTTATCGTCAGTTCGAGGATATATTTGTTATAATGAAGATGAATGTAAAGGCTTGATGCTGGCGGGATGGAACCCATCCGGAAATGACATTCAGACAATGGACAGAAATCATAAAAAATTTTGGTTTAGAATACCACTAAGTTTTCTGTTTGGGATATTCCACGATTACAAACACGTCATGATTGGACGTCATAAGATAAGACTCGTGCGTAGTCGTACTGATAAGAACTCTTACGTGGTTATCAATGGAGAAAAGAAAGCAGCTGTGAAAATTAATAACATCAATTTAAAAGTAAAACATATTTTTCCAAACGATAAACTAAAACTCCAATTACTTCAACGGATGAAATCAGATGAGCCCATAACTATTGGCTTTCGTAAATGGGAATTGTATGAGTTACCTGCATTAAGTATAGGTACTAACAAAGAAGTTTGGAGTATTAAAACATCGACAAGAGAGTCCAAGATACGTTATTTTAGCATTTCAAACAGATATTAAAGACAATGAAAGAAAAGATATCTCAAAATTTAATCACATAAATTTGAGAAACTTTCGTGTATGGTTGGGTTCACAGATGTACCCGCATGAAGCATATAATCTTAATTTTGAACAAAATCAGTATCTTGAAGCATATCAAGCATATGTTAATCTTTCTAAAACTCTTAGTCAACATAGCTTATCAAATATTATAAATAATTATGCGATATTTGCAAGTAGAGCTTTATTTATTGTTGATTGCTCAAAACATGATGAATTACTTAAATCATTAACAATTGATGTTAAAGTTGAATTTGAAAGTAATGAGAATTTTCCCGAAAAAACTCGTGCTATTTGTATAATTGTACAAGATAAAGTTATTGATTACACACCTTTAAGTGGAATTGTTAGAGAAATTATTTAAAAAAAAAATGTTTTATCTTTCAAGGTAACCGCAACATCCGTTTTATGAATTTGTTATCTCTCAAATATGTATTCTTTTCCATTTACATTATTTTTTCACTTTTAATATCAGTTGCTTGTGTGCATTTATAAATACGTCTACAACTCGTCGTTTCAAATTAGTCTGCTGCCCCCAGCAAAAAGAAGAAGAAGGTTGTATAATGTAACTGCTATTTTACATTATTTATACTGCTTGTTTTAGATTCTAAAAGATGGAAAATTTACCGAAACCATACGATTTAAATACTGCTGTAAAAAGGTTACAACAAATGTTAGAAGGCATTATTTTCGATATTAGCCACAGCCAAGTTTATGATACCAACTATATTGAATTTGGAGTAGATCTGCAGCAACGCTATCAGACGGCAATCTCCATTTGTGAAAGTTTTCTTTCAAAAAATATTGATATCAACATGTTGTGTCAGTTATTGCAAAATTGTGGGATGGATGGATTTATCGAAGAATTAGTACCTTACTTACCGCCACAACTGGAACAAAAATTTGTATTTTATAACACACAGTATGATTCAAATGTATAGTAAATCATCATTATTAAATAAATAAATATTTGTGAAATTATGTTTTATTTTAAAATTTACCATAATATTAAAACTGTTAGTTGTAAGTAATAAATCTAAACTCCCTAATTATAAACAGACCTTTTTTTAAATTACAATTTTTTATTTAACACAAAACACGGTTAGACAACCCAAAATTCATTTCATATTTAAAAAAAATTAAATTACGATTTTAAATTTTTAAATACAATTTATTTTCGCAATTTTAAATTTTAAAATTTTTCCACTATTTGGAATTTTTGAAGCGTTTTGGCGGAAAATGGCATTATCAGCCGTCTTTTATATCAGCAGGACGAAAATGAGTAATATAGTTAGCCTGCAAAAATTTTAATAAAAAAACCTTTTAGAAATTTATTAAAATTTATTTTTACATTATTTATCAGAAATTGTAGTCTAATTATTATAACGGACAATTTGGTTTAGAAATAAATCTCCAACTCAAAAGCACCTAAGATCGCAATAACTCTAAAACTTTCAGAACCAACCGGGATGTCGGTTTTAGATCAAAGCAAATTACTAACATGTGCATGTTCACCCATTTACGCCAAATTTACAGTTAAATAAGAAAGAGGTGCTTTGTGGGGTGAGGATAAAACTTTACGATCATGAGTACCTACCTATCTGTTCCTTTTAACATGCGGTGGCGTTTTTAAGTTTGTATTGACGCCAAAGGAGGAAATACCCTGTGCTTACTAGTGACCATTTTTTGGATTTATTCAGTAGGTACATGTTAAACATGCACTTTTGTATCAGATTATTTTCTCGCAGAGAAAATTTTGCTTATTTTCAATAATATTTTCTAACATATAAGTGACACACATTTATTTGTATTGACCAGGGTGCACAACGACATTGTATATGAGTAGAGCTCGGAAAATATGCAAAATGCATATAAAGTGCATATTTTGATAAAATTCTATAAAAGCATATGTATTTATGAAATATGCATATTTTCAAACTATTTCGGCGAGAAATTTCAAAAACTGTTTCAGTTGAACTACAAATAGTCAGGTATCCACTTGTAACTATTTTTCCGTACCGTAACACAGAACCGTGCCGAACATGTTACGTCACGTTGCAAAAATGATATTGTTCGCAACGAATGTATGTACTGTTTTTGGCCGTATCATTGCCACTGTAACGTGTGAAAAAAGGATACAACACGATGATACAGTAACTAATAAAATAATTCAATAAGTATTTGTAACGGAAGGAAACTGAAAACTCGTCCCAACTTGAAAAGATGCGTATCGTTGCATTTTCTTTGATGTGACGGCGAAAAACCGACAAATGGTGGATCGGGGCGAACATGTTACGTGTGTCCAGTTAGTTACGTGTTACATGCAACGAGTGGACATCTCTACAAGCCGTACCGTAACTAGTTTTTGGGTACGTTACGGGTAAATTGTTACAAATGGATACCTGCCTTAAGCAGGTATGAACGTAACCAGTATACCTACTGTTATAACTTATAAGATGAGCCGGATGTCATAAAACTGAAATTAGGAAATTCCTAGGTTCTCTTTCGGTGTTTCAGTATGAGGGTGAATTCACAGAATTGTGCATTTAAAGTGTGAAGTTGCCAAAAAAAAATGTGGTTTACAAATCCAAATGATTTTAAAATCAAAAGATCTTTTAGAAAGCATGCGGTATAAAATATTGTTTTAATAAATTTTAATAATTTAAATAATTAATTTAATAGGGTGGGATGTATGTCTGTTGGTAACAGACTCACAAAAAAATGAATTCATTTTTTTTAACGAGAAACTGGAAAAGTTAACCAAAAACTTTTTTCAATGAGCTACCTACTCTGGAGGAAAAAATTTCGGGATGAAGTAGGATAAAAACAGGGATAATGCATTTTTGGAGCTAGAAAAGTTTATTTTTTTTAACATTGTTCCGACAACAATTTTGTTATGAAATTTTTTGTAATAAATATCTCTTTTAATTCTTTATCAATTGCCAAAAGGGCATTGTGTGACAAGACCGATTTAGGGATGAAATAGGATAAAAACTGGGATAATGTGTTTTTGGAGCTAGAAAAATTTATTTTTTTAAACCTTGTTCCGACAACAATTTGGTTATGAAATTTTTTGTAGTAAATATCTCTTTTAATTCTTTGTCAATTGCCAAAAGGGCATTGTGTGACAAGACCGATTTCGGGATGAAATAGGATAAAAACTGGGACAATGAGTTTTTGGAGCTAGAAAAGTTTATTTTTTTTACATTGTTCCGACAACAATTTGGTTATGAAATTTTTTGTAATAAATATCTCTTTTAATTCTTTATCAATTGCCAAAAGGGCATTGTGTGACAAGACCGATTTCGGGATGAAATAGGATAAAAACTGGGATAATGTGTTTTTGGAGCTAGAAAAGTTTATTTTTTTTTAACATTGTTCCGACAACAATTTTGATATGAAATTTTTTGTAGTAAATATCTCTTTTAATTCTTTATCAATTGCCAAAAAGGCATTGTGTGACAAGACCAATTTCGGGATGAAATAGTATAAAAACTGGGATAATGCGTTTTTGGAGCTAGAAAAGTTTATTTTTTTAACATTGTTCCGGTTATGAAATTTTTTGTAATAAATATCTCTTTTAATTCTTTATCAATTGCCAAAAGGGCATTGTGTGACAAAACCGATTTCGGGATGAAATAGTATAAAAACTGGGCTAATGCGTTTTTGGAGCTAGAAAAGTTTATTTTTTTTACATTGTTCCGACAACAATTTGGTTATGAAATTTTTTATAATAAGTGTCTTTTTTAATGCTATATTAATGGCCAAAAGGGCATTGTGTGACAAGACCGATTTCGGGATAAAATAAGATAAAAACTGGGATAATGTGTTTTTGGAGCTAGAAAAGGTTATTTTTTTTTTACATTGTCCCGACAACAATTTAGTTATGAAATTTTTTGTAATAAGTATCTTTTTTAATGCTGTATCAATGGCCAAAAGGGCATTGTGTGACAAGACTGATTTCGGGATAAAAACAGGGATAATGCATTTTTGGAGCTAGAAAAGTTTATTTTTTTTAACATTGTTTCGACAACAATTTGTTTATGAAATTTTTTGTGAGAAGTGTCTTTTTTAATGCTGTGTCAATGGCCAGAAAAGCATTGTGTGACACAACCGATTTCAGGGTGATAATAATTAGTATAATACATTTCTAAATAGTAAAATTTGTTTTTTAATATTGTTCCGACAATAACAACAATTTTATTATGATAAAATTTTATCTAAAAATATGAATGAAAATAATGAAATTAAAATTTAACAAGGTTTTTCAATTTAATAAAAGTCAATGGTCAAAAGGCCATTGTGTGACAAAACTCATTTCGGGGTAAAATGGGGTGGAAACCCAGTCTCCATAGTATAAAACTTGCTTTCTTTAAAAAATAAATGCCAATTTGTGGTAAATAATAGATTCTTTCACAACTAACAAATTTTTCCCACTTTTAAAATGCCATATTTGAGAGGACGTTTTGTATTTTTTTTAGTTTTTCACTTTATTAAACGTCTTTAGTGGGCAACCAAAAATACATTTACACCTACATTTCTTATTTTGTTGGTGTGAAAGTGGTTCGTGTTCGGGTATTTTCGGAAATTGAAGGAGCTAACTCGCGGAGCTGTCTTCACACTAGTTTTTTAAATTGGAATAATTATTTGTGCTTACTTTTATAAATATGCGGTACTAGATAAATTAATTTGTAACAAAAACATGTGCTGGGTTGATTTTGCTACTTTCTTTGGAATGCAAGTAACGTGGAGTTTTATTTGGCAGCATCCAAAAACGGTAAGTTTTTATATTTTATAGCACGTGGGTAGTTAGAATTTGAGGTTATGTATTAGAATATTACAAACTGTTGCTGTCCATTGTCGCTATTTTGTCGTTTTAGATGGAGCTGTAAATGTTTATTGACGAAGATTTCTCTTACTAGAGAGGATTTTTAGAATTTAAGAAAATAGACTTTTTGTTATATACTTGTTTATTTACAAAAATAAAAGTACTAAATAAAAAAACAGATGTAATAAAACTACGAAGAACAAAAACTAAATGGTTAATAACAGTTGTAATAAGAGTACTAATAGGTCAGTTTTGTATTAAAAAGTTAATAATGTATTCCCAAAAAAGTAAATAATAATATAAATGGTAACATAAACATTACAAATAGTATATTATTATACGAGTTTTATAAGACGGTCTCCTTCGTTGTGTTCCAAAACCATTCGTGCCACAATTAAGTCTTATAAAACGAGTGTAATATACTATTTTTTCTACTTTCTATTTTTGTTGTTTGTTTTTGTTTAGTTTAATTTATCCAAAATCTGTTCAAACAATTTCCTCTTAATTTTGTTAATTATTTGGGCTTTATCAATAAACGACTTGACTCTGTTGACAGATCACACACTAAATTACAGTGATGACTAATGACACCCAGCCCAGCACTGCCAATACAACTCCTAAAAATTTACCAAAAGAGTTGCACAAAAGTTCTCTTTGTGAAACTACTTTCGGTTTCACAATGAACAATTTGTGTAACCAAAGTAGAATGACATTATTCCAGCATTTAAGTTTTTTTTGAAAAAGAATGAAACGTAAATTTCATTTATTTTATTAATCAATATTAACAATCGCATCAATAATCAGTATAATCAATATGTAATTTTTTTTATATATAATACTTAATTAAAATTAAAATCTATACCTCCAATTCAAACAATAATAAACTTCAGATACGCGTATACAGGTTGAGTCAAAATGTTGTGGCATAATTTTAACTACAAATACCCCTCTACAAATGATGATAAATCCCATAGATTTTGTTGACCTATCTCAATTAATAGAAAAATTACAGCTTTCCAAAAAGTCTGTATGAAAAATGATTTTTCGAGAATATCTTCGTTATTGTTTATCTGATTATTGTCAAACTTGGCAATGTAAGAGACTAAAAGACGCTCTATCACGTGATGTAAACGGAAGTTTTGCAAGTTGTACATTTTTGGTTGCACTGGCCACCACCATTTTTTTGTGATACTGAATTTATGAGAGGTACCATTTTCAAACGCATCTAAAATAGCCTCATCGTATTCTACAGTGCCACCGTCCTGGAAGCACCACCGGTCACCCTTCGATCTGGCACAATTTGATCTGTTTCCTTTGCTCGCGCTACAGCACTGAGGATCATGTTGTGAGCGGGATGATTCTTGTCAGGAATGCTTTGGGTATAAACCTTTGCCTGAATACATGATGACGGAGTACGGTTGTCACGATGATGGTATTAAAGCACTTCTAAAATATTTTAATTCTAATAATGAGGGAATTACTTAACACTTGAGGTCCTTTTGGCAAATACCTACAGAGAGCGTATAAATCCGTCTCAAATGCATTGAGCAGGCAGCGCTACAGAACCAGATTCAGCCCACTTGCACTTACGTACGAGCTGGTATAGTGGGTAAAAATGTTCTCATGTGCTGTATCCTGATAAATAGGTACCCAGTTAAGAGAACAATCATGTCTACGCGAATCTCATTTCTAGAACCGTTTTAGATGGTGGGATTCTTAAATTTGTCGATGAGATGATCTCTAATACGGCACTGGAACGATTCATGGACAGAAAAGACCACAATCATAAAATGTAAATTTGCGATGATGGCACGGGTTTTGTGATAAACCCATTGTGAGGCGATTAACTTCTGTACAAAGAGACCCTCAATATAACCTAAAACGAATTGCTCGAAAGTTTGACTGTCGATCACTTTTTTGAAAACGCAATAAAGTTAATAAAACATGTAACCTAGCAGTTAAGAGAAATAATAAAAAAAAATCATTGGGATTTTTTCTTGGTAATTTTAGCATTCTGCCGGCCTAAGGCAATTAAATTTTCTTATAGGTCCACCAAATATGTCCAAGAAGGGAATCGTAGAGCGCTGTCTTGATATGATCCACGCATTGACGGTAGTGGTTGGAAGTTGTTTATAGAATACTTTCTTCCACTATTTTAGGGACTTAAGATCTATATCATACAGACCCGTCACTTGGACTGATCAGTCAACCCCACCCATATGTATTGTTACTATCAAATTCAATGGCTTTGGGGCAAGCAATTCTAATTTTACTACCGTTTTCGGATTTGCGTTCTATTTCAACATTCGTATTCTCATGTTTAATAGAAATTTTTATTGGGGTGTGTTAATTACATTGTCAAGAATAATTCAAAATCACAAGTCAGGAGGTTCTCTCATCAGGTCGTTCCAGTGATACACCATCCAGCTCAGACTTCATTCTGTAATGAAGTAAAAACTAACTTAAAAATTGCAAAAATAATCTGCATTTTCTGTTTGGATGTCAATGGAGCACCTCGCGATTCATTATTGTTAACCCCTAAGAAATATTCTACTAACCACGTCACGTATTTTCCGAAAACCGATGTAACTGTTGGTAGTCTTTTGCCCTACTTCTGGTTCCATGCCACCTTTGTCTCACCATCGTCGTCGTTAGTCGCTTAAGACTCCGAAGCCCCATCATTTCATCGGACTGCGCTGCACTGACGAGCCCCAATAGGGCGAAACCGGTCTGCAGCTGTCCGATGAAATGTTGGCTTCTTTTATACATCGAGACTTGGGCAGTTTTGTCCAGTGATGTGGGGGCGCCGGCATTGGTCATGTAATTCAGCGCCTGGCGGGGTATTTGCCCGAGGAGTAGCTGTTTTGGCTAATGCTGGTTTACCTCTCTCGGCGGGCGCTACGGGAGATTTGCTTTGCAAATTTTTTTACTTTGGTAGTCTTTTGCCCTACTCGTCGTTCTGGTGTAATAATGCTTGCGTTCTCACACCTGCATAAACGCTGTCATCGCTATACGCGTATTGTTATCAATAGGGGACTGTTTCAAATGAAAACCACATTTTTAGCCTGCTTGTGGGCATGCTACAAAATTTTACAGTGTTTACAGCTTCAAATTTGAAGTTTTTACTTGACTACTAGTTTAAGATACAGAATGGAGTTCATTCACTTTATGTCTAGTGTTTGCTTGCAATTGTTATGTTAAAGCATTTGCTACAGTTTTATTCATTCCACCCATTATTTACATAATTTAAGTTGTAACGCGTACCGATTATATTAACGAATACACTCGTTACAAAACAAAGTTTTTATTTACACAAAACACTCAATACAAAAAGAATGTATATTACTTTCACAAATGTGTAAAAAAAATACTTTTAATGATAATTAGTGATACGGTATTAATAGATTAGCGGATTCGACAGTGAATTTGCTGACGATGCACAGAAACAGCTTTTTTAAATAAATTTCAGTTTAGTTTGACTTAAACTTGTGATAAACAAATAAACTTAAACAATAACAGTAATGAGTGGATGGCCATGGCAACAAGATGTAAGTCAGTGTATTAAAAAGACTAAAAAAAAGTATAATGATAATAATTTACTTATTCTTATTCCAGTATAATAAACATTATTTTTTTAAGTGCTGCAGCAGAATCCGACAGTCAAGGAAAGAATGATGTTAGAATTATTGATATGTAAATATTATATGATTTTAATTATAGCACAAGTTTTTAAACAGTTAAATTATTTATATAAAATTGTTATGCTTCAAAACTGAGGACGCCCAAGTCTTCAAATGCACAAAAACAACAACTAAACTGTGCAAATCAATTTATTGCTGCGCTCTGAAAGGAAATGTTAAATTGCATTTTTTCAGAAGGAAGCACAGTTTGAAAATGCCGCGCATGAAAGAGGTCCATGAAATAAGAAAAAACCATTTTAGTAATTAATGTCTATATTGAGATACATTTCTAAATATAAGATTCTTATTATAACGATAATATTCCTACAATTTAACAAAATAATGATAAGTGATGATATTATTCCATCTTAACCTAACTTTTCAAAATCAGAACTGTTAAAACAAAATCTCGCCAAGCAACCTCATACTTGAAGTGCGCAAGCGTACAGTACTACAGTACTAACCTAACTTTTCAAAATCAGAACTGTCAAAACAAAATCTCGCCAAGCAACCTCATACTTGGAATGCGCAAGCGTACAGTACTACCAATCGCATAAGTGACAAGTTTAGCGCAGCTTAGCTAAACTTTCCACTGAGCAACACAACTGCGGTTTAAGCTTCGTTTAAATTTAAACCGAGTTTACGTAAGCAAAAGCTTAAGCTCGAACTGAGCAACCGGCCCTTATTATCATTAAAAGCAATTTTTTTACACATTTGTGAAAGTAAGTAGTATATGGGCTAAGTGGTTCTGCACCAGTCTGTTTTTTATAACATTGTTGGTCTGCATATTTCATGAATTTTTTAACTGTCGCATATTTTTTCTAATGTAGCAGCCCCTCTACGGGTGTCTGCTGTTGCATTAAATGTTAGTATAATTTGGGCCATGGTCAATTTTTTTCATCGAACATAAGCAAGTGACTTTTTTACACTCTAGCGTTAGATTTATAATCTTGATCAAAATTGACTAATTTTTTTTCTTTGCGCGTAAAATTGCTACTTCAGTTTCTTTTATTCATCTGTTAAAGATTTCAATAAAATTGTAAAGTTATAACGTTAATATTAAAGTTAATAACGTTAATATTAAAAATGTTTAGCCATAAGAAAATGCTTAAGCGGCCAACATCGACCGCTTAGTCAATACTAAGCTTATGCTTAGTCCATATTTCGCAACTGAGCAACACTCGGTGCCGGCTTAAACTTAGTTTAGAGTTAAACTCGGTTTAAGCTCGAACTGAGCAACCGGGTCTTACAAGCGCTGAAGTGTGGTAGGTGCATAAGGGTTCCTCTGGCTTGTCTTTGGAGGCAATATCGAAACTGTTGGGGCCTTTTATCGAGAGGATTATGTAGGGCCCATCCCGTTTGGGAGCGAATTTGGCTGTCTGATTTTTTGCAAATCGACTCAGGGGGTGAGTTTCTACCAAAACTAAATCTCCTGGCTGATAATTCGGTGTGGGTTGGCGCCGTTCGTCCCAATAGTTCTTGTAACGGTCCTTACATTACTAATAAATTGGGTCCCGTTGTCAGAAATAATGCGGCGGGGTATCCCATAGCGTAAAAAAACTTCGTCGAGGAGTGCGGTTGCACAGGCCTCGGCGGTGGCTGAAACTAAGGGAGTCAATGCGACCCATCGGGAGGCACAACCTTCGGTGATAAGGATCCATTTTTCATCCTGTGGCCCCTTCGGGAGTGGTCCAAACAAGTCAACGTAGAGAACTTCAAACCGTTGCTTCATAATCGGTGTTTGTAGTAACCCAACTGGTTTCTGATTTGAAATTTTGTATCTCTGGCTTGACATATTCTCGGACAGAGGTCCGGATTCCAGGCCAAAAGAAATTTCGTGATAACTGATAGTAAAGCTGGATTTATAGATTGGGTACCGCACCCACATTGGTTCCGTAGACCGCACCGTAGAAATATAAAATATTGAATTCTTATGGCATTATTTATAAATCCCATACCGTAGTCGATAGACGCACCGTATCCGAAAAATTGTCCCAATTTGTCTTATACGGTACGGAGCTTGCGGTAAACCAATGAAAAAATTAAACAAAGTGACGTTTTGTTTGTGCCAAAAGTTTAAATAAGTAAAGCGTTCAAGAAATGAGTCTCTGCAATGTGTAATTGCCCCACAAGTAAAACATTTTAGTGAGTACACATTATTTTGTAGCTTACGTTCACGTGGGATTATTAATAAATTTTGTAGAAAGAAAATGTCCAAGCGTATGTCATTTCTACCTTACGGTTTCTATAAATTGAATTTTTTCGTACCCACGTTCCGTCTACGGAACCAATACGGTACCAATCCGGATGCGGTACGGTACCCAATCTATAAATTCAGCTTAAGTTCAGTCAGCCCCGAAATGTCCGGCACTGGGTGCTTCATGGCACTGTAGTGAGACCGTGATTGATGGTTGATTGTTGTTTAAATTATTTACCATTTATTTATTTAATTAATCTTGAATTTTACTTTTATAGGGGGGCGTTGTCAGGATGAACATAAGCACTTTAAACACCATTTAGATGATTTATTATTAAGATGTCGATAGATTAGAACAAAATCATGTTGATCGTTCGGCAGCTGACTGAGGAGAGGGCTTCTCTCTCATTGCTACCAACCTAGTCGCGGAGGACCCCAGCCAGTGGCGCGAGATATAAATCCTACACTTTTGATTTTCTAAATTATTGGGCTCGTCTAGTTAATTGATTCACTAAATGATTATTTCACTTACCTACGTTGTGTCTGTTTGATGTACGAAGTCACTCTTATAGTGATATTGCAATTGGAGTTTAATTCTTATCAGAAAAGGATTCAGGATTTATCCGTAACACAAGTCCGAATTCAAAAAACGCATGGAAGAAGAAATTTAAACCACAAGTTTCCTCTAAAGTTATTTATTACAAAAAGAATGAATATTCCGTTGGATGGATTACAGTAATCAATGGTTATGAAAGTTTGATCAAATTTGCCAATAGTTTATTTGTGTTCGTATGATAAAGTCGTCAAATATATCCAAGTCGTAACCACAATTCGTTTTGAATTAGAATTAAAAATAGTTTTGTTGTCGCTGAGCGATACGAAAAGGTTTTTTTGATAACTCTTTGATATTTAACCTGAATTAATTTAATTCAGTAAAGTCCAGCAAATTTAACCTACGTCTCAGACGATATTGCTCGAACTCATATGATCCAGGCAACTGAAAGCGCGTTTCTAAACTTCTTGCAGCAGAGCCGGTTTATAACATGCTCGCGGAATGTTTGATAAGTGCATCGCATTTAATTATTGCGCCTTAGTGCCGGAATACCGTCTCCGGTAAAAGTCAGGTGATCAACACCTAGGACAAATTCCGAACAAAACCCGGACCCACAAGCTTTTACAAATCAATCTGAATAAATGTAGAAGTAATTTCTCTCTAAGGGTTTCACGTCCACGAGCTTTGACAAAGACTTGTTCAGAACTTTGCCATTTCGCGATATCAGTTTATTACAGATAATCACGGATGATTATGTCTGCTCGATCGTCTGTAGTAGCCTGCAAGTACGTGGAAGTGCTTGCCGTTGGGACGGGAATTACAACTTCCATTCTAAGTACAACGGGCGGAAACTACGACCTGCCACCGCGTCTTAGACCTTGTTAATGTTGGGGAAGAGCGTCCCCGGGGACTACGACTTTTCCCATGAAGAAGGCCAACTCACGAGCCTGTAATTTCTGATCTGGGCGCAAAGGAGAAACCTTCCTTTGCTTTATCGCCTAACACGTCACGACAGAGAAATCGTTCTACTCTAACCCTATCCTTAACTAGCAACAAATCATTCTATTTCGTAAAGTTTTGGAATATGAACAGTTAAACTATTTGTGTACAACAGTTTGAAAAGCATCATGGTTTTTGGTCTTAGATTTTGGTTGTTGTTTAATATTTGTTGAATGCCATTTCACTCAAATTTATTGTAACAAATTGAAATTTCAATAATGAAGGTGATGTGTGAATTCTAATATTGTAACTTAAACCCGTGATATTCAAATGGGAATCAGAATTGATTGTGGCAAAGTGTTTTAAGTTAAAATACTTTATTTAAACTTGAATAATTAATCTGGTGTAAAGAATGAAATTTTGAAAAATCTTTTAGCTCCGAAATTTGGGTGAACAAATAATTTGTGGTCACGAGAACTTTATGAGATGAATGATAATGGTCGCTGTTACGACATGGCTTAGAAGAAACTTAAAATAATATTTTAAAATTATGTGACTACAATTAATTAACCCTTTTGAGGGCCTACCTAGAAATTTTAATCCTCTAAACGCAAGGCTGTTAGTTGCTTCTCAGGAGTTGCAGTTCGCAGCACTAATTAATCGAACTAACACTAAAACTTGTTTTTAACTTATTCCACTAATCACTTAACTCTAGCACTTAATTTACGAATTTAAATTAATTTATTTTAAAATTATGATTAACTTTACTTAGAACACTAAAAAGTAAAAGACGACTTTGTTTTAAATATATAGGGTGTCCCACCGAAAAGGGCACCCCCCTCATAACTTTTTTATTTATTAATCAATTCGAACAAAATTTAAATTACACATGTTTGGACCAAATGTCCACATTTTAAAGTAACAATTTTTTTTTGAGGAGTTTACCATTTGTGAGATAAAAAAATAAAAATCATGAAAAAAGATGCAAAATCCTTAATTTGCATATTATTAGAAGAAGCTATGTTACATTGCCGTGTTGGCAAACTTTGTTTCAACAAAAGTAATCCAGATTTCCTTAAAATTTTTTAAATCTCAAAAAAATGAAAATTTTGTGTGAAATATCATCGTCCATGGAGCGGTGTCGTGAGATTGCTGTAAACAATTACCTGTTGACAACTAATTTCAAAAATGTTATTAAATCAAGAAAAGCGAGAAATCATTCTAGTCTACGGTGAATGTGGCAGAAATTTACGACTTACAACGCGAGTCCTTGAAGAGCGCTTTCCAGACGTGCGTTACTCTTTGAAAAAAGTCTGCAAAGTCGTCCAATTATTTGAAGACACAAGTTCAGTGGTTAAACCTAAAAGGGTTTATTTTCCTGTAAGACACAATCCTGATTAGACAACATTTTTTGAGATTTCAATGTCAGAGTGGTAGTATAAATTCACAGGTAGCTTTTACAATCTCACAACACCGCTCCATAGACGACGATATTTCGCACTAAAAAAAGATTTTTGGCGAGATTTTAAAAAAAAGATTTGAGGGTATCTGAATGACTTCTGTTAAAACAAAATTTGTCAATACGTTAATGTAGCCTGGCTTCTTCTTATAATATGAATGTTAAAGGTTTTATACCTTTTTTCATAATTATTAATTTTTTATCTCACAAACGATAAACCCCCCAAAAAAAGTAGTTACTCCAAAATGTGGACCTTCAGTGCCAACATGTGTAATTTTAAGTTCGCCTAGATTAATTGAAAAATAAAAAAAAAACTTGAAAGGAAGTAAAAAATCGAATCTTCTTCAAAACCAAGGGCTAATCTTGCGTAAGCTACGCTAACTCGCTTACCCCACTGCCCTCGTTAAGCAGTTTCCACATATGCGAAATTATGCAAATTTGACTCTTTTGATGTCTTGGCATTTGATTAAACCTCGTTTAACTCTCTTAATATTTTTGTTAACTAACAGTTGGGGTGTTTTCCGATTGTCAATTTCATTATTATTAAACATTAAATTCGGTAATCGTCGATCTAAACTGAATACAATACAGTAACGCTATGGAATTAACCCAAACATCCTGAAAGATAAATTAAACTCCAAAATTGGTTGTTATTAGATCTGAAGTTGTTTTTGGGACTTTTGTTTGTTTAAATAATACAGAAGAACCCCGTGAGGAAACTGTAATTTTGGTCGTACTACCCTTTGTTAGATGTCGCCCCCAGTACTACATCGGTACTATTTTAACATTTCCGCGTTTTGCTCCAATTTCCCTAGGGATTTTCCTGTCTACTTTCCTCCTAGGATTATGTTAGTAACGAGGCAGCAATCGTGTCATGCAATATTTGCTTACAATAACTTAATTAAATAAAATGATTTTTCTACTTTTGTTTCGTACTGAGGTCATTACGATACGCCATTTGGGTTTCGTAATATCCAACGGAGTGCTATAATAATTACACTAAAAACCAGGGTAATTTAGTTGGAAAATGATGGCAACCTAGTTTTTTGACAATTATCTGAGAGAAGTGTCAGTGTCAATCGTCACCTGTTTCAAGTGATAATTTAATCAAATGAATCAATTTCGAACCTTTAGAGGCTTTTGTACCAACCCTGATACGTAGTCCCTTCGAACACCTTTCGAGTAGTGTACAAACATGACTTCAATAGCCAGTGCAAGTAAGTAATTTGAGATTCCATTCTCCTTAGGCCAATTTTCAAATTCCGCGTATTTGCCACAAAAGCCCGTATTCGTTGAGGGGTAGATACATTGCAAAACGTCTTGGACACTTTCAGAATATATTTTACGAATAAACTAATGACGATCCACATTATTAATTTAATTTCATGACCCACGCAAATGCTGTCAACTGCCACAAAATTCCCTAAATTTCGAAACTTATTTTTTTTGTCAAAAAAGGTGCAAAGTAGAAAAAATAGTGTATGATATCTCGTTTATAAGGCATTTTGTCGCACTTACTCCATTATGACACTCCTCGCTGCGCTCGTCGTGCCAAAATTCCGTGCGTGCGACAAAATGCGTCTTATAAAACTCGTATCATAATATACTATTATACATTCGAATTACGACGGCTGGAACTTAAATATAGGGTTAAATTTTACATCAAAATGTTCAGAAAACTTCCGCGTATATTTCTAAACTACCGGTTTCGTGATCTGACTTTGATTAGATAAAGAAATCGTTAATTACGCTGCAATTTCTTAAAGGGAATGCACATGTGCGCTTGTAATTTGATATTCTTAAAAGCTCTGTTCTGTAGCGAATTTGTCAACACCCCCGATTCAAGCTATTATTTAACAGACATGCATTCCAATTTGATATTCTTTTAAAAGCTCTGTTCTGTAGCGAATTTGTCAACACCCCAGATTCAAGCTATTATTTAACAGACATGCATTTTGATACGAAATGTTACGGGAATTTTAAATAAAATGATATTTCTATTCTTTCTCGAGTTGTTTACTGATCATCATCGTGATTTAAATTAGCTGATGAATTCCTTTCTTTATAAACCGTGACTAGTTAATTACTAAACAAAAACATTGGATTTATTCATTGTTTTATCAATAAATTTTGACTATTTAAACAAAACTAAATTAATTATTATTTTGTGAGAAAATCATTGAATTATCTGGGCGACTGGGGTGCAGAGCCAGGCCGTCGCCAACCCCCATATCTTTGCATATCCACTTGTTAAAACAGATGGCCTTTCGACCACCCAATCTGGTGATTTGTAACGCTTTTCGTGGGAACGATAATTTTCTAAACATTTTAATGCTAACAAAAGAATAAATAAGTTAAATAAAAATTATTGGAATTTGAATGAATATTGCAAAGAAGCTAATCGTTTAAACTGACTCCGAATCAGGGCCGCGCCAGGTCCTTTCGACGCCCGGGTGCATTTTACATTTTGCCGCCCCCTTTTGAAACCTAACGTACTAATTTATAATAACCTACTAGAGCTTTTTTGTACTTTGCATCAAAATTGCTTAAAAATTGTTGAGTTGGGTCAAAAATGGTGTTATTTGTGCATTTTTCGAGCAGTTAAATACTTCAAAACCCTTTTTTTTAGCAGAATGGAAAAGCATTAAACATGCCAAAAATTATGTCATTTTTTATTATTTTCAAGCGTTTTAGCTTGTGTTGTTCAGCCAAAAATATTTAGAAATGTAAATATTTTGCCAAATTTAATCAAAAATACGCCGAAAAATCGCAGAATTATGTCGCAAATGGTATTATTTTTGCTTTCTTGACCCGCTTAAGCGAGATTTTGTTAAAACAGAACGAAAATTTACTAACCCATGAGTTAAAAATTTCAATATTTTATTTTCAACCGTTTTTTAACTAAACGTCAATAGAAGTCAAGCAAGCAATGAGTACGGACGTATTTATTTGTGCTCGCTGTTTAAATAAGTCGGAAGACTCTAAATTGTTTATCCAGTGCAATGTGTGTGCAAAGTTTTATCATCTTGAGTATGTCAATGTCGATCCAAGAGGGGTACACAAAAAAAAGCCAACTTGGAAGTGTTTGAAGTGCACCGATGAGCTAGCGGAAGCGACTGAAAATAGGGCGGAACCACCGAAGAAAAGGGTTCGAAGCGATGTCCAAGAAGTCATGAACGATGAGGTCATGCAATTCATGCAAGGGTTACACAAATCTATCGAAGAATTAAAATTCTCCGTGCGTTATCTCCTTGTTGAGAATCGAAAGCTGCAAGAAGAGGTGAGCGGTCTGAAAAACGTTGCTGCTGATAATCGTGAAAAACTGTCCTTTGCTGATGTTGTCAACTGTCATGTTGATAAACATCCCAACAAAGGAAAATCTAACGCTGTTCCTGCAACTATTACATCTGGTACCAAGCCGCCCCAGTTTAATTTTTCCCTTCCAACGTCTAGTCAGTTTACTTTTCCAAAAACTCACTCAACAGAAAACATTTCGTCTTTCTCTGGTGATTCGGCCAATAAAACTGAGTCAACCTCAATAAATAAAAATGAATTTAAAGAAGTCGTCCATAAACCGAAAAAAAATTTCATTAAGGGTACTGTTAAAAATGCTAATTCAACTATTAAAGCCGCGGTTCATAAAAGCCACCTATATGTTGGGAACCTTCATCTGGAAACTAAGGAGGAGGATCTTGAAACATATTTAAGAGGGAAATTTCCTGATGAGGAGTTCGATATTGAAAAATTGCCTTCCAGGGAGAATGCCAAAAGCATCTCTTTCAAGATAACTCTAAATAATGACATTTTCTCAAATTTAATGAACGCTGATTTTTGGGTAGAAGGAGTGAAAGTTAAAAAGTTTTTTTTTTCCAAAGAGTGTAAGTCAGGGAAAACTTTCAAAACCAGAAAACTCAATTCCTGTGGAGGACAAGGCACTATCCTAGATTGGACAAAATTGTCCATATACTATCAAAATGTGTGTGGACTCAAAAGTAAAATAAAAGACCTTTATTGTGCGGTACTAGCGGAGGATTTCGCTGTGATAGCCCACACGGAAACGTGGTTGAATTCTTCAATACAAAATAGTGAACTATTAGATAAAAGACACGAAATCTTTCGGAATGACAGAACTACAGAAGCAGTCTTAACAGTGTGAAGAGCCTTGGGGGTGGTGTTCTTTTGGCTATCAGTAAACAGTTCAAGTGTATTCAACTGTGTGGTACTAGCTCCTCGGTCGAAGAGGTTTGGGTTAAAGTTTCCATGGGCGTACGAGATCTAATACTGGGATGTGTCTACATTCCCCCCCGGTCGGACTTAGTTAAGTATTCCAGTCATCTAGAATCAGTTCATCTTATCTGTGATGGTCATCCCGACTGTGATGTTGCTGTGATCGATGATTTTAATCTATCCAACCTTGAGTGGAAGCAATCAGAGGACTCACCCGGCCATCTTCCTCAAAAAGTGTCGCTCGAAAGTGAAATCCTTGTCTGTGATAGCTTTTTAGCATGTGTTTTAATCAGTTCAATAGTTTATTTAATATTTACGGTATCGTTTTAGATTTATGTTTTTTTAATTGTAACAACATCGAAGTTACTAAATGCGATCTCTTATCTAAATTAGATAATAGTCACCCTACGTTTACTGTGGACATTGATGTTTGTAGCGGTGGTAGTCTCTTCAACGATAAAATCTAGTACTACGATTTTAATAAGGCGGATTTTGTAAGCATAAGTAGATATTTAAATAATATTAATTGGATTGATTTTTTCAAAGGTCTTAGTTGTGATAAGGCAGTACAGAATTTTTACTTATGTTTAAACGAAGCTATTGACAAGTACGTTCCACTCAAATGTAAATTTTTGTCCTCCTTTCCTCCATGGTTTAGTAGTGACATTATCAAATTGATCAAAAATAAAAAGTTGTCACATAAGCGTTTTAAAAACACTAATTCTAGTGAAGACTATTTATGTTTTTCAAACTTGCGTCGTCAGTGTAAAAACGATATTAAACTTGCTTATGACAATTATTTACCAAATGTTGAACATGACTTATTTTTAAACCAAAGAAATTTTGGAAATTCATCAGAGACAAGACAAATAAATCAAATTTTTCTTTGCCAATGAAACATATGGATGGTAATCTGCTGTTTGATTTAAAATCGGTCTGCGACGCCTTTGCAAGTCACTTTACTTCTATTTATGATAATAACATCTTCATCAAATCGAATTTTAGTTCAAAAATGAAAATTGATCTCGACCATCACTATGTAAGCACAGAAGAAGTTGATCTTGCTATTCGGAACATAGATGTAAGCAAGGGTCCTGGTCCCGATGGAGTTCCACCTATTTTCTTTAAAAACACTTGTGACGTTGTTGCTTGGCCGCTTCATATTTTATTCAATTTATCTCTGCGTACAGGTGTTTTTCCAACAGTGTGAAAGCATGCCTTTATTTTCCCGATTCACAAGTCTGGTTTAACAAACAAGATTGATAACTATCGACCAATTTCTATTCTTTCTACAGTTGGTAAGGTGTTTGAAACCGTTCTTGTTTCAAAATTTTTTCCTCTATTTAAACCAATACTGTCACCTCACCAACATGGCTTTTTTCATAAACGTTCGACTGTTACTAACCTATTCCACTACATAGATTTCATTCAAAAGGCCTTTGGAAGCGGATATGAAGTTCACTCTATGTACAGTTACCCAAAATGAAAATGACGCGTCCATAAACGAACGCCTACCGATGTCGGGGCTTTTGTTAGGAACTCGGCGAAAGAATTTATTTCAGACCTGGGGATCCTTTCTCGTAAGGTTTGTTGCAGCAGTCCGTAGATGATGTCGATTTGCCATTCCCCATCCAACGGACGGCTCAATTGTGCGAGGCGGTCTAGCTGTATTGTTACGAATGTGTCGGTTGGTAGATCATTTGATTGCGGGTGCGCAAAAACATCTCCAGATATTTTAAAATTCGGCTTTTTCGGAGCGAAAGCGCCGTGAATGAGCTGCATAGCCTCGGCGAAGTTGTTCACCGTATGGGAAACCCCATTCCACCATTGGTTTGCTTCACCGGTGAGTAGCAGTGATAGTCCAGGGAGGGCGTTGCCTCGTCTATTTGTTCCACGGCCTTGTATATACAAGGTGGTCCAGCCCAGCTGCCGTCTTCTGTAGCTCAGTTATTATTAAAGTTGGCGTTTTGATATTTTGTAGATGTTTTTTATACTTTAGGACACATTTCAGGAAAATATTTTTGATTTTACAGAGTATTTCAAAAAAGGTGTGACGTCATAATGATAAATTTTTTGAATGGCATATTATTATTTTTTTGTGCTTATTATGATACTTTTTTAGCTTCTTACATGTTCCTAAAGTTTTTTTCAAATCGGTTCAGGGATTACTATTAAAAAAAAAAAAAATAAAAACCAAAAAAATCGGTTTTACATCTTCAGTTTCAAACATTAATAAAAAATAGAAACAGTGTCTTTGTGACGACATTATTACTACGTAAGTGTTAAGCAAGGTTTAACAGACTTATTAAGTGAATTTTATGGATTTGAATTACTACAGGGTGTTTACAATTTATTTCCAAACTTTTTAAACTTTAGAGCTTTTTATTTTGACTATTTCAAATGGCAACCCCTATTTATTTTCATACCATTCGATGCAGAATTAATAAGTGAACATTTTTTTTGTCATCAATTTTGTTGACAAATTTAATAAATAAAAGTCGATGATGGCTCCAACCCTGTTTATTTTTAGATCATTCGATGCGGAATTAAAAAAGCAACATTTTTTGATATCACAACCATATTGCAAATCCTAACACCTTCCACGTTATTTGCTAAAAACATTAACCATGTTCGACTTTTAATTATTAAAGTCATTTGTCATTGACAGAGTCATTTTTTAGCAAATAACTCCGAATGTGTTAGGATTTGCAATAGGGATGTAATAACAAAAAAATATGATTTTTTTATTCTGCATTGATTGACATAAAAAAGAACGGTGTTGAAACCATCTTCGATATGTATTCATTAAAATTGTCATTAAAATACTTGACCAAACGAGTTTTGAGCAAATAACTTCGAAAGTATTAAGATTTGCAATAAGGTTGTGATAACAAAAAATGTTGCTTTTTTAAGTTCACATCGAGTGATCTAAAAATAAATAGGATTGGAGCCATCTTTTATTCATTCAATTTGTCATTCAAATACTTGACAAAACAAGTTTTTATCAAATAACTCTGAATGTATTAGGATTTACGTTTGATCCTTGAGGGATTCCAGATTTCACACAGTAATTGAAAGAAGAAAAACCATTAAAGGATACTTTAGAAACTCTTTTTGATAAGTATGATCGAAGGAGGAGAAGGGAAGAAGAAGAAAATCCGAAAAAAGTTAACTTATGAAGCAGGCTTTAGTAAAATCGGTGTATATATATCACATCTACCTGACGACCAGAATCCAAGTTGGTTGCAATGTACTGTGTAATAAGCGCGAGATTCGTAACTGTTGAGCGCCCCTTCAAGAAGCCATGTTGATCCGGAGAGATGAAATTTTTTACGCTGTAATAAAGAGATAGGTGGTACGCGAACGAACTAATAAAAAGAACGATTCTTTTATGCGAACTAAATGAACTAGTTCGCGAACTGCGTAAGAACTAGTTCAATTTCGAACGACACTTTTCGTACGTGTGTCTGTCCAGTCTGCTCTCCATTAGCGATCGGTCGATCGAACGAGTATCTAAAATAAAGTATGAACTGGTAAGCGGCGAACCACCGAAATGCGTGAAATGATCTGCACTGTTGTAGTTCGTTTGTTGCTTGTTGAACGTTGCTCCGCTCCACAATCCGCATTACCACGCATTGCGTTCGCGAACTACCAGTACCATCTCTACTCTACACATTACAGATCGTTCTCTGCAGCTGCTTTTCTGTGCACTTCCGTCGCGATCTCATCTGATTTAGTTCGCGAACGAACTATTAAGACGAACGATTCTTTTTAGTGATCTAGTTCACGCGAACTAGTTCTTACGAAAGAACGATTACTTCCATCTCTACTGTAATAGATATCCTGCTCAAAGACTTTAGCGAAGTTAGAATGTATAATAGCATTGTCCTCTTTTTTAAAAACTGGACATACCCTTGTCCGCTTCCATAATTCAGGAAAAGTGATGTTTTAATTGCAAGATTGAATATGCTTGTTAACGGCTGAGCGAAAACATCACTGCAATCATGAACAATGAAAGAAGGAATCAGATCGTCACCCGCAGTAAATTTGTTTCAAAGTTTTTTCATAGTAGATACAGTTTGATCCAAAGTTATTGAAGAGAACTGGAAATTTAAACTCCATTTACATGTTTCACGAAAGAGTAAATTTTCCTCTATATTTATAAGTGAAGCCGAAGAAAAAAAATGAGCAAAGCCATTAAGGGTCCTGAGCAGTGGGTGCAGAAATGTACGTAAAATAACGAATTTTTGATGCAAGATATTTTTGTAAATATTAACACTGAAGAATCTGTCGCGATGCCATCTTAACTGAAATTTAATAGTCTACCTCGCGAGCCAATGAAAATTTTGAAAAAATTATTTCTTTAGCTTAAAATAATTAATATGTCAAAATTTTTGATACACGTTTTTTTGCAAACAGTTTACTCTAGAAACTTGCTGTTTGCGTATTTAGCAAGACCTACCTCGCGACTTTCTTGTATTTCTTTTAACATTATTATTTTTTAATTTAAATGAAGAAATGTCTTAAAATTTTCAGCCGGTAAGTACTCGATCCGTTCGAGCACCAGCATGATTTACAACACCCTCTCTTCGGCACGTGCGGTCTCGGCAGATTATAATTTGTGGGGGAGTAGTTAAACAGATAAATTCCAAGGTTTTGCAAGACCTTTTTCCAGCAGAACAGATTTCTAGTTATTTGACAATTATCATTAGATATGTAGTCACAGATTACGGATAGAAAGTTTCCTAGGTAAGTAAGCGGCGGGATACCTCTATCAGGTAGAAAATTAAAAATTCATGGAAATGTTTGTGCCAAATAAGGGAGGTGATTATTATTTAGGTACCGACCGAAATATTCAAAGGATTAAAGTAATTACTGTTGTTGAGATTACCAGTCCCCTTTATTTCAAACTACCTGAAATACCTCAAACAAGAAATTCTTCTTATCCCGCGCACCAACTCAATGGTATGTGGTAGAAAAATGCTTACATATAAAGGTAAAAATTGTAAAAAAATCTATGTATTAAAGTTACTGATAAATAACGAATTTGAAATAGTACTATGGTGAGACCGTGATTAAAGGTTGATTGATGTTTAACTTATTTACAATTTATTTATTTAATTAATCTTGAATTTTGTTTTTGATTTTCGAATTGATTTTGCTCGTCTAGTTAATTGAGTCTCTAAATGATTGTTTCACTTACCTACGTTGTGTCTGTTTGATGTACGAAGTCACTCTTATAGTGATATTGCAATTGTAGTTTAATTCTTATCAGAAAGGGTCCAGGATTTATCCGTAACACAAGTCCGGATTCAAAGTAGTGTCAAAACGCATGGGAGAAGCAATTTAAACCACAAGTTTCCTCCAAAGTTATTTATTACAAGAAGAATGAATATTCCGTTGGATGGATTACAATAATCAATGGTTATGAAAGTTTGATCAAATTTGGCCAATTATTTATTTGGATTTCTATGATAAAGTCGTCAAATATATCCGAGTCGTAACCACAATTCGTTTAGAATTTGAATTAAATATTTGTTTTGTTGTCGCTGAGCGATACGAAGAGGTTTTCTTGATAACTCTTTGTTATTTAACCTGAATTAATTTAATTCAGTAAAGTCCAGCAGATTTAACCTACGTTTCAGACGATATTGTTCGAACTCGTATGGTCCAGGCAACTAAAAGCGCGTTTTTTAAACTACTTGTACCAGAGTCGGATTATAACATGCTCGCGGAATGTTTGATAAGTGCATCGCATTTAATTATTGCGCCCTAGTGCCGGAATACCGTCTCCGGTAAAAGTCAGGTGGTCAACACCTGGAACAATTCCGAACAAAACCCGGACACACAAGATTTAACAAATCAATCTGAATAAATGTAGAAGTAATTTCTCTCTAAGGGTTTCACGTCCACGAGCTTTGACAAAGACTTGTTCAGAACTTTGCCATTTCGCGATATCAGTTTATTACAGATAATCACGGATGATTATGTCTGCTCGATCGTCCGTAGTAGCCTGCAAGTACGTGGAAGTACTTGCCGTTGGGACGGGAATTACAACGTCCATTCTAAGTACAACGGGCGGAAACTACGACCTGCCACCGCGTCTTAGACCTTGTTAAAGTTGGGGAAGAGCGTCCCCGGGGACTACGACTCTTCCCATGAAGATGGCCAACTCACGAGCCTGTAATTTCTGATCTGGGCGCAAAGGAGAAACCTTCCTTTGCTTTATCGCCTAACACGTCACGACAGAGAAATCGTTCTACTCTAACCCTATCCTTAACTAGCAACAAATCATTCTATTTCGTAAGGTTTCGGAATATGAACAGTTAAACTATTTGTGTACAACAGTTTGACAAGCACCATGGTTTTTGGTCTTAGAGTTTGGTTGTTGTTTAATATTTGTTAGATGCCGTTTCACTCAAATTTGTTGTAACAAATTGAAATTTCAATAATGAAGGTGATGTGTGAATTCTACTATTGTAACTTAAACCTGTGATATTCAAATCGGAATTAGAATTGATTGTTGCGAAGTGTTTTAAGTTAAAATACTTTATTTAAACTTGAATAATTAATTTCTGGTAAAGCACGAAATTTTGAAAAATATTTTATCTCCGAAATTTGGGTGAACAAATAATTTGTGGTCACGAGAACTTTATGAGATGAATGATAATGTTCACTATTACGCAATGACTTTGAAGAAACTCAAAATAATATTATAAAAGTAAATGAATAAAATTAATTAACCCTTTTGAGGGCCTACCTAGAAGTTTTAATCCTCCAAACGCAAGGCTGTTAGCTACTCCTCAGGCGTTGCAGTTCGCAGCACTAATTAATCGAACTAACACTAAAACTTGTTTTTAACTTATTCCACTAATCACTTAACTCTAGCACTTAATTTAAGAATTTAAATTAATTTATTTTAAAATTATGATTAACTGTATTTAGCACCCTAAAAGTAAAAGACGACTTTGTTTTTTTTAACTTTCTAGAAAAAAAATTTAAAAAGCTGCCCGAAAATCGACTAACTTGAAAGGCAGTCAAAAATCGAATCCCTCTCCAAACCAAGGGCTAATCTTGCGTAAGCTACGCTAACTCGCTTACCCCACTACCCTCGTTAAGTAGTTTCCACATATGCGACATTATGCAAATTTGACTCTTATGATGTCTTGGCATTTGATCAAACCTCGTTTAACTCTCTTAATATTATTATTAACTAACAGTTGGGGTGTTTTCCGATTGTCAATTTCATTATTATTTAACATTAAATTCGGTAATCGTCGTTCTAAACTGAATACAATACAATAACGCTATGGAATTACCCCAAACATCCTGAAAGAGAAATTAAACTCCAAAATTGGTTGTTGTTAGATCTGAAGTTGTTTTTGGGACTTAAGGAAGTGAGTTTGATGTAACAACAAATTTTGTTTGTTTAAATAATACAGAAAATATATGGAAGAACCCCGTGAGGAAACTGTAATTTTGGTCGTACTACCCCTTGTTAGATGTCGCCCCCAGTACTACATCGGTACTATTTTTACATTTCCGCGTTTTCCTTCAATTTCCTTAGGGATTTTCCTGTCTACTTTCCTCCTAGGATTATGTTAGTAACGGGCAGCAATCGTGTCATGCAATATTTGCTTACAATAATTTAATTAAATAAAATGATTTATAAATACGAATTACGACGGCTGCAACTTAAATATAGGGTTGAATTTTACACCAAAATGTTCAGAAAAATTCCGCGTGTTTTTCTACACTACCGGTTTCGTGATCTGATCTTGATTAAACAAAGAAATCGTTAATTACGCTGCAATTTCTTATAAGGAATGCACATGTGCGCTTGTAATTTGATATTCTTTTAAAAGCTCTGTTCTGTAACGAATTTGTCAACACCCCCGATTCAAGCGGCACTTGACCAGCGTCGTTTTGGGCTATGCTAATCTATTTAACAGACATGCATTTCAACCGGCCAATTCGTTCTTGAAGTTTTACAACAATTCGTTAACAATTACTCCGAATCAAATTAATTATTTAGTTTTATTGTATGACTGAAGTACACTGCATAAAGACTCAACTTTTTGATACGAAAAGTTACGGGAATTTTAAATAAAAAGAAATTTCGATTCTTTCTCGAGTTGTTTACTGATCATCATCGTGATTTAAATTAGCTAATGAATTTCTTTCTTTATAAAACGTGACTAATTAATTTCTAAACAAAACATTGGGTTTATTTATTTAGTTTTATCAATAAAGTTTGACTATTTAAACAAACTATATTAATTATTATTTTGTGAGAAAATCATTGAATTATCTGGGCGACTGGGGTGCAGAGCCAGGCCGTCGCCAACCCCCATATCTTTGCATATCCACTTGTTAAAACACATGGCCTTTTGACCACCCAATCTGGTGATTTGTAACGCTCTTTAACAGTTCTTGGAAAGTTTCGTGGGCACGATAATTTTCTAAACATTTTAATGCTAACAAAGGAATAAATAAGTTAAATTAAAATTGTTGAAATTTGAATGAATATTGCAACGAAGCTAAACGTTTAAACTGACTCCGAATAATTTGTGCTGGTTAATAAAATAAAATTATAAATACCGCGATCATCACAGTACCAACAACTAAAGTACATTTTAGTCAGTTTGAGAAGGTGAATTCAAAAATGCAATAAAAATGTGGGGTTACTATTTAAAATTTCAAAGTTGGCGTCCATTTCTCGTAGTTCCGGAAGTTCAGCCATTTTGAAAATAATTTAATTGAATTCAGAATGGTCGATTTAGATCGTACACAAAATTTTAAAGCTCTAGCTATATTAGAAGTTAAAAAGTTTCTAATGTAGGCCCTAAAAGAATCAGCCTGTATATGTGACCCCCGTTTTTGGGGTTATTTTTGCAGCATTTTCTAAATATTATACAGCATCTTTCAGCACTTGTCCAGCATTTCTAGGAATGCAGTTAGATTTTACAGTTGTAACATTTTGTGGGGCTACCGTTTAGTTGACCCCACATTTACGACCTTCATTTTTGGGGTTATTTTCACAGCACTTTCTAAATATTACACAGCATCTTTTAGCACTTGTCGAGCACTTTCTAGAAATGCAGTTGGATTTTAAAATTTCTCATTTTGTGGGGCTATCGTTAACTTGGCCCCACATTTACGACCTTAATTTTTGGGGTTATTTTCCCAGCATTTTTTATATACTATACAGCATCTTTCAGCACTTGTAGAGCACTTTTTAGAAATGCAGTTGAATTTTAAAATTTCTCATTTTGTGGGGCTATCGTTAACTTTGCCCCACATTTACGACCTTAATTTTTGGGGTTATTTTCCCAGCATTTTTTATATATTATACAGCATCTTTCAGCACTTGTAGAGCACTTACTAGAAATGCAGTTGGATTTTAAAATTTTACATTTTGTGGGGCTATCGTTAAGTTGGCCCCCCAATATATACTTGATTTTTCTTATTTATTTACGTAGCATTTTTTATTTAATTTACAGCATTCGCCAGCACTTGCCGAGCACTTTTAATAAATGTACTCGTAATTATAAAAATTTTAATTTGTGGGGCCAACTTTACGGACCTCATACTATTGAAGGAAATCAGGTAGTATTTTGTTTGTTATTCTCATATAATGGCGAGGTAGTGCTTAATTTGTCGTGGAATGGATTTCAAACAAAGTCTTAATATGTTTACTGTAATTTAAGCCTTTTAGAGTTGGCACATGACGTTCCACTGTTTTTAGCCCCAAATTTAGACTTGAAGAGTTCCTTCATGTTTGTAAGGATATTTAATAACGGTACATTGTATCGAGAAAAATTTAATAGGTAAAGTACAGGCTTGATATATACAGGATGCTCCGTTTTTTTAAGACAAAAGTTCACTATGAAAATATTTCGTTAGGGATTTTAGTGGATTTTTCCCAATATTTCAGAAACCATTACAGTTAAAATTACAGAATTTAGTACAGTTAATGAGCTTTGTAACGCCTTATCGAATGCGAAGAGCAAATGTTGAACTTTTAAATTAAGGGCGCCCCAAACTGGAGGGTGAAGGGTAAAAAGTACCGTAACTATTTTGGCTTTAGTTTTTTGACAGTTTCAGCGACAAAATCTTAAATTTCATAGTTTTGTACACGAAAATGGTTTCAGAAGAAAAACGGGTCATTTGCGACTAGGGGTTTATAAGCAAAAATTTTCTATCTTGATGACCTCTATAACACTCTAAGGTGTGGCAACGTCTTTTTGAACGAACCTGTATAGTTCATTCTGTTTTAAAGAAATCAATGTCACTTTTGGCTATCAGGTCCAATTATTTATTATTAAAAAACAATTGCACAATTCAATACAGATTGTCAAGTATTGAGGACGTTTACGTTTATTACGACACCAACAAACACGATAACACAAATTAAGAGCAAAATTCGCAATTTTAAAGGAAAAAATAAAACTCATGTGACATAAGTAACGTATGCATATTTTCATATAATGCTATAGGGAAATAAGAGTAAATAACTTGGGATTGTAGTAACCTACCTTACATTAACAAAGGTGTCGAAAATGTTTACAGACTGAGGGTTACCTCAGGGGTTAGTGATAAGCCCTGTAGTTTATGTCTGTATTCTTGTTTACTGACACACCCTATGGAGTAAGTTTGCGAAATCAACACAAATTGCAGTTAAACACCCCTCTACCTGCATTGGAAGTGCACGCTTCATGCCACCAATTTGAACATAAAATGAACTGGATCCAGTCTTCTAGAGTCTTGAGAGTTCCTCGCGACCTGAACACGCAATACTCTGAGAATTATTCTATTTCGGACTGGCGATTTCTTTTGGTGCAGAAGGAAGCTCTCGCTTCCTTTATTCTTTCTTTACTGCCTTCTCCAGGCGTGTTTTTAAGTGATCTTATACAGCGTTGGGCAAAAGTATGGAACCAGGCGTTTTATGCCTAAACTATGTACCTTACGAAAAAACTAATTAATACATCATCAATTACTTTAAAAATGTGATCATTTTTTAAGAATAATTTTTTTCGAAATTCCTTATGGTTTTCGAGTTATTCAAAAATTTTTTTTATTCCAAATGCCACCCTACTACGGCGATTTTTTTGGTAAAAGATTAAGCTCTAAAAACAGCTTGTACTTTAATAATAGTAGATTATTTTATAAGGGGTAAATGTGATAGTTTATGTGGGGAAGCTGAATGTTTATTTTGCCGAATGCAATGAGGCAAATAATTCAGCTAAGCCACATAAACTCACATTTACTCCGAATAAAATATACTATTTTATCCGCAAACGTATTGGTGAAGAGTAAAAAGCAATTTTGAACAACACTAATTTAAAGGTAAATGAATAAAACAATCAGGAAGCTTTGCACGTGAATCATTACCATAACAATGTTTATAAGCAAACGTCAGTCTCGGATTTTTGTGTTGAGGATTTTCGAATGTGTTGAGTATTTTTTAATTTAACTAGTACAGTGACTCCCGTTTCACAATGAGGGAATCATCACCTCTTGAGCGAAGCACAAGAAAGTGAAAACAATGGTAAGTCATGATGACAGACAAAAGTAAAAAACGCTTTATCAAATAAAAATGATTTACCACATGTCTGAAAAAAGTGGTCCGAGAACTAGATCTTTTACCTGAGCCATTCTGTCACAAATGTTGTCAGTTTTGGGACGTTTGCGGATTAATTTTAAACCAGTGGTTTTTCTTTAATAAATTATTAAAGTTTTTCGAATTTATCCGAAGTGTATCCATGGATATCTATAATTGCCAAAAAGTTGACGAATCAAATTAGTAGATTAAAAACATCCATGGATACACAATCACTTCAGCCAAATTCGAAACATCTTCGTAATGAGTTCGGACCGCAATTTTAATAATTTATTAAAAAAAAACACTGGTTCAAAAACAATATTAATGACTTAGAAGTAATTCTTAGAGCATAATCTTTTACTAAACAAATCGCCATAATAGGGTACCATTTAAAATTGGCTGTGTCTAAACTCCCGGCACTGGTATCCACTCCAATCCCGGCAGCGTCATGAACATTGGAAGTGACGTCATCAACGACCGGGATTTGTCTTCAATTCCGGCTTTTGGCGCGACAAACAACAATATCAACCGGTGCGCAAAACTATTTTTTTATGTAAATAATTAATTTTCACTGAAAATTGTGCTGTGAAATCGTGTCTTTGCTAAAGTACGCACTGTAACAAGTGTTTCATTTTTAAATTTTTTATACTTAATTTAGGGCGTAAATAAATCTTGATCTAAACTTATAGTTGAGCCCGAGATTATTGTTTGACCTGTTACAGTGTTACATGATATCGAATGTATTCAAAATTGGGCCAAAATTTCATAGTTTTATAGAGGTGGAAAAGCCTGAAAGATGTTGATGAGTTGATGACATCACGTTCAATTAAGACGTGCATTACGTTTCCAGAACTTCGCAGGTAATAATTCAGGGATTTTTCCACTTTTGAATAGCTATGAAATTTTGGTCCAATTTTGAATATGTTCAACATAATGTAACAGGCCTAATCTTGTCCTGACCTTGGATCACGATCGAAGATTTATTTACGCCTTAAATTCATTATAAAAAATTTGAAAATAAAACAACTCTAGTCACAGTACAACCTACTTTTGCACGATTTCACAGCATAATTTTCAGTGAAAATAAATTATTTACATAAAAAAATAGTTTTGTTCACCGGTTGATATTGTTGTTTGGCGCGCCGGATGTGCAGAAAGCCGGGATTGAAGACGAATCCCGGTCGTTGGTGACGTCACTTTCAATGTTCATGACGCTGCCGGGATTCGAGTGGATACCGGTGCCGGGAGTTTAGACACAGCCTTTAAAATTTGATTTTTTTTGAATATCTCGAAAACTAAAAAGAATCTGGAAAAAAAATTCCTGAAAAATGATCACATTTTTAAAGTAGTTGATGATGTACTAATTAGTTTTTTGCCGGGTACATAGTTTAGGCACAAAACGCTTGATTCCAAAATTTTTCCCAACCCTGTATACTTGCCACTTGGATGCTTCTTTTTGATTTTTATAACAATAATTGAATCAACAGTGGGTTTTTATCTTTTAAATAATACTAGTCAATGATGAAATTTTAGCAGAACTGCTAAGACAAACTTGACAATACTCTGAACAATGTAAATATGGACTTGGCAAGAAAATCTTCTTTTTCCGACTCTGAGCCGGAAGAAAGTTCACCAGCTGTCAAGGTCGAAGCCGTTGCACCAAATGTTTTTGAAACTTCGGAAAAATCCGACACTTTCTTACTTTTTTGCGGCTTGTTCTCGTAATTTTTTTTATCATATATCGAACGCTTTTCGGCACATGATTTGTGTTTGTATTTCGATAAAGATTATAAAGAAATTATATGTAGTAAAAAAATGATAAAACTAAATTTTTACCATTGCAAAATTACCAGAAACCTCGTTGGGAAATACACTGGTACACAAAATATTAAAATATGGTAACAGAATCCGAAAATAAAATGATTTTGTAGTACACTGCACCTAATAACGTTTCTCATCAACAAAAGTTTGGTGACAAAATGAAAAATAATTATAAAAAAATGAGTTCACCAAAATTCGTAGAATAAACAAATACTAATAAATCTACTTGAATAAAGAGCAAACAAAAAAATATATCCTTAAGTTTTAATTATTTATCTGTTTAATTTTCTTGTTGTTTACATTTTGAGCTAAATTACGTGAACCCATTTATAAACAACATCGGAACTTATTATACGTGCTCTTTCAAGTATTTCTTCGAAATGTTCTTATAGAATTTCAGTTTCCGCGGTTATCTTTGCTAATTTTATATCATTGCATTTATTATTTTATTATTTTATTATTTATTTATTTATTTTACATCTATTTTTATTAGAGGATTGATGTAATGTTTCTAATTCGCACATTTATACATGTTACGAAAAATTGCTCAGGGTGTGCCCCCAAATTCCTGTCGTGATACTTGGGGCCCGTCATACCTGTGGCCCACTAGACCTGGGGCCCGCTAGACCTAGGGACGGTCTGTGTATCGCACCGATTGCACCGACTTTAAATACGCCCCTGGCCTTCTCATTAGCTTCTTTCTGTCGTTTTGGTGATTACTGATGAATTTAATTCCCGGGTCTTGCACTTTACAGTTCTTTTGGCTTTTTGAAAGTAGTTAATGTTGTATAGTGTAACACAACTACGCTCGGTTGAGGGGAAGTTTGATTTTGAATAGAAGTCAACGATGTGCTGCATTGACCCGTAGTTATTGCTGGAGGCGGTACATGCTCTGATGTACTCATCAAGTACGTTAAGTGAATGCAACTGGAACCAAACCAAACCTGAAGTCCGTACCAGTGGGTAAAGCGTCCCAAATTGCCAATTTTTACCAAAATACGCTTCCCAGGAAATGTTTCAATTACAATGAAATTGGTCATTTGGCAACGAAGTGTCCGAAAGCGAATAGAGAAAAACATGGATCCTGTTACCAGTGTGGCTCGAAGGATCACCTACAACGTGAGTGTCCCTCCACGAGTGTGAGGCAAGAAACAAGTCGCCGCCCAGATGCAACAACAAATTTAGATCAAGGTAAAAAATTACCCGACGTCACTGTTGCGGTAAAGGTGTCTTCACGAGATAAATATAACATTTTACATTGTTTTGAGTTGACAGCCCTTATTGATACTGTAAGTTCAGTAAGTCTAATTAAATCTCGATATATTTCTGAGATAAATTTTTCGCGTTGTTCATTTTTGATACGACTATATGTGTTGATGACATCAATGTATTAACCAGGGTTGGGAGCGTAAACTTCATAATGTAAATACATCATTGTTTATTTATCAAAAAAACTTGTAAAGAACGTAGACAATAATGTAAACAATATTATTATTATTATTATTATTATTATTATTATTATTATTATTATTATTATTATTATTATTATTATTATTATTATTATTATTATTTCGTGGAAGTCTGTAATGGCATCGTTGTGATTTGGTGGCCAAGTAATACCGGGTGACTTTGAACTGGACTCCGTAAGTCGAACACGTAATAGGGGCGTTAAAATGCTGTCAATTAAGCCAAATATGTCTTATCCAAAAATGCATAGTTTTTGTGAAAAATGCAATTGAAATTTTGGCTAAAACCGTTTTGGAACCGCAGGATTAGCGATCGCACTCTAAGCGCACAAGCTGCGATAAGTTTTTGCAACTAAAAAAAGTTCGTTTTTGGAAGGGTAATTTCTCAATGTACTTAGTCAGTAGGTGATTGGGTCAAGTGCAGCATTGACAGTATGAAAAGTGTGAATGATTAATTAATTACTCGAATTCCGAAAAACGGACATGGTCCTTCTTTATGGAGAGGTTCGCGGTAACACTCAAATCGCTCGTATTCTTATCGGCAGTGATTTCAGAACAGGCAAATTTCATGTCGTCGCACGTTTGTAAAAGTGTAGTGAAACATCTCCATGATACTGGACGTTTTGAACCGAACGTTCACGTGAGTGGCCGTCATCGTGAAGATAGAATACTTGAAGCTGAAGCAGAAATTTTGGACGTCGTCTCGTGCAAGTGCTCGATTTTAGAATCATCAATTCTTTCATACAAATAAAATTGCGTTTTTGCGTCATTAGATAACGACGTGCGGCGCTCAGCTGCTACGACTTTTTAGGATTGTTTACAATTTTTTACCGTTCATTATTCCAGTGACAATCAATAAATCAACACGATGGTCAAATTTTATCGATGTTTGAAATGGCTTCTCAAAATAGCCCTAAAGTGTGTGTTCTATACTCTATAAATTAGGGTTTAAGTTACGGACACCAGTTCAAAATCACCGTGTATATCGGGGCATTATATGCAGTAAAACTTGGATGAATTCTTTAAAAATATAGTGTGCAGTGCTTGTTGCAAATCCAAAACGGTCCCCAGCAGATAAAAATGATTCCGGCTTAGTTAGAATCCATAACGAAAACAGAACTTTTTTTTCTAAGGGAATATTCTTTAAAGTGACCAAATTTGTAACCCCAATTTCGGCAACAAGCTGCTGTAAAATAAATTTGTTTTTTTCGGATTATACTTCTATTACCTCAACAGTTTGTCTGCCCATTCTGAAGTGAGTTCTAAATAAATCATCCATATATGAAGGGACGGTTAATTCGTAAAAGTTTTGATTTTTGGGGATTTGTGGTCTTCTTTGGGCATCGTCGAATAAATTAAGTGGTTCACCTAAAGCAGCTACATTATTTGCAGCCAAAATTTCATTTAATTGAAAATTGTTGACTATCTCTTCGTTTAGGATATTTATAATTATATTTCTTCGGTTATTCATGTTTTAATTAACGCTTTGAAATAATCGGTTTGTTATTTGTGTGACATCTAACAATTTCACGTATGCCAACTAGCGTACTAGATATGTACGCTAGGTACAATTTGTAGCGGGATCATCCACCAGAAATGAAGCAATTGAGCGAACGCTTAAAACGTAGCGGATACAGCATATTCTACAACTGCTCAAACCTGGTGAATCCGCCCATTTTCATGAAAATGTTGAAACATTTCTACCCACCTATCTTGAATTGGACTTTTTGCATTATTCCACTGAGTAATGTTATCAAAATTGGTGAATGATTTTACATTGGTAATTTCGTCAAAAAGTTCATCCTCAGAAATTCCATCCTTGGGTAACATTCACTTGAATACAAAACAGTTTTGTACTACGTTCCAACTTATTGGTTGCTTTAAATTTAACCATTGAAAATTATCCATTTCTTTAAAATGGACAGACCATTTCTCCAAGTATTGAACACAGTTCGCGTAAAAATTATTTACATGTGACAAAAACCAGTAATGGCAAGTAACTCTCTTTAATTTTGTCTTCAATTTTTTTTTTAACACTAAGAATTTTTTCATATGTTTCAAACACTGCAGTGTGCTCCCCCTCAATTTCTTTCACAGTATTATGAAAGATATTAGCTTGTGAGTGAATACATTTTAGCTATAACTCCGAATTCTCAGATTTGAAAAATGGACATTTTTCTATTGACAAAAAGTAAGAACGCAATGGTACAATAGTATATTATTATACGAGTTGTACAAGACAGTCCATTGTCCATTGTCGAACGAGAGGGAAAAGTAACGAGTTCGACAAGATGTCTTGTACAACGAGTGTAATATGCTATTTTTTCTATTTCGCCTTTATTTATTGAAATTCTTAAAATCAAGTAGACCAATGGTCTTTTATCCAAATATTTGACATTTCAAAAATCATTGATGAGTTTCGCTCACTCCAATTAAAATTTTTGAGAATGAAAAATGCTTTTCAAAATACAACACGAGTAGCTAGAGAATTTTATAACTCTTATCGTTTGATAGAGGCTTTGGATATTAAAATTACTACTTTATTTACTCAGCTAAATCCCTTAATCAATAGAAGAGTAAAACGTGGTCTAATTGACGGACTAGGATCAATAATAAAATCAATCACAGGAAATTTGGATCACAATGATGCAGAACGCTACGATAGAACCATTGGAACCCTGTCGAAAAATCAAGTGCGAATTAAAACCTTACTAAAAGAACAAATAACTATCCTGGAACAATCAATCCAAAATTTTAACAAATCGATTGTGACAATCGCACATAATGAATTAATTTTAGAATCCCGAATACAACAAATTGAAGCTGTTTTAAAACAGAGTCAGCTGGCAAATCTTAATACTCATGCTTACTTCACAATAGAAATGACACTTTCTCAGATTACTACAGCTTATCAATTAATTTATGACATCCTTGAACAAATTGAAATCGCAATCACATTTTACAAGTTGAATACCTTTCATAATTCAATTGCTGATCCAACAGGACTTTTACGTGAAATTCAACAGATTAAATTGACACAAAATCGTCTACCTTTTGACCCAACAATTGACAATCTCTTAATGTTTGAAAGAATTCTTACCGTCAAAGTTACTCAAAGGGCAATCAAATAGTTTTTGTCATTGAAGTACCAATAAAGAAAGTGAAAATTCTAACTAATTCCACCTATATTCATTGCCAACTCCTACTAATTCCACCTTCGAGGTTATTATTCCAAAATCCAAACACTCAATAGGTGGATTAATATTTTTTTTTAAGAAAGTATGCACTTTTTAGAAAAATTGTATAAGGCTTTTTAACTCGTCTGACCATGACAAATTCACATACGAAATATTGCTAAACCATTCCCTAACACCCTGTATAATTACAAATCATGCAATGCTACACTATTTTCGAAGATTAGATTCAGAAGGAACAGATTAATAACTGTGTTTTTTTAATAATCCATTGTTTGATTTTGTTTTATTATTTGGTTTAATTTGAAGCAAGCGGTAATTTTTTTGTTACCAAATGTTCCAATCAAGTTTGTATTGAAATAAAATAAATATTGTACATTATTTATAATGAGAGAGATAATGTAAATTTCCTATTTTTTTACATCAAATAATATAAAATAAGCCCAGCATTCGTTACCTTCGATTACACGATAGTTGAATTTCGTCTAGTAAGCGCATGCGCATGCGTCAATGACGACCGTTAGTATATAAACCTGAAGGGATGTAAAGAAAAGTTAGTTGAAGCCAAGCCAACAGCCGCCCCCAAGGTCGTCGCTCCCAAGGCAAACCCCGCCGCCAACAAAGGCAAAGGAGGCACCAAAAAGACCGCTCAACAGCGTCAATCGGTGACCTTTGGATTGCAGAGGAATCAGATTGCCACGGCCGTGGCAATGGCAAAGAGCCCGGAGGAGTTGGCTGAAAAACTTTCAGCCTTCGTCGCTCTCCTTCTGAATTGTTGATGGGTGCAAATCAATTAATTCAGAATTCTTTTCAGGTTGCGTTCTGGAACGCCAACGGTCTTCGAGCAGCCCGGGACGAGCTCGAAGAATTCGTCGACAGGTTGCAACTGGACATCGTACTTGTGTGCGAAACAAAGTTGCAACCTCCGGCGACAGACCCAAAAATTCGGGGATTCACTCTCCACAGGGCCGACAGAGGGACCGGCCCAGGAGGAGGAACGGCAATTTTTGTAAGTAACAGAATTAAACACTCTGTTCTAGCAACACCAGATCTTCGCAACATGGAAGCCGTGGGCATCAACGTAGCCACTGCAAATGGGCCTCTGCGCCTGTTTGCATGCTACAATCGCCCACAAATTCCAATTCTCGGAGAGGACCTGCTGACGCTGTTCGACGGCAACACCCCAACGATCGCTGCTGGCGATTTCAACGCCAAGCACATCAACTGGGGAAGCCGCCGTTCGAACAGAAACGGAAACATCCTCAACGACTTCACGGATCAACACCTGGACATCTCCGTCATGGCTCCGGTAGAACCCACGTTCTACCGAAACACAGATGGTGCTGCCGACATCCTTGACGTGGCAATCGTCAAAAACGTCGTGCACCAGGTTCGGCTGACGGTAATAAACGACCTCTCCTCGGATCATAACCCCGTCCTGATGCAAATCGGGAACGAGGCTAACGATCCGGTTGAGTGTTGTTATACCTCAGTGGATTGGAGGAAATTCACCAAGCACCTGGTGAACAACTTCGGAACAATCCCACCGATCACATCCGCAGAAGAAATCGATGAGGCGGTCCAATTCTTCGAGACGAAGATTCGGGACGCCATTTCCACCGCAACCAGGGAACGGAGAACCCCGGCCCCAAGACTGGAGATTCCATGGGAAATCAGGGACCTCATCAGGGCAAAAAGGCGAGCCAGGCGCATTGCACAACGCACCGGTTTTCCGGTGGACCGTGCAGAAGCCAACCGGCTGAGATGGGAGGTGAGAAAAGCACTTTCTGATTTCAGAAACGAGAGATGGGAGGCCAAACTTCAATCTCTCACCGCCGAAGACAACTCCGTCTGGAGAATGTCGAGGGCGCTGAGATCCGACCGAAAACCGCTTCCACCAATCCACGGTGAGAACGGGATCGTTTTCACAGACGAGGAGAAAGCAGAAGCGTTCGCGTTGAGCTTGAGCAGACAATGCTCACTCAACCTCACGAACGCTGACCTGGACCACGTCGAAGAGATCGAGGAACACGTGGAATCCATCGCCACCGAGGACCCAGATGACCCCTTGACCCCGACAACCCCCGAAGAAGTTTCCGGAGTGATTCAGAAGCTGAAGAAAAGGAAGGCATCAGGACCAGACGAAATCAGCAACAGGGCTCTCAAGAACCTCCCGCTGAAAGTCATCGTCGAACTGACAGGTATTTTTAATGCAATGTTCAGTTTCAGATATTTTCCAGAGAACTGGAAAATGGCAACGGTCATTTTCATCCCGAAACCGGGGAAGGACCCGAAGTTTCCCCAGAACCACAGGCCAATCAGCTTGCTGTCGGCTGTGGGAAAGGTCGCAGAACGTCTCATCCGCTCCCGTCTCCTCCATCTCACCCAGGAACGGCACATCATCCCCGACGAACAATTCGGCTTTCGGTCGAATCACTCAACAACTGATCAGCTACTACGAGTCGTAGAGCACGCTTCCATCAGTATCGAGCGCAAGCAAGTTACTGGTGCAGTGTTTCTCGACGTGGCAAAAGCATTCGATGCGGTTTGGCATGATGGGCTTATTTACAAGCTCCATCAGACTGGCATTCCGCTCGCAATGGTTCAAATGATCAGATCGTTTCTCGACGGACGCCGTTTCCAGGTGAGAATCAATAACTCTGTTTCAGATCCCCAGGACCTGGAAGCCGGAGTCCCTCAGGGCTCCGTCCTTTCACCCCTTCTGTACTCCATTTTCACCCACGACATTCCAAAAACTGATCGTACGACACTGGCAATATACGCAGACGACACAGCGATCCTCACCAGATCGAAGCAACCACACATGGCTACCCGCTACTTGCAGGAGTCTGTGGAGCGCATCGAAAACTGGTGTCGCAGGTGGCTCATAAACGTCAACCCCGACAAAAGCCAAGCGCCTTTGTTGGCACGACGTAGAGTCAGCCCTGCTGGGTTCGTTAGAATGTTCAACGCAGATATTCCCTGGTCTGACCAGGTCAAATATCTCGGGGTCATTCTTGACAAAAAACTTTCCTTTGGCCAACATCTTGACTACGCACTCGCGAAGGGCAAGATGGCCACGGGAATGCTGAGATCTCTCGTATGTCGGCGGAGCGCGTTGTCAATTGACAACAAGCTCTTGTTGTACAAATCAGTTATCCGACCCACCGTAACCTATGCTTCTGTAGCTTGGGCGTTCGCGCCCTGTAAGACTCGGATGCAGAAGTTACAAACCTTCCAAAACAAATTCCTCCGACAAGCATTCAACGCCCCGTGGTTTGTTCGAAACAACCAATTGCACCGAGAGGCGAAGATGCCGACGATGGAGGAATTCTTCCGTGAGATCGCCGAGCGAGCCTTTCCGAAGGCGGAAACACATCCGAACCCCCTGGTCCGAGAGGCCGTTGACTACGACGAAAACGGTCCGTCCAGATGCAAGAGGCCAAGGATGGCCCTCTTGTGATCAAAAATGCCCTCTCCTTCAGATTTTCCGAATCTGGTAAGCATCAAATGCCATTACCACATTTAGCTGTGCAGCTCTTTTCAGATTCCATCAAATGGATCACTTCGGGGGGGATTCCCCCGAAGCGCCCTCTTCTCTCTTCTGGCGCCATGCAACCCGGCATGGCTGCCCAGCGTGCGTTCAGGGATGAAGGACCAATGGTCCGATCCCTAAGGTGACGCGAGGGGTTTTAGTGGGTATTGTCGGCTTGCACTCTTACCGACCGAGTCCCACATAACCAGACGAAGTCTGGTATGCGTAAATGCATTTCCCCTCTCCAAAAAAAAAAAAAAAAAAAAAAAAAAAGAAAAGTTACAGTCGAGTCCGAGCAGCCGTCGAGAGCAGTCCAGTTTCCGATCTTCTCCAATCGACATTCGAAGAGCGAAGTTCTGTCTTCAGTCGGGTCCAATTTAACGTCTCGACGTTAAGTCCAGGACCGCCCCCTTGTTTAGTTTACGGTCGGGCTCGTTTTAACCTTATGGTTGAAATTTAGCCCCGCCTCCACTAACAAGTCCAAAGCGACACGAAAATTCGGCTTTTTCAAGCCGCCTCCACCTCAAACTCGGCTTTTTCAAGCCGAAACTCAAACTCAAAATCGGCTTTTTCAAGCCGAATTTTGTTCAAAAAGCGTGTTCTTGCAACACGCTGATTGGCAAATAAAAAGTTTCAAACGAACTTTCTCCGACTTCGAAACGTGTTTTTCAACACGTTAGAAGGAGGGAAAGTTCCTTCTTACAAATAATCAAAATTCGTTTCTGCGAGACAAACAGAAGGTTTCACTGAGCGGAAATGGCGGAATCAAATCCTCCATTGACGCTCGAAGCCATCACGGGTGCCATCAAGTCCCTTCTGGCACCCATCAACGAGAGACTCCAACGTCTCGAGGAGGCTGTCTTTTCAGACAGAACCTCCGAATCCGGCTCGACTTCAACAATCACCGGTTTTTCAGCCCATTCGCTGAAATCCGGTGATTCCCAGACCTTCGGCCTGCCGACGAACCCCCCAAGCGACGAGGAGATGGAGATGGAAGTCTTCAACCCAGCGAAAGCTGGAAAGAAACGCCCAGCGCCATCTCGCAGCCCCCAGACCATTGAGACTCGAAACAAGTTTTCGAGTCTCTCCACCGAGGAGGAATCGGAAGACTCCGAAGCCCCCATCGACGGTGAAGCCCCCTCCCAAGGGGAAAAGCGGAAGAAGAAGAAGAAAACTTCTTCTTCGTCCAAGCGGACCTTCACCCCAGCAGCCCCATCATGGTACTCCATCGCGGCAGGCCACCCCCCCAACAGCCCCCAGGGCCCCACTCTGGCAGCCCCCCAGGGCTCCACCCCGGCAGCCCCCCAGGGCTCCACCCCGGCAGCCCCCCAGGGCTCCACCCCGGCAGCCCCCCAGGGCTCCACCCCGGCAGCCCCCAAGGGCTCCACCCCGGCAGCCCCCCAGGGCTCCACCCCGACAGCCCCCAAGGCCTCGAGGATTCCCCCCATTTTTCTGCGGGACGCAGGAAAATGGCACCTGGTTTCCCAAAAGGCCAACTTCACCAAGGCGAGGAGCGTAAGCGACCAAATCCGCATACAGCCTGCTACTGTTGCTGATTTCAGGTCGTTCACGAGGTTCATGGAAGCCGAAAGGATTCCATTCCATACCTTCACTCTCCCAGAGAAGAACACCAGGGTCGTCCTGCGTGGGATCCCGGTCCAGGTGTCCGTGGAGGCAGTGCTCCAGGACTTGAAGCTCCAGGGCTTCAATCCTGTCTGCGTCCACCGGATGCACGCCGGAAAAAGGCAACTTCCGTTGGTGCTCGTCGAGGCACCACTCAGCCAGACCAAGGACGTCTGGCAGATCAAGACCGTCTGCAGCCTGATGGTCAAGGTTGAAAAACCAAAGAAATCAGGCAAAGCAGCCCAGTGCCATCGATGCCAGCGATTTTTCCACGCTCAGCGGAATTGCATGGCAGAACACCGATGTGTCAAGTGCGGGGAAGCACATGACACAAAAGTGTGCACAAAGGAGCGCCAGGAGCCTCCCAAGTGTGCCAACTGTAATGGCCCCCACACGGCCAATTACAGAGGCTGCCCGCAGTTCCCCAAGCTGCAGAAAACCGCCGCCCCCAGGACAACCGCCCCCGCCAAGGTGGCCGCCCCCAAGGCAGCAGCCCCCAAAAAGGCCGCTGCCCCCAAGGTCGTCGCTCCCAAGGCAAACCCCGCCGCCAACAAAGGCAAAGGAGGCACCAAAAAGACCGCTCAACAGCGTCAATCGGTGACCTTTGGATTGCAGAGGAATCAGATTGCCACGGCCGTGGCAATAGCAAAGAGCCCGGAGGAGTTGGCTGAAAAACTTTCAGCCTTCGTCGCTCTCCTTCTGAATTGTTGATGGGTGCAAATCAATTAATTCAGAATTCTTTTCAGGTTGCGTTCTGGAACGCCAACGGTCTTCGAGCAGCCCGGGACGAGCTCGAAGAATTCGTCGACAGGTTGCAACTGGACATCGTACTTGTGTGCGAAACAAAGTTGCAACCTCCGGCGACAGACCCAAAAATTCGGGGATTCACTCTCCACAGGGCCGACAGAGGGACCGGCCCAGGAGGAGGAACGGCAATTTTTGTAAGTAACAGAATTAAACACTCTGTTCTAGCAACACCAGATCTTCGCAACATGGAAGCCGTGGGCATCAACGTAGCCACTGCAAATGGGCCTCTGCGCCTGTTTGCATGCTACAATCGCCCACAAATTCCAATTCTCGGAGAGGACCTGCTGACGCTTTTCGACGGCAACACCCCAACGATCGCTGCTGGCGATTTCAACGCCAAGCACATCAACTGGGGAAGCCGCCGTTCGAACAGAAACGGAAACATCCTCAACGACTTCACGGATCAACACCTGGACATCTCCGTCATGGCTCCGGTAGAACCCACGTTCTACCGAAACACAGATGGTGCTGCCGACATCCTTGACGTGGCAATCGTCAAAAACGTCGTGCACCAGGTTCGGCTGACGGTAATAAACGACCTCTCCTCGGATCATAACCCCGTCCTGATGCAAATCGGGAACGAGGCTAACGATCCGGTTGAGTGTTGTTATACCTCAGTGGATTGGAGGAAATTCACCAAGCACCTGGTGAACAACTTCGGAACAATCCCACCGATCACATCCGCAGAAGAAATCGATGAGGCGGTCCAATTCTTCGAGACGAAGATTCGGGACGCCATTTCCACCGCAACCAGGGAACGGAGAACCCCGGCCCCAAGACTGGAGATTCCATGGGAAATCAGGGACCTCATCAGGGCAAAAAGGCGAGCCAGGCGCATTGCACAACGCACCGGTTTTCCGGTGGACCGTGCAGAAGCCAACCGGCTGAGATGGGAGGTGAGAAAAGCACTTTCTGATTTCAGAAACGAGAGATGGGAGGCCAAACTTCAATCTCTCACCGCCGAAGACAACTCCGTCTGGAGAATGTCGAGGGCGCTGAGATCCGACCGAAAACCGCTTCCACCAATCCACGGTGAGAACGGGATCGTTTTCACAGACGAGGAGAAAGCAGAAGCGTTCGCGTTGAGCTTGAGCAGACAATGCTCACTCAACCTCACGAACGCTGACCTGGACCACGTCGAAGAGATCGAGGACCACGTGGAATCCATCGCCACCGAGGACCCAGATGACCCCTTGACCCCGACAACCCCCGAAGAAGTTTCCGGAGTGATTCGGAAGCTGAAGAAAAGGAAGGCATCAGGACCAGACGAAATCAGCAACAGGGCTCTCAAGAACCTCCCGCTGAAAGTCATCGTCGAACTGACAGGTATTTTTAATGCAATGTTCAGTTTCAGATATTTTCCAGAGAACTGGAAAATGGCAACGGTCATTTTCATCCCGAAACCGGGGAAGGACCCGAAGTTTCCCCAGAACCACAGGCCAATCAGCTTGCTGTCGGCTGTGGGAAAGGTCGCAGAACGTCTCATCCGCTCCCGTCTCCTCCATCTCACCCAGGAACGGCACATCATCCCCGACGAACAATTCGGCTTTCGGTCGAATCACTCAACAACTGATCAGCTACTACGAGTCGTAGAGCACGCTTCCATCAGTATCGAGCGCAAGCAAGTTACTGGTGCAGTGTTTCTCGACGTGGCAAAAGCATTCGATGCGGTTTGGCATGATGGGCTTATTTACAAGCTCCATCAGACTGGCATTCCGCTCGCAATGGTTCAAATGATCAGATCGTTTCTCGACGGACGCCGTTTCCAGGTGAGAATCAATAACTCTGTTTCAGATCCCCAGGACCTGGAAGCCGGAGTCCCTCAGGGCTCCGTCCTTTCACCCCTTCTGTACTCCATTTTCACCCACGACATTCCAAAAACTGATCGTACGACACTGGCAATATACGCAGACGACACAGCGATCCTCACCAGATCGAAGCAACCACACATGGCTACCCGCTACTTGCAGGAGTCTGTGGAGCGCATCGAAAACTGGTGTCGCAGGTGGCTCATAAACGTCAATCCCGACAAAAGCCAAGCGCTTTTGTTGGCACGACGTAGAGTCAGCCCTGCTGGGTTCGTTCGAATGTTCAACGCAGATATTCCCTGGTCTGACCAGGTCAAATATCTCGGGGTCATTCTTGACAAAAAACTTTCCTTTGGCCAACATCTTGACTACGCACTCGCGAAGGGCAAGATGGCCACGGGAATGCTGAGATCTCTCGTATGTCGGCGGAGCGCGTTGTCAATTGACAACAAGCTCTTGTTGTACAAATCAGTTATCCGACCCACCGTAACCTATGCTTCTGTAGCTTGGGCGTTCGCGCCCTGTAAGACTCGGATGCAGAAGTTACAAACCTTCCAAAACAAATTCCTCCGACAAGCATTCAACGCCCCGTGGTTTGTTCGAAACAACCAATTGCACCGAGAGGCGAAGATGCCGACGATGGAGGAATTCTTCCGTGAGATCGCCGAGCGAGCCTTTCCGAAGGCGGAAACACATCCGAACCCCCTGGTCCGAGAGGCCGTTGACTACGACGAAAACGGTCCGTCCAGATGCAAGAGGCCAAGGATGGCCCTCTTGTGATCAAAAATGCCCTCTCCTTCAGATTTTCCGAATCTGGTAAGCATCAAATGCCATTACCACATTTAGCTGTGCAGCTCTTTTCAGATTCCATCAAATGGATCACTTCGGGGGGGATTCCCCCGAAGCGCCCTCTTCTCTCTTCTGGCGCCATGCAACCCGGCATGGCTGCCCAGCGTGCGTTCAGGGATGAAGGACCAATGGTCCGATCCCTAAGGTGGTCGCGAGGGGTTTTAGTGGGTATTGTCGGCTTGCACTCTTACCGACCGAGTCCCACATAACCAGACGAAGTCTGGTATGCGTAAATGCATTTCCCCTCTCCAAAAAAAAAAAAAAAAAGAAAAGTTAGTTGAATGTGCGGAGTGTGGTGAATATGTGCAGTTCTTGTGTGCTACCAAAAATGTTTTCTAATACATACTTTTGAAGGATGCCAGGTTACAGGTAGGATCTTTTTTGTTAGCGTTATCGTTTTTGTGGAATTGGTTTGGTGATATTGATTTCAAATCAGTGAGATTTAATAAGGTCGAACGCCCTCCAGTTTTTCTTACTTACATTCCACAAGAAACTAAACAAAAATTCTCTTAATTTTATTTCATTGCCATGATTTATTTTCTCCGTTAATGTCACCGAAGTTACACTGAGGAAATAATATAGGACAGAGATTTACTTCTTACAAACATTAAAATGAAAACTTTTAAGCAGCGAATAAGGGATGGAACCTAAAATGTTAATAATATTGGTGTTCAACCTAGTCGATCTATTTTTGCTTGAAAATAGATTTACTCAATCTCTAAAGTTATTGAGACCGTGTGAATGCACTGTACATTTATACAGTGCCTAATTAATCTGTTACTTACTTAAAGGGCGTGTTATTTCTTTTAATTGAATAGCGTAGCTCGCTCCCCACCATCTCAATTGTGTTTTGACTTTTGCCATTTCGCCAACTCGCCATTTTTTTTAGATTAATGTAATAAATCTCTCAAAATCGGTAATGTACAAAATCAAGTAGACCAATGGTCTTTTATCCAAATATTTGACATTTCAAAAGTCATTGATGAGTTTCGCTCACTCCAATTAAAATTTTTGAGAATGAAAAATGCTTTTCAAAATACAACACGAGTAGCTAGAGAATTTTATAACTCTTATCGTTTGATAGAGGCTTTGGATATTAAAATTACTACTTTATTTACTCAGCTAAATCCCTTAATCAATAGAAGAGTACAACGTGGTCTAATTGACGGACTAGGATCAATAATAAAATCAGTCACAGGAAATTTGGATCAAAATGATGCAGAACGCTACGATAGAACCATTGGAACCCTGTCGAAAAATCAAGTGCGAATTAAAACCTTACTAAAAGAACAAATAACTATCCTGGAACAATCAATCCAAAATTTTAACAAATCGATTGTGACAATCGCACATAATGAATTAATTTTAGAATCCCGAATACAACAAATTGAAGCTGTTTTAAAACAGATTCAGCTGGCAAATCTTAATACTCATGCATACTTCACAATAGAAATGACACTTTCTCAGATTACTACAGCTTATCAATTAATTTATGACATCCTTGAACAAATTGAAATCGCAATCACATTTTACAAGTTGAATACCTTTCATAATTCAATTGCTGATCCAACAGGACTTTTACGTGAAATTCAACAGATTAAATTGACACAAAATCGTCTACCTTTTGACCCAACAATTGACAATCTCTTAATGTTTGAAAGAATTCTTACCATCAAAGTTACTCAAAGGGCAATCAAATAGTTTTTGTCATTGAAGTACCAATAAAGAAAGTGAAAATTCTAACTAATTCCACCTATATTCATTGCCAACTCCTACTAATTCCAACTTCGAGGTTATTATTCCAAAATCCAAACACTCAATAGGTGGATTAATATTTTTTTTAAGAAAGTATGTACTTTTTAGAAAAATTGTATAAGGCTTTTTAACTCGTCTGACCATGACAAATTCACATACGAAATATTGCTAAACCATTCCCTAACACCCAGTATAATTACAAATCATGCAATGCTACACTATTTTCGAAGATTAGATTCAGAAGGAACAGATTAATAACTGTGTTTTTTTAATAATCCATTGTTTGATTTTGTTTTATTATTTGGTTTAATTTGAAGCAAGCGGTAATTTTTTTGTTACCAAATGTTCCAATCAAGTTTGTATTGAAATAAAATAAATATTGTACATTATTTATAATGAGAGAGATAATGTAAATTTCCTATTTTTTTACATCAAATAATATAAAATAAGCCCAGCATTCGTTACCTTCGATTGCACGATAGTTGAATTTCGTCTAGTAAGCGCATGCGCATGCGTCAATGACGACCGTTAGTATATAAACCTGAAGGGATGTAAAGAAAAGTTAGTTGAATGTGCGGAGTGTGGTGAATATGTGCAGTTCTTGTGTGCTACCAAAAATGTTTTCTAATACATACTTTTGAAGGATGCCAGGTTACAGGTAGGATCTTTTTTGTTAGCGTTATCGTTTTTGTGGAATTGGTTTGGTGATATTGATTTCAAATCAGTGAGATTTAATAAGGTCGAACGCCCTCCAGTTTTTCTTACTTACATTCCACAAGAAACTAAACAAAAATTCTCTTAATTTTATTTCATTGCCATGATTTATTTTCTCCGTTAATGTCACCGAAGTTACACTGAGGAAATAATATAGGACAGAGATTTACTTCTTACAAACATTAAAATGAAAACTTTTAAGCAGCGAATAAGGGATGGAACCTAAAATGTTAATAATATTGGTGTTCAACCTAGTCGATCTATTTTTGCTTGAAAATAGATTTACTCAATCTCTAAAGTTATTGAGACCGTGTGAAAGCACTGTACATTTATACAGTGCCTAATTAATCTGTTACTTACTTAAAGGGCGTGTTATTTCTTTTAATTGAATAGCGTAGCTCGCTCCCCACCATCTCAATTGTGTTTTGACTTTTGCCATTTCGCCAACTCGCCATTTTTTTTAGATTAATGTAATAAATCTCTCAAAATCGGTAATGTACAAAATCAAGTAGACCAATGGTCTTTTATCCAAATATTTGACATTTCAAAAGTCATTGATGAGTTTCGCTCACTCCAATTAAAATTTTTGAGAATGAAAAATGCTTTTCAAAATACAACACGAGTAGCTAGAGAATTTTATAACTCTTATCGTTTGATGGAGGCTTTGGATATTAAAATTACTACTTTATTTACTCAGCTAAATCCCTTAATCAATAGAAGAGTAAAACGTGGTCTAATTGACGGACTAGGATCAATAATAAAATCAATCACAGGAAATTTGGATCAAAATGATGCAGAACGCTACGATAGAACCATTGGAACCCTGTCGAAAAATCAAGTGCGAATTAAAACCTTACTAAAAGAACAAATAACTATCCTGGAACAATCAATCCAAAATTTTAACAAATCGATTGTGACAATCGCACATAATGAATTAATTTTAGAATCCCGAATACAACAAATTGAAGCTGTTTTAAAACAGAGTCAGCTGGCAAATCTTAATACTCATGCTTACTTCATAATAGAAATGACACTTTCTCAGATTACTACAGCTTATCAATTAATTTATGACATCCTTGAACAAATTGAAATCGCAATCACATTTTACAAGTTGAATACCTTTCATAATTCAATTGCTGATCCAACAGGACTTTTACGTGAAATTCAACAGATTAAATTGACACAAAATCGTCTACCTTTTGACCCAACAATTGACAATCTCTTAATGTTTGAAAGAATTCTTACCGTCAAAGTTACTCAAAGGGCAATCAAATAGTTTTTGTCATTGAAGTACCAATAAAGAAAGTGAAAATTCTAACTAATTCCACCTATATTCATTGCCAACTCCTACTAATTCCACCTTCGAGGTTATTATTCCAAAATCCAAACACTCAATAGGTGGATTAATATTTTTTTTAAGAAAGTATGCACTTTTTAGAAAAATTGTATAAGGCTTTTTAACTCGTCTGACCATGACAAATTCACATACGAAATATTGCTAAACCATTCCCTAACACCCTGTATAATTACAAATCATGCAATGCTACACTATTTTCGAAGATTAGATTCAGAAGGAACAGATTAATAACTGTGTTTTTTTAATAATCCATTGTTTGATTTTGTTTTATTATTTGGTTTAATTTGAAGCAAGCGGTAATTTTTTTGTTACCAAATGTTCCAATCAAGTTTGTATTGAAATAAAATAAATATTGTACATTATTTATAATGAGAGAGATAATGTAAATTTCCTATTTTTTTACATCAAATAATATAAAATAAGCCCAGCATTCGTTACCTTCGATTGCACGATAGTTGAATTTCGTCTAGTAAGCGCATGCGCATGCGTCAATGACGACCGTTAGTATATAAACCTGAAGGGATGTAAAGAAAAGTTAGTTGAATGTGCGGAGTGTGGTGAATATGTGCAGTTCTTGTGTGCTACCAAAAATGTATTCTAATACATACTTTTGAAGGATGCCAGGTTACAGGTAGGATCTTTTTTGTTAGCGTTATCGTTTTTGTGGAATTGGTTTGGTGATATAGATTTCAAATCAGTGAGATTTAATAAGGTCGAACGCCCTCCAGTTTTTCTTACTTACATTCCACAAGAAACTAAACAAAAATTCTCTTAATTTTATTTCATTGCCATGATTTTATTTTCTCCGTTAATGTCACCGAAGTTACACTGAGGAAATAATATAGGACAGAGATTTAATTCTTACAAACATTAAAATGAAAACTTTTAAGCAGCGAATAAGGAATGGAACCTAAAATGTTAATAATATTGGTTTTCAACCTAGTCGATCTACTTTTGCTTGAAAATAGATTTACTCAATCTCTAAAGTTATTGAGACCGTGTGAAAGCACTGTACATTTATACAGTGCCTAATTAATCTGTTACTTACTTAAAGGGCGTGTTATTTCTTTTAATTGAATAGCGTAGCTCGCTCCCCACCATCTCAATTGTGTTTTGACTTTTGCCATTTCGCCAACTCGCCAGTTTTTTTAGATTAATGTAATAAATCTCTCAAAATCGGTAATGTACAAAATCAAGTAGACCAATGGTCTTTTATCCAAATATTTGACATTTCAAAAATCATTGATGAGTTTCGCTCACTCCAATTAAAATTTTTGAGAATGAAAAATGCTTTTCAAAATACAACACGAGTAGCTAGAGAATTTTATAACTCTTATCGTTTGATAGAGGCTTTGGATATTAAAATTACTACTTTATTTACTCAGCTAAATCCCTTAATCAATAGAAGAGTAAAACGTGGTCTAATTGACGGACTACGATCAATAATAAAATCAATCACAGGAAATTTGGATCAAAATGATGCAGAACGCTACGATAGAACCATTGGAACCCTGTCGAAAAATCAAGTGCGAATTAAAACCTTACTAAAAGAACAAATAACTATCCTGGAACAATCAATCCAAAATTTTAACAAAACGATTGTGACAATCGCACATAATGAATTAATTTTAGAATCCCGAATACAACAAATTGAAGCTGTTTTAAAACAGAGTCAGCTGGCAAATCTTAATACTCATGCTTACTTCACAATAGAAATGACACTTTCTCAGATTACTACAGCTTATCAATTAATTTATGACATCCTTGAACAAATTGAAATCGCAATCACACTTTACAAGTTGAATACCTTTCATAATTCAATTGCTGATCCAACAGGACTTTTACGTGAAATTCAACAGATTAAATTGACACAAAATCGTCTACCTTTTGACCCAACAATTGACAATCTCTTAATGTTTGAAAGAATTCTTACCGTCAAAGTTACTCAAAGGGCAATCAAATAGTTTTTGTCATTGAAGTACCAATAGAGAAAGTGAAAATTCTAACTAATTCCACCTATATTCATTGCCAACTCCTACTAATTCCACCTTCGAGGTTATTATTCCAAAATCCAAACACTCAATAGGTGGATTAATATTTTTTTTTAAGAAAGTATGCACTTTTTAGAAAAATTGTATAAGGCTTTTTAACTCGTCTGACCATGACAAATTCACATACGAAATATTGCTAAACCATTCCCTAACACCCTGTATAATTACAAATCATGCAATGCTACACTATTTTCGAAGATTAGATTCAGAAGGAACAGATTAATAACTGTGTTTTTTTAATAATCCATTGTTTGATTTTGTTTTATTATTTGGTTTAATTTGAAGCAAGCGGTAATTTTTTTGTTACCAAATGTTCCAATCAAGTTTGTATTGAAATAAAATAAATATTGTACATTATTTATAATGAGAGAGATAATGTAAATTTCCTATTTTTTTACATCAAATAATATAAAATAAGCCCAGCATTCGTTACCTTCGATTGCACGATAGTTAAATTTCGTCTAGTAAGCGCATGCGCATGCGTCAATGACGACCGTTAGTACATAAACCTGAAGGGATGTAAAGAAAAGTTAGTTGAATGTGCGGAGTGTGGTGAATATGTGCAGTTCTTGTGTGCTACCAAAAATGTTTTCTAATACATACTTTTGAAGGATGCCAGGTTACAGGTAGGATCTTTTTTGTTAGCGTTATCGTTTTTGTGGAATTGGTTTGGTGATATTGATCTCAAATCAGTGAGATTTAATAAGGTCGAACGCCCTCCAGTTTTTCTTACTTACATTCCACAAGAAACTAAACAAATCTCTCAAAATCGGTAATGTACAAAATCAAGTAGACCAATGGTCTTTTATCCAAATATTTGACATTTCAAAAATCATTGATGAGTTTCGCTCACTCCAATTAAAATTTTTGAGAATGAAAAATGCTTTTCAAAATACAACACGAGTAGCTAGAGAATTTTATAACTCTTATCGTTTGATAGAGGCTTTGGATATTAAAATTACTACTTTATTTACTCAGCTAATTCCCTTAATCAATAGAAGAGTAAAACGTGGTCTAATTGACGGACTAGGATCAATAATAAAATCAATCACAGGAAATTTGGATCAAAATGATGCAGAACGCTACGATAGAACCATTGGAACCCTGTCGAAAAATCAAGTGCGAATTAAAACCTTACTAAAAGAACAAATAACTATCCTGGAACAATCAATCCAAAATTTTAACAAATCGATTGTGACAATCGCACATAATGAATTAATTTTAGAATCCCGAATACAACAAATTGAAGCTGTTTTAAAACAGAGTCAGCTGGCAAATCTTAATACTCATGCTTACTTCACAATAGAAATGACACTTTCTCAGATTACTACAGCTTATCAATTAATTTATGACATCCTTGAACAAATTGAAATCGCAATCACATTTTACAAGTTGAATACCTTTCATAATTCAATTGCTGATCCAACAGGACTTTTACGTGAAATTCAACAGATTAAATTGACACAAAATCGTCTACCTTTTGACCCAACAATTGACAATCTCTTAATGTTTGAAAGAATTCTTACCGTCAAAGTTACTCAAAGGGCAATCAAATAGTTTTTGTCATTGAAGTACCAATAGAGAAAGTGAAAATTCTAACTAATTCCACCTATATTCATTGCCAACTCCTACTAATTCCACCTTCGAGGTTATTATTCCAAAATCCAAACACTCAATAGGTGGATTAATATTTTTTTTTAAGAAAGTATGCACTTTTTAGAAAAATTGTATAAGGCTTTTTAACTCGTCTGACCATGACAAATTCACATACGAAATATTGCTAAACCATTCCCTAACACCCTGTATAATTACAAATCATGCAATGCTACACTATTTTCGAAGATTAGATTCAGAAGGAACAGATTAATAACTGTGTTTTTTTAATATAATCCATTGTTTGATTTTGTTTTATTATTTGGTTTAATTTGAAGCAAGCGGTAATTTTTTTGTTACCAAATGTTCCAATCAAGTTTGTATTGAAATAAAATAAATATTGTACATTATTTATAATGAGAGAGATAATGTAAATTTCCTATTTTTTTACATCAAATAATATAAAATAAGCCCAGCATTCGTTACCTTCGATTGCACGATAGTTAAATTTCGTCTAGTAAGCGCATGCGCATGCGTCAATGACGACCGTTAGTACATAAACCTGAAGGGATGTAAAGAAAAGTTAGTTGAATGTGCGGAGTGTGGTGAATATGTGCAGTTCTTGTGTGCTACCAAAAATGTTTTCTAATACATACTTTTGAAGGATGCCAGGTTACAGGTAGGATCTTTTTTGTTAGCGTTATCGTTTTGTGGAATTGGTTTGGTGATATTGATTTCAAATCAGTGAGATTTAATAAGGTCGAACGCCCTCCAGTTTTTCTTACTTACATTCCACAAGAAACTAAACAAATCTCTCAAAATCGGTAATGTACAAAATCAAGTAGACCAATGGTCTTTTATCCAAATATTTGACATTTCAAAAATCATTGATGAGTTTCGCTCACTCCAATTAAAATTTTTGAGAATGAAAAATGCTTTTCAAAATACAACACGAGTAGCTAGAGAATTTTATAACTCTTATCGTTTGATAGAGGCTTTGGATATTAAAATTACTACTTTATTTACTCAGCTAAATCCCTTAATCAATAGAAGAGTAAAACGTGGTCTAATTGACGGACTAGGATCAATAATAAAATCAATCACAGGAAATTTGGATCAAAATGATGCAGAACGCTACGATAGAACCATTGGAACCCTGTCGAAAAATCAAGTGCGAATTAAAACCTTACTAAAAGAACAAATAACTATCCTGGAACAATCAATCCAAAATTTTAACAAATCGATTGTGACAATCGCACATAATGAATTAATTTTAGAATCCCGAATACAACAAATTGAAGCTGTTTTAAAACAGAGTCAGCTGGCAAATCTTAATACTCATGCTTACTTCACAATAGAAATGACACTTTCTCAGATTACTACAGCTTATCAATTAATTTATGACATCCTTGAACAAATTGAAATCGCAATCACATTTTACAAGTTGAATACCTTTCATAATTCAATTGCTGATCCAACAGGACTTTTACGTGAAATTCAACAGATTAAATTGACACAAAATCGTCTACCTTTTGACCCAACAATTGACAATCTCTTAATGTTTGAAAGAATTCTTACCGTCAAAGTTACTCAAAGGGCAATCAAATAGTTTTTGTCATTGAAGTACCAATAGAGAAAGTGAAAATTCTAACTAATTCCACCTATATTCATTGCCAACTCCTACTAATTCCACCTTCGAGGTTATTATTCCAAAATCCAAACACTCAATAGGTGGATTAATATTTTTTTTTAAGAAAGTATGCACTTTTTAGAAAAATTGTATAAGGCTTTTTAACTCGTCTGACCATGACAAATTCACATACGAAATATTGCTAAACCATTCCCTAACACCCTGTATAATTACAAATCATGCAATGCTACACTATTTTCGAAGATTAGATTCAGAAGGAACAGATTAATAACTGTGTTTTTTTAATAATCCATTGTTTGATTTTGTTTTATTATTTGGTTTAATTTGAAGCAAGCGGTAATTTTTTTGTTACCAAATGTTCCAATCAAGTTTGTATTGAAATAAAATAAATATTGTACATTATTTATAATGAGAGAGATAATGTAAATTTCCTATTTTTTTACATCAAATAATATAAAATAAGCCCAGCATTCGTTACCTTCGATTGCACGATAGTTAAATTTCGTCTAGTAAGCGCATGCGCATGCGTCAATGACGACCGTTAGTACATAAACCTGAAGGGATGTAAAGAAAAGTTAGTTGAATGTGCGGAGTGTGGTGAATATGTACAGTTCTTGTGTGCTACCAAAAATGTTTTCTAATACATACTTTTGAAGGATGCCAGGTTACAGGTAGGATCTTTTTTGTTAGCGTTATCGTTTTTGTGGAATTGGTTTGGTGATATTGATTTCAAATCAGTGAGATTTAATAAGGTCGAACGCCCTCCAGTTTTTCTTACTTACATTCCACAAGAAACTAAACAAATCTCTCAAAATCGGTAATGTACAAAATCAAGTAGACCAATGGTCTTTTATCCAAATATTTGACATTTCAAAAATCATTGATGAGTTTCGCTCACTCCAATTAAAATTTTTGAGAATGAAAAATGCTTTTCAAAATACAACACGAGTAGCTAGAGAATTTTATAACTCTTATCGTTTGATAGAGGCTTTGGATATTAAAATTACTACTTTATTTACTCAGCTAAATCCCTTAATCAATAGAAGAGTAAAACGTGGTCTAATTGACGGACTAGGATCAATAATAAAATCAATCACAGGAAATTTGGATCAAAATGATGCAGAACGCTACGATAGAACCATTGGAACCCTGTCGAAAAATCAAGTGCGAATTAAAACCTTACTAAAAGAACAAATAACTATCCTGGAACAATCAATCCAAAATTTTAACAAAACGATTGTGACAATCGCACATAATGAATTAATTTTAGAATCCCGAATACAACAAATTGAAGCTGTTTTAAAACAGAGTCAGCTGGCAAATCTTAATACTCATGCTTACTTCACAATAGAAATGACACTTTCTCAGATTACTACAGCTTATCAATTAATTTATGACATCCTTGAACAAATTGAAATCGCAATCACATTTTACAAGTTGAATACCTTTCATAATTCAATTGCTGATCCAACAGGACTTTTACGTGAAATTCAACAGATTAAATTGACACAAAATCGTCTACCTTTTGACCCAACAATTGACAATCTCTTAATGTTTGAAAGAATTCTTACCGTCAAAGTTACTCAAAGGGCAATCAAATAGTTTTTGTCATTGAAGTACCAATAGAGAAAGTGAAAATTCTAACTAATTCCACCTATATTCATTGCCAACTCCTACTAATTCCACCTTCGAGGTTATTATTCCAAAATCCAAACACTCAATAGGTGGATTAATATTTTTTTTTAAGAAAGTATGCACTTTTTAGAAAAATTGTATAAGGCTTTTTAACTCGTCTGACCATGACAAATTCACATACGAAATATTGCTAAACCATTCCCTAACACCCTGTATAATTACAAATCATGCAATGCTACACTATTTTCGAAGATTAGATTCAGAAGGAACAGATTAATAACTGTGTTTTTTTAATAATCCATTGTTTGATTTTGTTTTATTATTTGGTTTAATTTGAAGCAAGCGGTAATTTTTTTGTTACCAAATGTTCCAATCAAGTTTGTATTGAAATAAAATAAATATTGTACATTATTTATAATGAGAGAGATAATGTAAATTTCCTATTTTTTTACATCAAATAATATAAAATAAGCCCAGCATTCGTTACCTTCGATTGCACGATAGTTAAATTTCGTCTAGTAAGCGCATGCGCATGCGTCAATGACGACCGTTAGTACATAAACCTGAAGGGATGTAAAGAAAAGTTAGTTGAATGTGCGGAGTGTGGTGAATATGTGCAGTTCTTGTGTGCTACCAAAAATGTTTTCTAATACATACTTTTGAAGGATGCCAGGTTACAGGTAGGATCTTTTTTGTTAGCGTTATCGTTTTTGTGGAATTGGTTTGGTGATATTGATTTCAAATCAGTGAGATTTAATAAGGTCGAACGCCCTCCAGTTTTTCTTACTTACATTCCACAAGAAACTAAACAAATCTCTCAAAATCGGTAATGTACAAAATCAAGTAGACCAATGGTCTTTTATCCAAATATTTGACATTTCAAAAATCATTGATGAGTTTCACTCACTCCAATTAAAATTTTTGAGAATGAAAAATGCTTTTCAAAATACAACACGAGTAGCTAGAGAATTTTATAACTCTTATCGTTTGATAGAGGCTTTGGATATTAAAATTACTACTTTATTTACTCAGCTAAATCCCTTAATCAATAGAAGAGTAAAACGTGGTCTAATTGACGGACTAGGATCAATAATAAAATCAATCACAGGAAATTTGGATCAAAATGATGCAGAACGCTACGATAGAACCATTGGAACCCTGTCGAAAAATCAAGTGCGAATTAAAACCTTACTAAAAGAACAAATAACTATCCTGGAACAATCAATCCAAAATTTTAACAAAACGATTGTGACAATCGCACATAATGAATTAATTTTAGAATCCCGAATACAACAAATTGAAGCTGTTTTAAAACAGAGTCAGCTGGCAAATCTTAATACTCATGCTTACTTCACAATAGAAATGACACTTTCTCAGATTACTACAGCTTATCAATTAATTTATGACATCCTTGAACAAATTGAAATCGCAATCACATTTTACAAGTTGAATACCTTTCATAATTCAATTGCTGATCCAACAGGACTTTTACGTGAAATTCAACAGATTAAATTGACACAAAATCGTCTACCTTTTGACCCAACAATTGACAATCTCTTAATGTTTGAAAGAATTCTTACCGTCAAAGTTACTCAAAGGGCAATCAAATAGTTTTTGTCATTGAAGTACCAATAGAGAAAGTGAAAATTCTAACTAATTCCACCTATATTCATTGCCAACTCCTACTAATTCCACCTTCGAGGTCATTATTCCAAAATCCAAACACTCAATAGGTGGATTAATATTTTTTTTTAAGAAAGTATGCACTTTTTAGAAAAATTGTATAAGGCTTTTTAACTCGTCTGACCATGACAAATTCACATACGAAATATTGCTAAACCATTCCCTAACACCCTGTATAATTACAAATCATGCAATGCTACACTATTTTCGAAGATTAGATTCAGAAGGAACAGATTAATAACTGTGTTTTTTTAATAATCCATTGTTTGATTTTGTTTTATTATTTGGTTTAATTTGAAGCAAGCGGTAATTTTTTTGTTACCAAATGTTCCAATCAAGTTTGTATTGAAATAAAATAAATATTGTACATTATTTATAATGAGAGAGATAATGTAAATTTCCTATTTTTTTACATCAAATAATATAAAATAAGCCCAGCATTCGTTACCTTCGATTGCACGATAGTTAAATTTCGTCTAGTAAGCGCATGCGCATGCGTCAATGACGACCGTTAGTACATAAACCTGAAGGGATGTAAAGAAAAGTTAGTTGAATGTGCGGAGTGTGGTGAATATGTGCAGTTCTTGTGTACTACCAAAAATGTTTTCTAATACATACTTTTGAAGGATGCCAGGTTACAGGTAGGATCTTTTTTGTTAGCGTTATCGTTTTTGTGGAATTGGTTTGGTGATATTGATTTCAAATCAGTGAGATTTAATAAGGTCGAACGCCCTCCAGTTTTTCTTACTTACATTCCACAAGAAACTAAACAAATCTCTCAAAATCGGTAATGTACAAAATCAAGTAGACCAATGGTCTTTTATCCAAATATTTGACATTTCAAAAATCATTGATGAGTTTCGCTCACTCCAATTAAAATTTTTGAGAATGAAAAATGCTTTTCAAAATACAACACGAGTAGCTAGAGAATTTTATAACTCTTATCGTTTGATAGAGGCTTTGGATATTAAAATTACTACTTTATTTACTCAGCTAAATCCCTTAATCAATAGAAGAGTAAAACGTGGTCTAATTGACGGACTAGGATCAATAATAAAATCAATCACAGGAAATTTGGATCAAAATGATGCAGAACGCTACGATAGAACCATTGGAACCCTGTCGAAAAATCAAGTGCGAATTAAAACCTTACTAAAAGAACAAATAACTATCCTGGAACAATCAATCCAAAATTTTAACAAATCGATTGTGACAATCGCACATAATGAATTAATTTTAGAATCCCGAATACAACAAATTGAAGCTGTTTTAAAACAGAGTCAGCTGGCAAATCTTAATACTCATGCTTACTTCACAATAGAAATGACACTTTCTCAGATTACTACAGCTTATCAATTAATTTATGACATCCTTGAACAAATTGAAATCGCAATCACATTTTACAAGTTGAATACCTTTCATAATTCAATTGCTGATCCAACAGGACTTTTACGTGAAATTCAACAGATTAAATTGACACAAAATCGTCTACCTTTTGACCCAACAATTGACAATCTCTTAATGTTTGAAAGAATTCTTACCGTCAAAGTTACTCAAAGGGCAATCAAATAGTTTTTGTCATTGAAGTACCAATAAAGAAAGTGAAAATTCTAACTAATTCCACCTATATTCATTGCCAACTCCTACTAATTCCACCTTCGAGGTTATTATTCCAAAATCCAAACACTCAATAGGTGGATTAATATTTTTTTTTAAGAAAGTATGCACTTTTTAGAAAAATTGTATAAGGCTTTTTAACTCGTCTGACCATGACAAATTCACATACGAAATATTGCTAAACCATTCCCTAACACCCTGTATAATTACAAATCATGCAATGCTACACTATTTTCGAAGATTAGATTCAGAAGGAACAGATTAATAACTGTGTTTTTTTAATAATCCATTGTTTGATTTTGTTTTATTATTTGGTTTAATTTGAAGCAAGCGGTAATTTTTTTGTTACCAAATGTTCCAATCAAGTTTGTATTGAAATAAAATAAATATTGTACATTATTTATAATGAGAGAGATAATGTAAATTTCCTATTTTTTTACATCAAATAATATAAAATAAGCCCAGCATTCGTTACCTTCGATTGCACGATAGTTGAATTTCGTCTAGTAAGCGCATGCGCATGCGTCAATGACGACCGTTAGTATATAAACCTGAAGGGATGTAAAGAAAAGTTAGTTGAATGTGCGGAGTGTGGTGAATATGTGCAGTTCTTGTGTGCTACCAAAAATGTATTCTAATACATACTTTTGAAGGATGCCAGGTTACAGGTAGGATCTTTTTTGTTAGCGTTATCGTTTTTGTGGAATTGGTTTGGTGATATAGATTTCAAATCAGTGAGATTTAATAAGGTCGAACGCCCTCCAGTTTTTCTTACTTACATTCCACAAGAAACTAAACAAAAATTCTCTTAATTTTATTTCATTGCCATGATTTTATTTTCTCCGTTAATGTCACCGAAGTTACACTGAGGAAATAATATAGGACAGAGATTTAATTCTTACAAACATTAAAATGAAAACTTTTAAGCAGCGAATAAGGAATGGAACCTAAAATGTTAATAATATTGGTTTTCAACCTAGTCGATCTACTTTTGCTTGAAAATAGATTTACTCAATCTCTAAAGTTATTGAGACCGTGTGAAAGCACTGTACATTTATACAGTGCCTAATTAATCTGTTACTTACTTAAAGGGCGTGTTATTTCTTTTAATTGAATAGCGTAGCTCGCTCCCCACCATCTCAATTGTGTTTTGACTTTTGCCATTTCGCCAACTCGCCAGTTTTTTTAGATTAATGTAATAAATCTCTCAAAATCGGTAATGTACAAAATCAAGTAGACCAATGGTCTTTTATCCAAATATTTGACATTTCAAAAATCATTGATGAGTTTCGCTCACTCCAATTAAAATTTTTGAGAATGAAAAATGCTTTTCAAAATACAACACGAGTAGCTAGAGAATTTTATAACTCTTATCGTTTGATAGAGGCTTTGGATATTAAAATTACTACTTTATTTACTCAGCTAAATCCCTTAATCAATAGAAGAGTAAAACGTGGTCTAATTGACGGACTACGATCAATAATAAAATCAATCACAGGAAATTTGGATCAAAATGATGCAGAACGCTACGATAGAACCATTGGAACCCTGTCGAAAAATCAAGTGCGAATTAAAACCTTACTAAAAGAACAAATAACTATCCTGGAACAATCAATCCAAAATTTTAACAAATCGATTGTGACAATCGCACATAATGAATTAATTTTAGAATCCCGAATACAACAAATTGAAGCTGTTTTAAAACAGAGTCAGCTGGCAAATCTTAATACTCATGCTTACTTCACAATAGAAATGACACTTTCTCAGATTACTACAGCTTATCAATTAATTTATGACATCCTTGAACAAATTGAAATCGCAATCACATTTTACAAGTTGAATACCTTTCATAATTCAATTGCTGATCCAACAGGACTTTTACGTGAAATTCAACAGATTAAATTGACACAAAATCGTCTACCTTTTGACCCAACAATTGACAATCTCTTAATGTTTGAAAGAATTCTTACCGTCAAAGTTACTCAAAGGGCAATCAAATAGTTTTTGTCATTGAAGTACCAATAGAGAAAGTGAAAATTCTAACTAATTCCACCTATATTCATTGCCAACTCCTACTAATTCCACCTTCGAGGTTATTATTCCAAAATCCAAACACTCAATAGGTGGATTAATATTTTTTTTTAAGAAAGTATGCACTTTTTAGAAAAATTGTATAAGGCTTTTTAACTCGTCTGACCATGACAAATTCACATACGAAATATTGCTAAACCATTCCCTAACACCCTGTATAATTACAAATCATGCAATGCTACACTATTTTCGAAGATTAGATTCAGAAGGAACAGATTAATAACTGTGTTTTTTTAATAATCCATTGTTTGATTTTGTTTTATTATTTGGTTTAATTTGAAGCAAGCGGTAATTTTTTTGTTACCAAATGTTCCAATCAAGTTTGTATTGAAATAAAATAAATATTGTACATTATTTATAATGAGAGAGATAATGTAAATTTCCTATTTTTTTACATCAAATAATATAAAATAAGCCCAGCATTCGTTACCTTCGATTGCACGATAGTTAAATTTCGTCTAGTAAGCGCATGCGCATGCGTCAATGACGACCGTTAGTACATAAACCTGAAGGGATGTAAAGAAAAGTTAGTTGAATGTGCGGAGTGTGGTGAATATGTACAGTTCTTGTGTGCTACCAAAAATGTTTTCTAATACATACTTTTGAAGGATGCCAGGTTACAGGTAGGATCTTTTTTGTTAGCGTTATCGTTTTTGTGGAATTGGTTTGGTGATATTGATTTCAAATCAGTGAGATTTAATAAGGTCGAACGCCCTCCAGTTTTTCTTACTTACATTCCACAAGAAACTAAACAAATCTCTCAAAATCGGTAATGTACAAAATCAAGTAGACCAATGGTCTTTTATCCAAATATTTGACATTTCAAAAATCATTGATGAGTTTCGCTCACTCCAATTAAAATTTTTGAGAATGAAAAATGCTTTTCAAAATACAACACGAGTAGCTAGAGAATTTTATAACTCTTATCGTTTGATAGAGGCTTTGGATATTAAAATTACTACTTTATTTACTCAGCTAAATCCCTTAATCAATAGAAGAGTAAAACGTGGTCTAATTGACGGACTAGGATCAATAATAAAATCAATCACAGGAAATTTGGATCAAAATGATGCAGAACGCTACGATAGAACCATTGGAACCCTGTCGAAAAATCAAGTGCGAATTAAAACCTTACTAAAAGAACAAATAACTATCCTGGAACAATCAATCCAAAATTTTAACAAAACGATTGTGACAATCGCACATAATGAATTAATTTTAGAATCCCGAATACAACAAATTGAAGCTGTTTTAAAACAGAGTCAGCTGGCAAATCTTAATACTCATGCTTACTTCACAATAGAAATGACACTTTCTCAGATTACTACAGCTTATCAATTAATTTATGACATCCTTGAACAAATTGAAATCGCAATCACATTTTACAAGTTGAATACCTTTCATAATTCAATTGCTGATCCAACAGGACTTTTACGTGAAATTCAACAGATTAAATTGACACAAAATCGTCTACCTTTTGACCCAACAATTGACAATCTCTTAATGTTTGAAAGAATTCTTACCGTCAAAGTTACTCAAAGGGCAATCAAATAGTTTTTGTCATTGAAGTACCAATAGAGAAAGTGAAAATTCTAACTAATTCCACCTATATTCATTGCCAACTCCTACTAATTCCACCTTCGAGGTTATTATTCCAAAATCCAAACACTCAATAGGTGGATTAATATTTTTTTTTAAGAAAGTATGCACTTTTTAGAAAAATTGTATAAGGCTTTTTAACTCGTCTGACCATGACAAATTCACATACGAAATATTGCTAAACCATTCCCTAACACCCTGTATAATTACAAATCATGCAATGCTACACTATTTTCGAAGATTAGATTCAGAAGGAACAGATTAATAACTGTGTTTTTTTAATAATCCATTGTTTGATTTTGTTTTATTATTTGGTTTAATTTGAAGCAAGCGGTAATTTTTTTGTTACCAAATGTTCCAATCAAGTTTGTATTGAAATAAAATAAATATTGTACATTATTTATAATGAGAGAGATAATGTAAATTTCCTATTTTTTTACATCAAATAATATAAAATAAGCCCAGCATTCGTTACCTTCGATTGCACGATAGTTAAATTTCGTCTAGTAAGCGCATGCGCATGCGTCAATGACGACCGTTAGTACATAAACCTGAAGGGATGTAAAGAAAAGTTAGTTGAATGTGCGGAGTGTGGTGAATATGTGCAGTTCTTGTGTGCTACCAAAAATGTTTTCTAATACATACTTTTGAAGGATGCCAGGTTACAGGTAGGATCTTTTTTGTTAGCGTTATCGTTTTTGTGGAATTGGTTTGGTGATATTGATTTCAAATCAGTGAGATTTAATAAGGTCGAACGCCCTCCAGTTTTTCTTACTTACATTCCACAAGAAACTAAACAAATCTCTCAAAATCGGTAATGTACAAAATCAAGTAGACCAATGGTCTTTTATCCAAATATTTGACATTTCAAAAATCATTGATGAGTTTCACTCACTCCAATTAAAATTTTTGAGAATGAAAAATGCTTTTCAAAATACAACACGAGTAGCTAGAGAATTTTATAACTCTTATCGTTTGATAGAGGCTTTGGATATTAAAATTACTACTTTATTTACTCAGCTAAATCCCTTAATCAATAGAAGAGTAAAACGTGGTCTAATTGACGGACTAGGATCAATAATAAAATCAATCACAGGAAATTTGGATCAAAATGATGCAGAACGCTACGATAGAACCATTGGAACCCTGTCGAAAAATCAAGTGCGAATTAAAACCTTACTAAAAGAACAAATAACTATCCTGGAACAATCAATCCAAAATTTTAACAAAACGATTGTGACAATCGCACATAATGAATTAATTTTAGAATCCCGAATACAACAAATTGAAGCTGTTTTAAAACAGAGTCAGCTGGCAAATCTTAATACTCATGCTTACTTCACAATAGAAATGACACTTTCTCAGATTACTACAGCTTATCAATTAATTTATGACATCCTTGAACAAATTGAAATCGCAATCACATTTTACAAGTTGAATACCTTTCATAATTCAATTGCTGATCCAACAGGACTTTTACGTGAAATTCAACAGATTAAATTGACACAACAATTGACAATCTCTTAATGTTTGAAAGAATTCTTACCGTCAAAGTTACTCAAAGGGCAATCAAATAGTTTTTGTCATTGAAGTACCAATAGAGAAAGTGAGAATTCTAACTAATTCCACCTATATTCATTGCCAACTCCTACTAATTCCACCTTCGAGGTTATTATTCCAAAATCCAAACACTCAATAGGTGGATTAATATTTTTTTTTAAGAAAGTATGCACTTTTTAGAAAAATTGTATAAGGCTTTTTAACTCGTCTGACCATGACAAATTCACATACGAAATATTGCTAAACCATTCCCTAACACCCTGTATAATTACAAATCATGCAATGCTACACTATTTTCGAAGATTAGATTCAGAAGGAACAGATTAATAACTGTGTTTTTTTAATAATCCATTGTTTGATTTTGTTTTATTATTTGGTTTAATTTGAAGCAAGCGGTAATTTTTTTGTTACCAAATGTTCCAATCAAGTTTGTATTGAAATAAAATAAATATTGTACATTATTTATAATGAGAGAGATAATGTAAATTTCCTATTTTTTTACATCAAATAATATAAAATAAGCCCAGCATTCGTTACCTTCGATTGCACGATAGTTAAATTTCGTCTAGTAAGCGCATGCGCATGCGTCAATGACGACCGTTAGTACATAAACCTGAAGGGATGTAAAGAAAAGTTAGTTGAATGTGCGGAGTGTGGTGAATATGTGCAGTTCTTGTGTGCAACCAAAAATGTTTTCTAATACATACTTTTGAAGGATGCCAGGTTACAGGTAGGATCTTTTTTGTTAGCGTTATCGTTTTTGTGGAATTGGTTTGGTGATATTGATTTCAAATCAGTGAGATTTAATAAGGTCGAACGCCCTCCAGTTTTTCTTACTTACATTCCACAAGAAACTAAACAAATCTCTCAAAATCGGTAATGTACAAAATCAAGTAGACCAATGGTCTTTTATCCAAATATTTGACATTTCAAAAATCATTGATGAGTTTCGCTCACTCCAATTAAAATTTTTGAGAATGAAAAATGCTTTTCAAAATACAACACGAGTAGCTAGAGAATTTTATAACTCTTATCGTTTGATAGAGGCTTTGGATATTAAAATTACTACTTTATTTACTCAGCTAAATCCCTTAATCAATAGAAGAGTAAAACGTGGTCTAATTGACGGACTAGGATCAATAATAAAATCAATCACAGGAAATTTGGATCAAAATGATGCAGAACGCTACGATAGAACCATTGGAACCCTGTCGAAAAATCAAGTGCGAATTAAAACCTTACTAAAAGAACAAATAACTATCCTGGAACAATCAATCCAAAATTTTAACAAAACGATTGTGACAATCGCACATAATGAATTAATTTTAGAATCCCGAATACAACAAATTGAAGCTGTTTTAAAACAGAGTCAGCTGGCAAATCTTAATACTCATGCTTACTTCACAATAGAAATGACACTTTCTCAGATTACTACAGCTTATCAATTAATTTATGACATCCTTGAACAAATTGAAATCGCAATCACATTTTACAAGTTGAATACCTTTCATAATTCAATTGCTGATCCAACAGGACTTTTACGTGAAATTCAACAGATTAAATTGACACAAAATCGTCTACCTTTTGACCCAACAATTGACAATCTCTTAATGTTTGAAAGAATTCTTACCGTCAAAGTTACTCAAAGGGCAATCAAATAGTTTTTGTCATTGAAGTACCAATAGAGAAAGTGAAAATTCTAACTAATTCCACCTATATTCATTGCCAACTCCTACTAATTCCACCTTCGAGGTCATTATTCCAAAATCCAAACACTCAATAGGTGGATTAATATTTTTTTTTAAGAAAGTATGCACTTTTTAGAAAAATTGTATAAGGCTTTTTAACTCGTCTGACCATGACAAATTCACATACGAAATATTGCTAAACCATTCCCTAACACCCTGTATAATTACAAATCATGCAATGCTACACTATTTTCGAAGATTAGATTCAGAAGGAACAGATTAATAACTGTGTTTTTTTAATAATCCATTGTTTGATTTTGTTTTATTATTTGGTTTAATTTGAAGCAAGCGGTAATTTTTTTGTTACCAAATGTTCCAATCAAGTTTGTATTGAAATAAAATAAATATTGTACATTATTTATAATGAGAGAGATAATGTAAATTTCCTATTTTTTTACATCAAATAATATAAAATAAGCCCAGCATTCGTTACCTTCGATTGCACGATAGTTAAATTTCGTCTAGTAAGCGCATGCGCATGCGTCAATGACGACCGTTAGTACATAAACCTGAAGGGATGTAAAGAAAAGTTAGTTGAATGTGCGGAGTGTGGTGAATATGTGCAGTTCTTGTGTACTACCAAAAATGTTTTCTAATACATACTTTTGAAGGATGCCAGGTTACAGGTAGGATCTTTTTTGTTAGCGTTATCGTTTTTGTGGAATTGGTTTGGTGATATTGATTTCAAATCAGTGAGATTTAATAAGGTCGAACGCCCTCCAGTTTTTCTTACTTACATTCCACAAGAAACTAAACAAATCTCTCAAAATCGGTAATGTACAAAATCAAGTAGACCAATGGTCTTTTATCCAAATATTTGACATTTCAAAAATCATTGATGAGTTTCGCTCACTCCAATTAAAATTTTTGAGAATGAAAAATGCTTTTCAAAATACAACACGAGTAGCTAGAGAATTTTATAACTCTTATCGTTTGATAGAGGCTTTGGATATTAAAATTACTACTTTATTTACTCAGCTAAATCCCTTAATCAATAGAAGAGTAAAACGTGGTCTAATTGACGGACTAGGATCAATAATAAAATCAATCACAGGAAATTTGGATCAAAATGATGCAGAACGCTACGATAGAACCATTGGAACCCTGTCGAAAAATCAAGTGCGAATTAAAACCTTACTAAAAGAACAAATAACTATCCTGGAACAATCAATCCAAAATTTTAACAAATCGATTGTGACAATCGCACATAATGAATTAATTTTAGAATCCCGAATACAACAAATTGAAGCTGTTTTAAAACAGAGTCAGCTGGCAAATCTTAATACTCATGCTTACTTCACAATAGAAATGACACTTTCTCAGATTACTACAGCTTATCAATTAATTTATGACATCCTTGAACAAATTGAAATCGCAATCACATTTTACAAGTTGAATACCTTTCATAATTCAATTGCTGATCCAACAGGACTTTTACGTGAAATTCAACAGATTAAATTGACACAAAATCGTCTACCTTTTGACCCAACAATTGACAATCTCTTAATGTTTGAAAGAATTCTTACCGTCAAAGTTACTCAAAGGGCAATCAAATAGTTTTTGTCATTGAAGTACCAATAAAGAAAGTGAAAATTCTAACTAATTCCACCTATATTCATTGCCAACTCCTACTAATTCCACCTTCGAGGTTATTATTCCAAAATCCAAACACTCAATAGGTGGATTAATATTTTTTTTTAAGAAAGTATGCACTTTTTAGAAAAATTGTATAAGGCTTTTTAACTCGTCTGACCATGACAAATTCACATACGAAATATTGCTAAACCATTCCCTAACACCCTGTATAATTACAAATCATGCAATGCTACACTATTTTCGAAGATTAGATTCAGAAGGAACAGATTAATAACTGTGTTTTTTTAATAATCCATTGCTTGTCTGCAGCAGCAAGGCTCGTATTATTTATATGATTATATCTGATAGCAACGCAGTTTCGCATTGGGGGCGAAATTACTGTGATCGCGTAATTGCTAGACTGTATTTCTTGAATTAGGGATAGACTGGGGGTCACCCCAGGGGTTAATGACGAGCCCCGTATTTTATGTCTGTATTCCCTTTTACTTTCGTCGGGTAACTGTATACAGGATGTCCCAGAACTCGCGCATCAGGGAAAAGTGCCGACGACAATGTAGATTCTAAAAGTGCAAACGAAGAAAAATTAATGGCCTTTATAACGAGGTTCTGAGAGTCTAGGAACCACTAATCACTACTACTACTACTACTAACCACTAAGAGAACACTAGATGTTAAGGGTGTCGTGGATAACTGGTCTTTAAAACACTTGCTCTATTTCGAAAATCGCGCGTGTTTTAAGGACCTCAATATCCACTTATGCTTTAATATACTATTACAGAACCCACTGAAAAAAACTTTTCGTAAACTGAAATGCCTGCTTCCTATAACTAAAGAAAATTTAAGTAAACACCTAAAATTAACCGAAAATATCAATAAAAAATGATTCTAATTATTCAAATATTCTATACTTTAAACTTCGTCGAAATTTTAATTGTTGACTACTAAATCCCCGCACATCAAGAGAGGATTCACGTTGTTGTAAACGTCTTGGCATTTTTAATATGAATTAACCAAAAGAAAAACAAACAAATGACACACGAAGTGATCTTTGTGAAACACTGATAATAAGTGGCGGATATACCCTTAGGACAAAAATTCTACAAGAAGTGGGGTGAAGACACTTCCAAGAAAATTAATAAGGATTTATCAGTAATAAGAAGAATTGAAAAATTCTTTCAATGAAATTTTATTCTTAAAAGGGTCCTGAGCAGTAAGATCGAAAGTCCGCTTGCAAATTCGCCTCGAGTTTGTGTGCTAGAATTGCCAGTGTTTTAAAGAAATAAAACAAAATTTACTCGTACAATGAAGAAAAAAAATTTATTTTAGACAATAACCTTATAAAATAACGCTATCTATTATCATTGGATAATTACACTCTGTACACTAATACTTAAAAATTAATATAAAATACGTGATTACATAAAAATATTTATGCTCCTAAACAATACGGATTAATAATAATAAATTACATAATATAATTATAGTAAATATACATTAAACGATAAAAAAAAATTATTATGTACTCTTGATCTATGATATAGAATGCAATTTTTTTTGTTTCAACAGCCTCACGTACTGTTGAATTTTTAGAGGCATAAGGACATTTTATTTCAATGATAGCATCCTCATCGATCAAACCATCCGGAGATGCACCCAGAAACTTATAATTTTGATGAATAAAAATGCCACAAGGAATAACATCAAACTGATAAATTTCCTGAAACAAATTCCGTGCATGTTCTTCATTCGAAACCCCGTATTCTAATGATTTTGACACAATTTTTTGAGATGAATATAATAATGATTTCACAAGATTAGCTGAAGTAGTGGGTCGTATTTTACAAATTCGTCCAAAATTACTGGCGGTTAAACGCAGATTTTTTTGTTTAAACCACTTTTGCACTTTGTCCTCGCGTAATTTCTTCAATCATTGTGGAGTCCACCTCTTTAAGATTATCTAAGTGTAGATTAATTAAAGTATTTAATTCATCGCTAGATTTGTCTGGTATTTTGTTATCTTCATACAATATTCCGTAATCCTTGTCGGCTTGAAATATTTCATTTTTTCTAGGTTTATTTATATGTTTCCTTCTACTATTTTTAATAGTACAAAATTGTCCAGTATACTTTCTTTGACTACTGTTTAAAATTTTAGTAAAAAAAGGGCGCTTTGTATTATAGTTCGAAACTGCCGCAAAACATCGTGTCGTATAAGACTTTTTTAATGAAAAATTTATTCTTTGGCCGCCTACAAATTTATTTACTATACTGTTATAACTTTCCGCAGCATTTGTATCTACATCATATAATAGCGAAGAAGCATGAGCTGCTACTCGATTTATACATTTTTCAAAATCGGGAAATATAATACTGTCTTTTAACAAATTATACAGATTTTGTTCTCCAGGTTTACTACCTTTTCAAAAGTACTTATTTGTATTATTTGTGTCTTTGCAATAATCGTGAAAACCTAATATATGTTTCGGGCCATTTAAAATGTCTTCTTTCAAGTTTTTTATTTTTAAATATGTTAGTAGATTATTATTTCTTCTATGTTTTACAGCACTAACTATTGCAGTTCTAAATCTCAAGATATTACTCTGGACGTTTTACACAAATCTCGAATTTTATTACAATAATTGCGAAGAATGTGATTCCTACACTCTATTTTTTCGACAAAACAATTTGGTTCGTATGGTTTATTTTCCTTAATTTTTTTATATACACTGCTATCACCGTCCCCTATTATTTTGGTATATTTTAATCCGTGCATTTTGAGGGAACACAAAAACCCATCGGCAATAATCTGAGACTCCATGGAGGTGGACGTTTTAGTCCAATTTTTCGCACAGTCACACGGAATCTCCGTTTTATAGTTTAAATATTTATTACATATCCGGCAGAATTTATTTTTTACGCCAGCAAATAATATTTTTTTGGTCCGTGCACCAATGATGCAAGCCATTCCAGAAGAAGCCGTTGAAAGCATTAAACTCTCTTTACTTCGTCATCTGGATGTTTGGTTTACTGTGTTTTGTTGTTTTAATCTAGAGTTTCATCGGGATGTACCGCAATCTTTGTTTTAATTCTTTCAAGTGTGTGGGTTATTTCTTCTTTAATTGTTTTTGCCTTTGATTCTCTGTGGATTTGGTTGTTTCGCATGTACCATTTTGCGTTGTTGCAGATTCTTAATATTTTGTTTTGTAGACGACGGGAGTTATTGTCCATTTGGGAAGATCTGTTTAATTAGTTCTGTTGTGGTATAAAGGAAGTTCATTTTTTGTTGTGGTGTGGGGTTTGTAGCGGTGAATTGTATCAACATGTCTCCTAGGAGGGCAGAGATGTTTTCCTTCGATTTTTGATTAGTTGGTATTTACAATAAGAAGGATTTAGATCGAAAATATATAAGGGAAAAGGAATCACAGCTTACTAGTAATAAAGTGTCTCCTGTAAACACTGCTTGCACTGTCGTGAACTCTCTGTTTTACTTTTGGCACAAAATTTTCGGTGATTTTATCGATGGCAGTATGACCTTTTAGTAATTTTTGAACTCCATAAAAAAAATGGAATTTGTTTGTTATAATTTGCAACAGCTGCTATACACCTATTTTGATAAGATCCTCGTTTAGAAAAACACGTTTACCACCAATAAATTTATTTACAATACTATTATATGATTCTGCCAAGTTAGTATCAACGTCATGTAATAGACTTGAGGCATTATTTGCAAGTCTGGCAACATATTTATTTATTAAAGTCTAAAATACGACACTTTTTTCAAAAGTCACCCATAAATTCTCTTCACCAGGTTTCAAGCCACGACAAAAAAATGATGAACACTGATCATGAAAACTAAATATGTGTTTGGGCAAATTCAAAATATCCTTTTTTAAATCACATATTTTTATGTGTAAGGGGTCTGGCCTACTTTTTCTATACTTGACCGCACTTACTACAGCTGTTCGAAGTTTTAATACATGTCGTAACAAAATTCTAATTTTGGGACTAAGTTTAGTACACTTGGCTAATTCTTTTAATTTGTTGCAATAATTTCGTAAGATATGGTTCCTGCATTCAATTTTTTCAATATAAAAATCCGGACCATAAGGTTTGAAATTTTTTATTTTGTCATAGACGCTGCTATCACCATCCCCTATAATGCGTTTATATTTTAAACTATGCATTTCTAATGAACACACATAAAATCGTCCAAAATTATTTGGGCTTCCATCGCTGTCGAGGTACCCTCCCAATTTTTAAAACATTCATGTGTTGGTATGTCACTATTCTTGTCCGAATAATATTTACAGTAATGACAATACTTATTTTTAATACCAACATATAAAATTTTCTTGGTTCTTGCGCCAATTATGGAAGCAACACCCTAAGAAGCATTATAATTAGTTTTATAAGAGCGTTTACACCACGCTCCATCTACATTCACTGAAATGCAAGGATCTATGTCCCCTGCTTCAATTGCAAGTGCCTTTTCGAGTTTTCCAGCTTCAATTATCGAATCATATGTATTTTGAGTTATGACACCCGAAAGAAATCATCTCCTTGGACAAATCTTGATCATCAACTGGTTGCACCCGAGGTTGCACCACACCTGATGATTGACTTGACCTATAAAATATTATTTCTATATCACAATTTTTCAAAGAGAAGTGCGATTATTACTTTATTAATAGTAGATTATTTTATATGGCGTAAATGTGATAGTTTATGTGGGGAAGCTGAATGTTTATTTTGCCGAATGCAATGAGGCAAATAAATCAGCTGAGCCACATAAACTCACATTTACGCCGAATAAAATATACCGTTTTATCCGCAAACTTAATTAGATAAATTGCTAAAGAGTAAAGAGTAACACTAATTAGTAAGTAATAAATGAACAAAATAATCAGGGCGCATTGCAAGTAATGAAACCATAGCACAGCTTATAAACAAACATCACGCGTCATTCTCTGAAACTGTGCTAATAATTTTGAAAGTTTTTCGTGTTTGTTCAGTTAACTAGTACTAGTGAGTGGTTCGTATACTGACGACCTGCGATGTACTCCTCCCGAAATCGCTGCTGCAGCGGAAGAGACTATACACAATTTACTGCCTACGAAATTTGTTGCTGTCTACGAGGCGTCTTACTATACATTTCTGAATTGGTGTTCTGAAAGAAATGTGGAAGTTTATTCTGAAAGAAATGTGGAAGTTTATTCTGAAAGTGTTTTACTTGTTTATTTTACGGAACTTTCTCGAACTATGAAACTATGAAGAAGGTACTCCTAACGATCTTCCTCAAAACGCCACACTGAAGACTCATATAACATCAATGAACCAGAAATGCGATCCTGTTCCGAGCACTAGTCCAAATACGAAAAGTATTGAGAAGCATGTTAATATTGACGGTGTTATTCCTACAAGCCTTCTCCAAAATGCCTCAATAACAAACTGTATTTTTAATATCAATGTAAATAGTAAATTATAGAAATTATAAAATAAACTTTCTGCTTCATATTTGATTTTCTGATAATCTACTTACTCTCCAGAAATTGCTAAAGCAGCGAAAGAGACACAAAAAAATGACAACAATGGTAAGTCATGATGACAGACAAAAGTAAAAAACGCTTTATCACATAAAAATGATTTACCCCATGTCCGATAAAGTGGTCCGAGAACTAGATTTTTTACCTGTGACTTTCTGTCACAAATGTTGTTAGTTTTGTGACGTTTGCGGATAAAAAAAATTTTTTTCGTTGACCGTTTATTAATTTTGATATTAATGAATTAAAAAATTTCATTTAAAAAAGGATGTATTAATAGACGTCATTAATACACTATTTTTCATTAAGTATTAGCTGTTTCAAAACGTCAACGTCGCATTTTACAGAATATTTTTTTTTTATAAGATTGATAAAATTGTAAAATAGATATTAATGATTAGATCTCATATTGAAAGTATAAATTACATTAGCTATTATTTTTTTGAATTGCATGAATAATTTATATTAGCTAATTTTGAGAGAAAATGCGACGTTGGCATTTCCATTTAACAAACATTTAACAAACTAAAAAATAGGGTCAATTCCGTGGGCTTCCCACAGGACACCCGTTTTGTAACTAAATAAAAAATATACCTGTTGTACCGAATTGTAACGTGGCAACCTGTCCAGTTTTTTTACCCAAGATTTTTTACCGGAGATACTCAACATTGTCGAAGCGTTTTCTAAAATAAAAATATTAAGTAATGTAAAACAATTGATTAACCATATTCACACTTTAGTGGTAAGGCAATTCCTGTCTAGACATCCAAAAATCCTCGGCCACACAGTTGGCTAAGCTGTAGTCGGCCCCCACTTTAAATAAATTGCAATTTTCTTCTATAATGTTTGGTGAGTGTTGATTAGCGGCTGTTCGGAATAGTTCCCACATTACATGCTTATCCTTAATGTTAAGTTATCTAAAATACGTAATTGCCACAGATGCTACAGTTATAGTGACTAATGTACTTAATATATTTGTAAATGTTTACTTACGGTTGACAATTTTCACTTTTCAAAAGGAACTGCAAGCAACTTACTCAAAGAAAGTTTTTTGTTGGTGAGGGGAAATGCATATACGGTCGATGAAAGTGCAAACCGACAATACCCACTAAAACCCCTCGCGTCAATTGAGGGATCGGACCATTGGTGTCCTTCATCCCTGAACGCACGCTGGGCAGCCATGCCGGGTTGCATGGCACCAGAAAAGGAAGGAAGACAGTGCCCCGTGGGAATCCCCTCGAGGTGATCCATTTGATGGAATCTGAAAAGGGCTGCACAGCTAAAAGTGGTAATGGCATTTGATGCTTACCAGATTCGGAAGATCTAAAGGAGAAGGGATTTTTGAGGGCCTTCCCTGGCCTCTTGCATCTAAACGGACCGTTTTCGTTGTAGTCAACGGCCTCTCGGACCAGGGGATTCGAATGTGTTTCCGCCTTCGAAAACGCTCGCTCGACGCTCTCACGGAAGAATTCCTCCATCGTCGGAATTTTCGCCTCGCGGTGCAATTGCTCGTTTCGAACAAACCACGGGGCGTTGAATGCTTGTTGGAGGAATTTGTTTTGGAACAAGGGAAGTATAGATTAGGGTGGGATGAATAACTGATTTGTACAACAAGAGCTTGTTGTCAATTGACAGCGCGCTCCGCCGACATACGAGAGAACTCAGCAATCCCGTGGCCATCTTGCCTTTCGCGGGTGCGTAGTCAAGATGTGGGCCAAAGGATAATTTCTTGTCCAAAATGACCCCGAGAAATCGTCCTGGTCAGCAGGGCTGACTTTACGTCGTGCGCTTCGCTTTTGTCCGGGTTGACGTTTATGCCACCTGCGGCACCAGTTTTCGATGCGCTCCACAGACTCCTGCAAGTAGCGGGTAGCCATGTGTGGTTGCTTCGATCTGGTGAGAATCGCTGTGTCGTCTGCGTATATTGCCAGAGTCGTACGATCAGTTTTTGGGATGGCGTGGGTGAAAATGGATTTAAGAAGGGGTGAAAGAACGGAGCCCTGAGGGACCCCGGCTTCCAGGTCCTGGGGATCTGAAACAGAGTTATTGATTCTCGCTTAGTTATTCGTTCTCACCTTGGATTGGTGGAAGCGGTTTTCGGTCGGATCTCAGCGCCCTAGACATTCTCCAGACGGAGTTGTCTTCGGCTGTGAGAGATTGCAATTTGGCCTCCCATCTCTCGTTTCTGAAATCAGAAAGTGCTTTTCTCACCTCCCATTTCAGCCGATTTGCTTCTGCACGATCCACCGGAAAACCGGTGCCTTGTGCAATGCGCCTGGCTCGCCTTTTTGCCCTGATGAGGTCCCTGATTTCCCATGGAATTTCCAGTCTTTGGGGCCGAAGTTCTCCGTTCCTTGCTTGCGGTGGAAATGGCGTCCCGAATCTTCCTCTCGAAGAATTGGAACGCCCCATCGATTTCTTCTGCTGATATGATCGGTGAGATTGTTCAAAAGTTGTTCACCAGGTGCTTGGTGAATTTCCTCAAATCCACTGAGGTATAGCGACACTTATCCGGATCGTTAGCCTTGTTTCCGATTTGCATCAGGACGGGGTATGATCCGTGGAGAGCTCGTTTATTACCGTCAGCCGAACCTGGTGCACGACGTTTTTGACGATTACCACGTCAAGGATGTTGGCAGCGCCACCCTGTTTCAGTAGAACGCGGGTTCTACCGGAGCTATAGCGGAGATGTCCAGGTGTTGATCCGTGAAGTCGTTGAGGATGTTTCCGTTTCTGTTCGAACGGCGGCTTCCCCAGTTGATGTGCCTGGCGTTGAAATCGCCAGCAGCGATCGTTGGGGTGTTGCCGTCGAAAAGCGTCAGCAGGTCCTCTCCGAGAATTAGAATTTGTGAGCGATTGTAGCATGCAAACAGGCGCAGAGGCCCATTTGCAGTGGCTACGTTGATGCCCACGGCTTCCATGTTGCGAAGATCTGGTGTTGCTAGAACAGAGTGTTTAATTCTGTTACTTACAAAAATTGCCGTTCCTCCTCCTGGGCCGGTCCCTCTGTCGGCCCTGTGGAGAGTGAATCCCCGAATTTTTGGGTCTGTCGTCGGAGGTTGCAACTTTGTTTCGCACACAAGTACGATGTCTAGTTGCGACCTGTCGACGAATTCTTCGAGCTCGTCCCGGGCTGCTCGAAGACCGTTGGCGTTCCAGAACGCAACCTGAAAAGAATTCTGAATTAATTGATTTGCACCCATCAACAATTCAGAAGGAGAGCGACGAAGGCTGAAAGTTTTTCAGCCAACTCCTCCGGGCTCTTTGCCATTGCCACGGCCGTGGCAATCTGATTCCTCTGCAATCCAAAGGTCACCGATTGACGCTGTTGAGCGGTCTTTTTGGTGCCTCCTTTGCCTTTGTTGGCGGCGGGGTTTGCCTTGGGAGCGACGAC